>CM075061.1:73457736-73483112 GCA_037428765.1 Rubia yunnanensis | reverse complement strand
AAACAATAGTAAATAGGTTGATTTTCTTTGATCAACGGTCAAACTTTACTAGACTTCAATATATAAACACTAACAATTAGGTTGACTTTCTTTAATGAACTGTCAAATTTTTGTAGACTTTCAATATATAAACACTAATAACTAGGTTGACGTTGTATAATCAATGGTTAAAATTTATTTTACTTTCAATAAATAAACACTAGTAACTAGGTTGACTTTCTCTAATCAACAGTCAAATTTTACTAGACTTTCAATATATAAAAACTGATAAATAGGTTAACGTTGTATAATCAATGGTTAAAATTTTTTTACTTTCAATATATAAATACTAGTAACTAGGTTTACTTTTTTCAATCAATGGTAAAGCTTAACTAGACTTTCAATATATAAATACTTATAACTAGTTTGACATTGTAAAATCAAAGGTAACAGTTTACTTGACTTTCAATATATAAACACTAGTAACTAGGTTTACTTTCACTAATCAATGGTTAAAATTTACTAGACTTTCAATATATAAACACTTAGAACTAGGTCGACTTTATCTTATCCACGGTCAAACTTTACTAGACTTTCAATATATAAACACTAATAACTCGGTCGACCCTCTCTTATCAACGAACAAACTTTACTAGACTTTCAATATATAAACACTAATAACTCGGTCGACTCTCTCTTATCAACGGTCAAACTTTACTAGACTTTCAATATATAAACTCTAATAACTCGGTCGACTTTCACTTATCAACGGTCAAACGTTACTAGACTTTCAATATAATAACACTAATAACTCGGTTGACTTTCTCTAGACAACGATCAAACTTTACTAGACTTTCAATATATAAACACTTATAACTAGGTTGAGTTTCTTTAATCAATGGTCAAATTTTAGTAGACTTTCTATATGTAAACACTAATAACTAGGTTGACGTTGTATAATCAATGATCAAAATTTACTTTACTTTCAATATATAAACACTAGTAAATAGGTTGACTTTCTCTAATCAACGGTCAAACTTTACTAGATTTCAATATATAAACACTTATAACTAGGTTGAGTTTCTTTAATCAACGGTCAAATTTTAGTAGACTTTCTATATGTAAACACTAATAACTAGGTTGACACTGTATAATCAATGGTTAAAATTTACTTTACTTTCAATATATAAACACTAGTAAATAGGTTAACTTTCCCTAATCAACGGTCAAACTTTACTAGACTTTCAATATATAAACACTAACAATTAGGTTGACTTTCTTTAATGAACTGTCAAATTTTAGTAGACATTCAATATATAAACACTAATAACTAGGTTGACGCTGTATAATCAATGGTTAAAATTTATTTTACTTTCAATAAATAAACACTAGTAACTAGGTTGACTTTCTCTAATCAACGGTCAAATTTTACTAGACTTTCAATATATAAAAACTAATAAATAGGTTAACGTTGTATAATCAATGGTCAAAATTTACTTTACTTTCAATATATAAACACTAGTAACTAGGTTGACTTTCTCTAATCAACGGTCAAATTTTACTAGACTTTCAATATATAAAAACTAATAAATAGGCTGACGTTGTATAATCAATGGTCAAAATTTTATGGACTTTCAATATATAAATACTAGTAACTTGGTTGACTTTTTTCAATCAATGGTAGAGCTTTACTAGACTTTCAATATATAAATACTTATAAATAGTTTGACATTGTAAAATCAATGGTAAAAGTTTACTTGACTTTCAATATATAAACACTAGTAACTAGGTTTACTTTCACTAATCAACGGTTAAAATTTACTAGACTTTCAATATATAAACACTTAGAACTAGGTCGACTTTCTCTTATCCACGGTCAAACTTTACTAGACTTTCAATATATAAACACTAATAACTCGGTCGACTGTCTCTTATCAACGAACAAACTTTACTAGACTTTCAATATATAAACACTAATAACTAGGTTGACGCTGTATAATCAATGGTCAAAATTTACTTTACTTTCAATATATAAACACTAGTAACTAGGTTGACTTTCTCTAATCAACGGTCAAATTTTACTAGACTTTCAATATATAAAAACTAATAAATAGGCTGACGTTGTATAATCAATGGTCAAAATTTTATGGACTTTCAATATATAAATACTAGTAACTTGGTTGACTTTTTTCAATCAATGGTAGAGCTTTACTAGACTTTCAATATATAAATACTTATAAATAGTTTGACATTGTAAAATCAATGGTAAAAGTTTACTTGACTTTCAATATATAAACACTAGTAACTAGGTTTACTTTCACTAATCAACGGTTAAAATTTACTAGACTTTCAATATATAAACACTTAGAACTAGGTCGACTTTCTCTTATCCACGGTCAAACTTTACTAGACTTTCAATATATAAACACTAATAACTCGGTCGACTGTCTCTTATCAACGAACAAACTTTACTAGACTTTCAATATATAAACACTAATAACTAGGTTGACGCTGTATAATCAATGGTCAAAATTTACTTTACTTTCAATATATAAACACTAGTAACTAGGTTGACTTTCTCTAATCAACGGTCAAATTTTACTAGACTTTCAATATATAAAAACTAATAAATAGGCTGACGTTGTATAATCAATGGTCAAAATTTTATGGACTTTCAATATATAAATACTAGTAACTTGGTTGACTTTTTTCAATCAATGGTAGAGCTTTACTAGACTTTCAATATATAAATACTTATAAATAGTTTGACATTGTAAAATCAATGGTAAAAGTTTACTTGACTTTCAATATATAAACACTAGTAACTAGGTTTACTTTCACTAATCAACGGTTAAAATTTACTAGACTTTCAATATATAAACACTTAGAACTAGGTCGACTTTCTCTTATCCACGGTCAAACTTTACTAGACTTTCAATATATAAACACTAATAACTCGGTCGACTGTCTCTTATCAACGAACAAACTTTACTAGACTTTCAATATATAAACACTAATAACTAGGTTTACGCTGTATAATCAATGGTCAAAATTTACTTTACTTTCAATATATAAACACTAGTAACTAGGTTGACTTTCTCTAATCAACGGTCAAATTTTACTAGACTTTCAATATATAAAAACTAATAAATAGGCTGACGTTGTATAATCAATGGTCAAAATTTTATGGACTTTCAATATATAAATACTAGTAACTTGGTTGACTTTTTTCAATCAATGGTAGAGCTTTACTAGACTTTCAATATATAAATACTTATAAATAGTTTGACATTGTAAAATCAATGGTAAAAGTTTACTTGACTTTCAATATATAAACACTAGTAACTAGGTTTACTTTCACTAATCAACGGTTAAAATTTACTAGACTTTCAATATATAAACACTTAGAACTAGGTCGACTTTCTCTTATCCACGGTCAAACTTTACTAGACTTTCAATATATAAACACTAATAACTCGGTCGACTGTCTCTTATCAACGAACAAACTTTACTAGACTTTCAATATATAAACACTAATAACTAGGTTTACGCTGTATAATCAATGGTCAAAATTTACTTTATTTTCAATATATAAACACTAGTAACTAGGTTGACTTTCTCTAATCAACGGTCAAATTTTACTAGACTTTCAATATATAAAAACTAATAAATAGGCTGACGTTGTATAATCAATGGTCAAAATTTTATGGACTTTCAATATATAAATACTAGTAACTTGGTTGACTTTTTTCAATCAATGGTAGAGCTTTACTAGACTTTCAATATATAAATACTTATAAATAGTTTGACATTGTAAAATCAATGGTAAAAGTTTACTTGACTTTCAATATATAAACACTAGTAACTAGGTTTACTTTCACTAATCAACGGTTAAAATTTACTAGACTTTCAATATATAAACACTTAGAACTAGGTCGACTTTCTCTTATCCACGGTCAAACTTTACTAGACTTTCAATATATAAACACTAATAACTCGGTCGACTGTCTCTTATCAACGAACAAACTTTACTAGACTTTCAATATATAAACACTAATAACTAGGTTTACGCTGTATAATCAATGGTCAAAATTTACTTTACTTTCAATATATAAACACTAGTAACTAGGTTGACTTTCTCTAATCAAAGATCAAACTTTACTAGACTTTCAATATATAAACACTTATAACTAGGTTGAGTTTCTTTAATCAACGGCCAAATTTTAGTAGACTTTCTATATGTAAACACTGATAATTAGGTTGACATTGTATAATCAATGGTCAAAATTTACTTTACTTTCAATATATAAACAATAGTAAATAGGTTGACTTTCTCTGATCAACGGTCAAACTTTACTAGACTTCAATATATAAACACTGACAATTAGGTTGACTTTCTTTAATGAACTGTCAAATTTTTGTAGACTTTCAATATATAGACACTAATAACTAGGTTGACGTTGTATAATCAATGGTTAAAATTTATTTTACTTTCAATAAATAAACACTAGTAACTAGGTTGACTTTCTCTAATCAACAGTCAAATTTTACTAGACTTTCAATATATAAAAACTGATAAATAGGTTAACGTTGTATAATCAATGGTTAAATTTTTTTTTACTTTCAATATATAAATACTAGTAACTAGGTTTACCTTTTTCAATCAATGGTAAAGCTTAACTAGACTTTTAATATATAAATACTTATAACTAGTTTGACATTGTAAAATCAAAGGTAACAGTTTACTTGACTTTCATATATAAACACTAGTAACTAGGTTTACTTTCACTAATCAATGGTTAAAATTTACTAGACTTTCAATATATAAACACTTAGAACTAGGTCGACTTTATCTTATCCACGGTCAAACTTTACTAGACTTTCAATATATAAACACTAATAACTCGGTCGACCCTCTCTTATCAACGAACAAACTTTACTAGACTTTCAATATATAAACACTAATAACTCGGTCGACTCTCTCTTATCAACGGTCAAACTTTACTAGACTTTCAATATATAAACTCTAATAACTCGGTCGACTTTCACTTATCAACGGTCAAACGTTACTAGACTTTCAATATAATAACACTAATAACTCGGTTGACTTTCTCTAGACAACGATCAAACTTTACTAGACTTTCAATATATAAACACTTATAACTAGGTTGAGTTTCTTTAATCAATGGTCAAATTTTAGTAGACTTTCTATATGTAAACACTAATAACTAGGTTGACGTTGTATAATCAATGATCAAAATTTACTTTACTTTCAATATATAAACACTAGTAAATAGGTTGACTTTCTCTAATCAACGGTCAAACTTTACTAGACTTTCAATATATAAACACTTATAACTAGGTTGAGTTTCTTTAATCAACGGCCAAATTTTAGTAGACTTTCTATATGTAAACACTAATAACTAGGTTGACACTGTATAATCAATGGTTAAAATTTACTTTACTTTCAATATATAAACACTAGTAAATAGGTTAACTTTCCCTAATCAACGGTCAAACTTTACTAGACTTTCAATATATAAACACTAACAATTAGGTTGACTTTCTTTAATGAACTGTCAAATTTTAGTAGACATTCAATATATAAACACTAATAACTAGGTTGACGCTGTATAATCAATGGTTAAAATTTATTTTACTTTCAATAAATAAACACTAGTAACTAGGTTGACTTTCTCTAATCAACGGTCAAATTTTACTAGACTTTCAATATATAAAAACTAATAAATAGGTTAACGTTGTATAATCAATGGTCAAAATTTACTTTACTTTCAATATATAAACACTAGTAACTAGGTTGACTTTCTCTAATCAACGGTCAAATTTTACAAGACTTTCAATATATAAAAACTAATAAATAGGCTGACGTTGTATAATCAATGGTCAAAATTTTATGGACTTTCAATATATAAATACTAGTAACTTGGTTGACTTTTTTCAATCAATGGTAGAGCTTTACTAGACTTTCAATATATAAATACTTATAAATAGTTTGACATTGTAAAATCAATGGTAAAAGTTTACTTGACTTTCAATATATAAACACTAGTAACTAGGTTTACTTTCACTAATCAACGGTTAAAATTTACTAGACTTTCAATATATAAACACTTAGAACTAGGTCGACTTTCTCTTATCCACGGTCAAACTTTACTAGACTTTCAATATATAAACACTAATAACTCGGTCGACTTTCACTTATCAACGGTCAAACGTTACCAGACTTTCAATATAAAAACAGTAATAACAAGGTTGACTTTCTCTAATCAACGATCAAACTTTACTAGACTTTCAATATATAAACACTTATAACTAGGTTGAGTTTCTTTAATCAACGGTCAAATTTTAGTAGACTTTCTATATGTAAACACTAATAACTAGGTTGACGTTGTATAATCAATGGTCAAAATTTACTTTACTTTCAATATATAAACACTAGTAAATAGGTTGACTTTCTCTAATCAACAATCAAACTTTACCAGACTTTCAATATATAAACACTAACAATTAGGTTGACTTTCTTTAATGAACTGTCAAATTTTAGTAGACTTTCAATATATAAACACTAATAACTAGGTTGACGCTGTATAATCAATGGTTAAAATTTATTTTACTTTAAATAAATAAACACTAGTAACTTGGTTGACTTTCTCTAATCAAACGGTCAAATTTTACTAGACTTTCAATATATAAAAACTAATAAATAGGGTAACGTTGTATAATCAATGGTCAAAATTTTATTGACTTTCAATATATAAATACTAGTAACTAGGTTGACTTTTTTCAATCAATGGTAGAGCTATACCAGACTTTCAATATATAAATACTTATAAATAGTTTGACATTGTAAAATCAATGGTAAAAGTTTACTTGACTTTCAATATATAAACACTAGTAACTAGGTTTACTTTCACTAATCAACGGTTAAAATTTACTAGACTTTCAATATATAAACACTTAGAACTAGGTCGACTTTCTCTTATCCACGGTCAAACTTTACTAGACTTTCAATACATAAACACTAATAACTCGGTCGACTCTCTCTTATCAACGAACAAACTTTACTAGACTTTCAATATATAACCACTAATAACTCGGTCGACTTTCACTTATCAACGGTCAAACGTTACCAGACTTTCAATATAAAAACACTAATAACAAGGTTGACTTTCTCTAATCAACGATCAAACTTTACTAGACTTTCAATATATAAACACTTATAACTAGGTTGAGTTTCTTTAATCAACGGTCAAATTTTAGTAGACTTTCTATATGTAAGCACTAATAACTAGGTTGACGTTGTATAATCAATGGTCAAAATTTACTTTACTTTCAATATATAAACACTAGTAAATAGGTTGACTTTCTCTAAGCAACGGTCAAACTTTACTTGACTTTCAATATATAAACACTAATAACTAGGTTGACGCTGTATAATCAATGGTTAAAATTTATTTTACTTTAAATAAATAAACACTAGTAACTAGGTTGACTTTCTCCAATCAACGGTTAAATTTTACTAGACTTTCAATATATAAAAACTAATAAATAGGTTAACGTTGTATAATCAATGGTCAAAATTATCTTGACTTCCAATATATAAATACTAGTAACTAGGTTGACTTTTTTCAATCAATGGTAAAGCTTTACTAGACTTTTAATATATAAATACTTATAACTAGTTTGACATTGTAAAATCAAAGGTAACAGTTTACTTGACTTTCAATATATAAACACTAGTAACTAGGTTTACTTTCACTAATCAACGGTTAAAATATACTAGACTTTCAATATATAAACACTTATAACTAGGTCGACTTTCTCTAATCCACGATCAAACTTAACTAGACTTTAAATATATAAACACTAATAACTCGGCCGACTCTCTCTTATAACCGGTCAAACTTTACTAGACTTTTAATATATAAATACTAATAACTCGGTCGACTTTCACTTATCAACGGTCAAACGTTACTAGACTTTCAACATAAAAACACTAATAACTAGGTTGACTTTCTCTAATCAACGATCAAACTTTACTAGACTTTCAATATATAAACACTTATAACTAGGTTGAGTTTCTTTAATCAACGGTCAAATTTTAGTAGACTTTCTATATGTAAACACTAATAATTAAATTGACGTTGTATAATCAATGGTCAAAATTTACTTTACTTTCAATATATAAACACTAGTAAATAGGTTGACTTTCTCTAATCAACGGTCAAACTTTACTAGACTTTCAATATATAAACACTAACAATTAGGTTGACTTTCTTTAATCAACGGTCAAACTTTACTAGACTTTCAATATATAAACACTTATAACTAGGTTGAGTTTCTTTAATCAACGGTCAAATTTTAGTAGACTTTCTATATGTAAACACTGATATTTAGGTTGACGTTGTATAATCAATGGTCAAAATTTACTTTACTTTCAATATATAAACACTAGTAAATAGGTTGACTTTCTCTAATCAACGGTCAAACATAACCAGACTTCAATATATAAATACTAACAATTAGGTTGACTTTCTTTAATCAACGGTCAAATTTTAGTAGACTTTCAATATATAAACACTAATAACTAGGTTGACGCTGTATAATCAATGGTTAAAATTTACTTTACTTTCAATATATAAACACTAGTAACTAGGTTGAATTTCTCTAATCAACGGTCAAATTTTACTAGACTTTCAATATATAAAAACTAATAAATAGGTTGACGTTGTATAATCAATGGTCAAAATTATCTTGACTTTCAATATATAAATACTAGTAACTAGGTTGACTTTTTTCAATCAATGGTGGAGCTTTACTAGACTTTCAATATATAAATACTTATAAATAGTTTGACATTGTAAAATCAAATGTAAAAGTTTACTTGACTTTCAATATATAAACACTAGTAACTAGGTTTACTTTCACTAATCAACGGTTAAAATTTACTAGACTTTCAATATCTAAACACTTAGAACTAGGTCGACTTTCTCTTATCCACGGTCAAACTTTACTAGACTTTCAATATATAAACACTAATAACTCGGTCGACTGTCTCTTATCAACGAACAAACTTTACTAGACTTTCAATATATAAACACTAATAACTCGGTCGACTTTCACTTATCAACGGTCAAACGTTACTAGACTTTCAATATAAAAACACTAATAACTAGGTTGACTTTCTCTAATCAACGATCAAACTTTACTAGACTTTCAATATATAAACACTTATAACTAGGTTGAGTTTCTTTAATCAACGGTCAAATTTTAGTAGACTTTCTATATGTAAACACTGATAATTAGGTTGACATTGTATAATCAATGGTCAAAATTTACTTTACTTTCAATATATAAACAATAGTAAATAGGTTGACTTTCTCTGATCAACGGTCAAACTTTACTAGACTTCAATATATAAACACTAACAATTAGGTTGACTTTCTTTGATGAACTGTCAAATTTTTGTAGACTTTCAATATATAAACACTAATAACTAGGTTGACGCTGTATAATCAAGGGTTAAAATTTATTTTACTTTCAATAAATAAACACTAGTAACTAGGTTGACTTTCTCTAATCAACGGTCAAATTTTACTAGACTTTCAATATATAAAAACTGATAAATAGGTTAACGTTGTATAATCAATGGTTAAAATTTTCTTGACTTTGAATATATAAATACTCGTAACTAGGTTTACTTTTTTCAATCAATGGTAAAGCTTAACTAGACTTTCAATATATAAATACTTATAACTAGTTTGACATTGTAAAATCAAAGGTAACAGTTTACATGACTTTCAATATATAAACACTAGTAACTAGGTTTACTTTCACAAATCAATGGTTAAAATTTACTAGACTTTAAATATATAAACACTTAGAACTAGGTCGACTTTCTCTTATCCACGGTCAAACTTTACTAGACTTTCAATATATAAACACTAATAACTCGGTCGACTCTCTCTTATCAACGGTCAAACTTTACTAGACTTTCAATATATAAACTCTAATAACTCGGTCGACTTTCACTTATCAACGGTCAAACGTTACTAGACTTTCAATATAAAACACTAATAACTAGGTTAACTTTCTCTAACCAACGATCAAACTTTACTAGACTTTCAATATATAAACACTTATAACTAGGTTGAGTTTCTTTAATCAATGGTCAAATTTTAGTAGACTTTCTATATGTAAACACTAATAACTAGGTTGACGTTGTATAATCAATGATCAAAATTTACTTTACTTTCAATATATAAACACTAGTAAATAGGTTGACTTTCTCTAATCAACGGTCAAACTTTACTAGACTTTCAATATATAAACACTTATAACTAGGTTGAGTTTCTTTAATCAACGGTCAAATTTTAGTAGACTTTCTATATGTAAACACTAATATCTAGGTTGACACTGTATAATCAATGGTCAAAATTTACTTTACTTTCAATATATAAACACTAGTAAATAGGTTGCCTTTCTCTAATCAACGGTCAAACTTTACTAGACTTTCAATATATAAACACTAACAATTAGGTTGACTTTCTTTAATGAACTGTCAAATTTTAGTAGACTTTCAATATATAAACACTAATAACTAGGTTGACGCTGTATAATCAATGGTTAAATTTATTTTACTTTCAATAAATAAACACTAGTAACTAGGTTGACTTTCTCTAATCAACGGTCAAATTTTACTAGACTTTCAATATATAAAAACTAATAAATAGGTTAACGTTGTATAATCAATGGTCAAAATTTACTTTACTTTCAATATATAAACACTAGTAACTAGGTTGAATTTCTCTAATCAACGGTCAAATTTTACTAGACTTTCAATATATAAAAACTAATAAATAGGTTGACGTTGTATAATCAATGGTCAAAATTATCTTCACTTTCAATATATAAATACTAGTAACTAGGTTGACTTTTTTCAATCAATGGTGGAGCTTTACTAGACTTTCAATATATAAATACTTATAAATAGTTTGACATTGTAAAATCAATGGTAAAAGTTTACTTGACTTTCAATATATAAACACTAGTAACTAGGTTTACTTTCACTAATCAACGGTTAAAATTTACCAGACTTTCAATATCTAAACACTTAGAACTAGGTCGACTTTCTCTTATCCACGGTCAAACTTTACTAGACTTTCAATATATAAACACTAATAACTCGGTCGACTGTCTCTTATCAACGAACAAACTTTACTAGACTTTCAATATATAAACACTAATAACTCGGTCGACTTTCACTTATCAACGGTCAAACGTTACTAGACTTTCAATATAAAAACACTAATAACTAGGTTGACTTTCTCTAATCAACGATCAAACTTTACTAGACTTTCAATATATAAACACTTATAACTAGGTTGAGTTTCTTTAATCAACGGTCAAATTTTAGTAGACTTTCTATATGTAAACACTGATAATTAGGTTGACATTGTATAATCAATGGTCAAAATTTACTTTACTTTCAATATATAAACAATAGTAAATAGGTTGACTTTCTCTGATCAACGGTCAAACTTTACTGGACTTCAATATATAAACACTAACAATTAGGTTGACTTTCTTTGATGAACTGTCAAATTTTTGTAGACTTTCAATATATAAACACTAATAACTAGGTTGACGCTGTATAATCAAGGGTTAAAATTTATTTTACTTTCAATAAATAAACACTAGTAACTAGGTTGACTTTCTCTAATCAACGGTCAAATTTTACTAGACTTTCAATATATAAAAACTGATAAATAGGTTAACGTTGTATAATCAATGGTTAAAATTTTCTTGACTTTGAATATATAAATACTCGTAACTAGGTTTACTTTTTTCAATCAATGGTAAAGCTTAACTAGACTTTCAATATATAAATACTTATAACTAGTTTGACATTGTAAAATCAAAGGTAACAGTTTACATGACTTTCAATATATAAACACTAGTAACTAGGTTTACTTTCACAAATCAATGGTTAAAATTTACTAGACTTTAAATATATAAACACTTAGAACTAGGTCGACTTTCTCTTATCCACGGTCAAACTTTACTAGACTTTCAATATATAAACACTAATAACTCGGTCGACCCTCTCTTATCAACGAACAAACTTTACTAGACTTTCAATATATAAACACTAATAACTCGGTCGACTCTCTCTTATCAACGGTCAAACTTTACTAGACTTTCAATATATAAACTCTAATAACTCGGTCGACTTTCACTGATCAACGGTCAAACGTTACTAGACTTTCAATATAAAACACTAATAACTAGGTTAACTTTCTCTAACCAACGATCAAACTTTACTAGACTTTCAATATATAAACACTTATAACTAGGTTGAGTTTCTTTAATCAATGGTCAAATTTTAGTAGACTTTCTATATGTAAACACTAATAACTAGGTTGACGTTGTATAATCAATGATCAAAATTTACTTTACTTTCAATATATAAACACTAGTAAATAGGTTGACTTTCTCTAATCAACGGTCAAACTTTACTAGACTTTCAATATATAAACACTTATAACTAGGTTGAGTTTCTTTAATCAACGGTCAAATTTTAGTAGACTTTCTATATGTAAACACTAATAACTAGGTTGACGCTGTATAATCAATGGTCAAAATTTACTTTACTTTCAATATATAAACACTAGTAAATAGGTTGACTTTCTCTAATCAACGGTCAAACTTTACTAGACTTTCAATATATAAACACTAACAATTAGGTTGACTTTCTTTAATGAACTGTCAAATTTTAGTAGACTTTCAATATATAAACACTAATAACTAGGTTGACACTGTATAATCAATGGTTAAATTTATTTTACTTTCAATAAATAAACACTAGTAACTAGGTTGACTTTCTCTAATCAACGGTCAAATTTTACTAGACTTTCAATATATAAAAACTAATAAATAGGTTAACGTTGTATAATCAATGGTCAAAATTTACTTTACTTTCAATATATAAACACTAGTAACTAGGTTGACTTTCTCTAATCAACGGTCAAATTTTACTAGACTTTCAATATATAAAAACTAATAAATAGGCTGACGTTGTATAATCAATGGTCAAAATTTTATTGACTTTCAATATATAAATACTAGTAACTAGGTTGACTTTTTTCAATCAATGGTAGAGCTTTACTAGACTTTCAATATATAAATACTTATAAATAGTTTGACATTGTAAAATCAATGGCAAAAGTTTACTTGACTTTAAATATATAAACACTAGTAACTAGGTTTACTTTCACTAATCAACGGTTAAAATTTACTAGACTTTCAATATATAAACACTTAGAACTAGGTCGACTTTCTCTTATCCACGGTCAAACTTTACTAGACTTTCAATATATAAATACTAATAACTCGGTCTTCTCTCTCTTATCAACGAACAAACTTTACTAGACTTTCAATATATAAACACTAATAACTCGGTCGACTTTCACTTATCAATGGTCAAACGTTACCAGACTTTCAATTTAAAAAAACTAATAACTAGGTTGACTTTCTCTAATCAACGATCAAACTTAACTAGACTTTCAATATATAAACACTTATAACTAGGTTGAGTTTCTTTAATCAACGGTCAAATTTTAGTAGACTTTCTATATGTAAATACTAATAACTAGGTTGACGTTGTATAATCAATGGTCAAAATTTACTTTACTTTCAATATATAAACACTAGTAAATAGGTTGACGTTCTCTAATCAACAGTCAAACTTTACTAGACTTCAATATATTAACACTTATAACTAGGTTGAGTGTCTTTAATCAACGGTCAAATTTTAGTAGACTTTCTATATATAAACACTAACAATTAGGTTGACGTTGTACAATCAACGGTCAAACTTTACTAACACTAACAATTAGGTTGACTTTCTTTAATGAACTGTCAAATTTTAGTAGACTTTCAATATATCAACACTAATAACTAGGTTGACGCTGTATAATCAATGCTTAAAATTTATTTTACTTTCAATAAATAAACACTAGTAACTAGGTTGACTTTCTCTAATCAACGGTCAAATTTACTAGACTTTCAATATATGAAAACTAGTAAATAGGTTAACGTTGTATAATCAATAGTCAAAATTTTCTTGACTTTCAATATATAAATACTAGTAACTAGGTTTACTTTTTTCAATCAATGGTAAAGCTTTATTAGACTTTCAATATATAAATTCTTATAACTAGTTTGACATTGTAAAATCAAAGGTAACAGTTTACTTGACTTTCAATCTATAAACACTAGTAACTAGGTTTACTTTCACTAATCAATGGTTAAAATTTACTAGACTTTCAATATATAAACACTTTGAACTAGGTCGACTTTCTCTTATCCACGGTCAAACTTTACTAGACTTTCAATATATAAACACTAATAACTCGGTCGACTCTCTCTTATCAACGGTCAAACTTTACTAGACTTTCAATATAAAAACACTAATAACTAGGTTGACTTTCTCTAACCAACGAACAAACTTTACTAGACTTTCAATATATGAACACTTATAACTAAGTTGAGTTTCTTTGATCAACGGTCAAATTTTAGTAGACTTTCTATATGTAAACACTAATAACTAGGTTGACGTTGTATAATCAATGATCAAAATTTACTTTACTTTCAATATATAAACACTAGTTACAAGGTTGACTTTCTCTAATCAACGGTCAAACTTTACTAGACTTACAATATATTAACACTTATAACTAGGTTGAGTTTCTTTAATCAACGGTCAAATTTTAGTAGACTTTCTATATATAAACACTAACAATTAGGTTGACGTTGTATAATCAATGGTCAGAATTTACTTTACTTTCAATATATAAACACTAGTAAATAGGTTGACTTTCTCTAATCAACGGCCAAACTTTACTAGACTTTCAATATATAAACACTAACAATTAGGTTGACTTTCTTTAATGAACTGTCAAATTTTAGTAGACTTTCAATATATAAACACTAATAACTAGGTTGACGCTGTATAATCAATGGTTAAAATTTATTTTACTTTCAATAAATAAACACTAGTAACTAGGTTGACTTTCTCTAATCAACGGTCAAATTTTACTCTAGACTTTCAATATATGAAAACTAGTAAATAGGTTAACGTTGTATAATCAATAGTCAAAATTTTCTTGACTTTCAATATATAAATACTAGTAACTAGGTTTACTTTTTTCAATCAATGGTAAAGCTTTACTAGACTTTCAATATATAAATACTTATAACTAGTTTGACATTGTAAAATCAAAGGTAACAGTTTACTTGATTTTCAATATATAAACACTAGTAACTAGGTTTACTTTCACAAATCAATGGTTAAAATTTACTAGACTTTCAATATATAAACACTTAGAAATAGGTCGACTTTCTCTTATCCATGGTCAAACTTTACTAGACTTTCAATATATAAACACTAATAACTCGGTTGACTCTCTCTTATCAACGGTCAAACTTTACTAGACTTTCAATATATAAACACTAATAACTCTGTCGACTCTCTCTTATCAACGGTCAAACTTTACTAGACTTTCAATATATAAACACTAATAACTCGGTCGACTTTCAGTTATCAACGGTCAAACGTTACTAGACTTTCAATATAAAAACACTAATAACTAGGTTGACTTTCTCTAACCAACGATCAAACTTTACTAGACTTTCAATATACAAACACTTATAACTAGGTTTAGTTTCTTTAATCAACGGTCAAATTTTAGTAGACTTTCTATATGTAAACACTAATAACTAGGATGATGTTGTATAATCAATGATCAAAATTTACTTTACTTTCAATATATAAACACTAGTAAATAGGTTGACTTTCTCTAATCAACGGTCAAACTTTACTAGACTTTGAATATATAAACACTTATAACTAGGTTGAGTTTCTTTAATCAACGGTTAAATTTTAGTAGACTTTCTATATGTAAACACAAAATAACTAGGTTGATGTTGTATAATCAATGATCAAAATTTACTTTACTTTCAATATATAAACACTAGTAAATAGGTTGACTATCTCTAATCAACGGTCAAACTTTACTAGACTTTGAATATATAAACACTTATAACTAGGTTGAGTTTCTTTAATCAACGGTCAAATTTTAGTTGACTTTCTATATGTAAACACTAATAAGTAGGTTGACACTGTATAATCAATGGTCAAAATTTACTTTACTTTCAATATATAAACACTAGTAAATAGGTTGACTTTCTCTAATCAACGGTCAAACTTTACTAGACTTTCAATATATAAACACTAACAATTAGGTTGACTTTCTTTAATGAACTGTCAAATGTTAGTAGACTTTCAATATATAAACACTAATAACTAGGTTGGCGCTGTATAATCAATGGTTAAAATTTATTTTACTTTCAATAAATAAACACTAGTAACTAGGTTGACTTTCTATAATCAACGGTTAAATTTTTCTTGACTTTCAATATATAAAAACTAATAAATAGGTTAACGTTGTATAATCAATGGTCAAAATTTACTTTACTTTCAATATATAAACACTAGTAACTAGGTTGACTTTCTCTAATCAACGGTCAAATTTTACTAGACTTTCAATATATAAAAACTAATAAATAGGTTGACGTTGTATAATCAATGGTCAAAATTTTATTGACTTTTAATATATAAATATTAGTAACTAGGTTAACTTTATTCAATCAATGGTAGAGCTTTACTAGACTTTCAATATATAAATACTTATAAATAGTTTGACATTGTAAAACCAATGGTAAAAGTTTACTTGACTTTCAATATATAAATACTAGTAACTAGGTTTACTTTCACTAATCAACGGTTAAAATTTACTAGACTTTCAATATATAAACACTTAGAACTAGGTCGACTTTCTCTTATCCACGGTCAAACTTTACTAGACTTTCAATATATAAAAACTAATAACTCGGTCGACTCTCTCTTATCAACGGTCAAACTTTACTAGACTTTCAATATATAAACACTAATAACTCGGTCGACTTTCACTTATCAACGGTCAAACGTTACTAGACTTTCAATATAAAAACACTAATAACTAGGTTGACTTTCTCTAACCAACGATCAAACTTTACTAGACTTTCAATATATGAACACTTATAACTAGGTTGAGTTTCTTTGATCAACGGTCAAATTTTAGTAGACTTTCAATATGTAAACACTAATAACTAGGTTGACGTTGTATAATCAATGATCAAAATTTACTTTACTTTCAATATATAAACACTAGTAAATAGGTTGACTTTCTCTAATCAACGGTCAAACTTTACTAGACTTTCAATATATTATCACTTATAACTAGGTTGAGTTTCTTTAATCAACGGTCAAATTTTAGTAGACTTTCTATATATAAACACTAACAATTAGGTTGACGTTGTATAATCAATGGTCCAAATTTACTTTACTTTCAATATATAAACACTAGTAAATAGGTTGACTTTCTCTAATCAACGGCCAAACTTTACTAGACTTTGAATATATAAACACTAACAATTAGGTTGACTTTCTTTAATGAACTGTCAAATTTTAGTAGACTTTCAATATATAAACACTAATAACTAGGTTGACGCTGTATAATCAATGGTTAAAATTTATTTTACTTTCAATAAATAAACACTAGTAACTAGGTTGACTTTCTCTAATCAACGGTCAAATTTTACTAGACTTTCAATATATGAAAACTAGTAAATAGGTTAACGTTGTATAATCAATAGTCAAAATTTTCTTGACTTTCAATATATAAATACTAGTAACTAGGTTTACTTTTTTCAATCAATGGTAAAGCTTTACTAGACTTTCAATATATAAATACTTATAACTAGTTTGACATTGTAAAATCAAAGGTAACAGTTTACTTGACTTTCAATATATAAACACTAGTAACTAGGTTTACTTTCACTAATCAATGGTTAAAATTTACTAGACTTTCAATATATAAACACTTAGAACTAGGTCAACTTTCTCTTATCCACGGTCAAACTTTACTAGACTTTCAATATATAAAAACTAATAACTCAGTCGACTCTCTCTTATCAACGGTCAAACTTTACTAGACTTTCAATATATAAACACTAATAACTCGGTCGACTTTCACTTATCAACGGTCAAACGTTACTAGACTTTCAATATAAAAACACTAATAACTAGGTTGACTTTCTTTAACCAACGATCAAACTTTACTAGACTTTCAATATATGAACACTTATAACTAGGTTGAGTTTCTTTGATCAACGGTCAAATTTTAGTAGACTTTCTATATGTAAACACTAATAACTAGGTTGACGTTGTATAATCAATGATCAAAATTTACTTTACTTTCAACATATAAACACTAGTAAATAGGTTGACTTTCTCTAATCAACGGTCAAACTTTACTAGACTTTCAATATATTAACACTTATAACTAGGTTGAGTTTCTTTAATCAACGGTCAAATTTTAGTAGACTTTCTTTATATAAACACTAACAATTAGGTTGACGTTGTATAATCAATGGTCAAAATTTACTTTACTTTCAATATATAAACACTAGTAAATAGGTTGACTTTCTCTAATCAACGGCCAAACTTTACTAGACTTTGAATATATAAACACTAACAATTACGTTGACTTTCTTTAATGAACTGTCAAATTTTAGTAGACTTTCAATATATAAACACTAATAACTAGGTTGACGCTGTATAATCAATGGTTAAAATTTATTTTACTTTCAATAAATAAACACTAGTAACTAGGTTGACTTTCTCTAATCAACGGTCAAATTTTACTAGACTTTCAATATATGAAAACTAGTAAATAGGTTAACGTTGTATAATCAATAGTCAAAATTTTCTTGACTTTCAATATATAAATACTAGTAACTAGGTTTACTTTTTTCAATCAATGGTAAAGCTTTACTAGACTTTCAATATATAAATACTTATAACTTGTTTGAAATTGTAAAATCAAAGGTAACAGTTTACTTGACTTTCAATATATAAACACTAGTAACTAGGTTTACTTTCACAAATCAATGGGTAAAATTTACTAGACTTTCAATATATAAACACTTAGCAATAGGTCGACTTTCTCTTATCCATGGTCAAACTTTACTAGACTATCAATATATAAACACTAATAACTCGGTCGACTCTCTCTTATCAACGGTCAAACTTTACTAGACTTTCAATATATAAACACTAATAACTCGGTCGACTTTCACTTATCAACGGTCAAACGTTACTAGA
Source organism: Rubia yunnanensis (assembly GCA_037428765.1). Taxonomy (NCBI): domain Eukaryota; kingdom Viridiplantae; phylum Streptophyta; class Magnoliopsida; order Gentianales; family Rubiaceae; genus Rubia; species Rubia yunnanensis. The sequence continues at coordinate 73,463,845 of CM075061.1, read as the reverse complement.
CTTTCAATATAAAAACACTAATAACTAGGTTGACTTTCTCTAACCAACGATCAAACTTTACTAGACTTTCAATATATAAACACTTATAACTAGGTTGAGTTTCTTTAATCAACGGTCAAATTTTAGTAGACTTTCTATAAGTAAACACTAATAACTAGGTTGACGTTCTATAATCAATGGTCAAAATTTACTTTACTTTCAATATATAAACACTAGTAAATAGGTTGACTTTCTCTAATCAACGGTCAAACTTTACTAGACTTTCAATGTATAAACACTAACAATTAGGTTGACTTTCTTTAATGAACTGTCAAATTTTAGTAGACTTTCAATATATAAACACTAATAACTAGGTTGACGCTGTATAATCAATGGTTAAAATTTATTTTACTTTCAATAAATAAACACTTGTAACTAGGTTGACTTTCTCTAATCAACGGTCAAATTTTACTAGACTTTCAATATATAAAAACTAATAAATAGGTTAACGTTGTATAATCAATGGTCAAAATTTTCTTGACTTTCAATATATAAATACTAGTAACTAGGTTTACTTTTTTCAATCAATGGTAAAGCTTTACTGGACTTTCAATATATAAATACTTATAACTAGTTTGACATTGTAAAATCAAAGGTAACAGTTTACTTGACTTTCAATATATAAACACTAGTAACTAGGTTTACTTTCACTAATCAACGGTCAAATTTTACTGGACTTTCAATATATAAAAACTAATAAATAGGTTAACGTTGTATTATCAATAGTCAAAATTATCTTGACTTTCAATATATTATTACTAGTAACTAGGTTTACTTTTTTCAATCAATGGTAAAGCTTTACTAGACTTTCAATATATAAATACTTATAACTAGTTTGACATTGTAAAATCAAATGTAAAATCAAAGGTAACAGTTTACTTGACTTTCAATATATAAACACTAGTAACTAGGTTTTCTTTCACTAATCAATGGTTAAAATTTACTAGACTTTCAATATATAAACACTTAGAACTAGGTCGACTTTCTCTTATCCACGGTCAAACTTTACTAGACTTTCAATATATAAACACTAATAACTCGGTCGACTCTCTCTTATCAACGGTCAAACTTTACTAGACTTTCAATATATAAACAATAATAACTCGGATCGACTTTCACTTATCAACGGTCAAACGTTACTAGACTTTCAATATAAAAACACTAATGACTAGGTTGACTTTCTCTAACCAACGATCAAACTTTACTAGACTTTCAATATATAAACACTTATAACTAGGTTGAGTTTCTTTAATCAACGGTTAAATTTTAGTAGACTTTCTATATGTAAACACTAATAACTAGGTTGATGTTGTATAATCAATGATCAAAATTTACTTTACTTTCAATATATAAACACTAATAAATAGGTTGACTTTCTCTAATCAACGGTCAAACTTTACTAGGACTTTGAATATATAAACACTTATAACTAGGTTGAGTTTCTTTAAATCAACGGTCAAATTTTAGTAGACTTTCTATATGTAAACACTAATAACTAGGTTGATCACTGTATAATCAATGGTCCAAAAATTTACTTTACTTTCATTATAAAACACTAGTAAATAGGTTGACTTTCTCTAATCAACGGTCAAACTTTACTAGACTTTCAATATATAAACGCTAACAATTAGGTTGACTTTCTTTAATGAACTGTCAAATGTTAGTAGACTTTCAATATATAAACACTAATAACTAGGTTTGGCGCTGTATAATCAATGGTAAAAATTTATTTTACTTTCAATAAATAAACACTAGTAACTAGGTTGAGTTTCTCTAATCAACGGTCAAATTTTACTAGACTTTCAATATATAAAAACTAATAAATAGGTTAACGTTGTATAATCAATGGTCAAAATTTACATTACTTTCAATATATAAACACTAGTAACTAGGTTGACTTTGTCTAATCAACGGTCAAATTTTTACTAGACTTTCAATATATAAAAAACTAATAAATAGGTTGACGTTGTATAATCAATAGTCAAAATTTTATTGACTTTCAATATATAAATACTAGTAACTAGGTTGACTTTATTCAATCAATTGGTAGAGCTTTACTAGACTTTCAATATATAAATACTTATAAAATAGTTTGACATTGTAAAACCAATGGTAAAAGTTTACTTGACTTTCAATATATAAAACACTAGTAACTAGGTTTACTTTCACTAATCAACGGTTAAAATTTACTAGACTTTCAATATTATAAACACTTAGAACTAGGTCGACTTTCTCTTATCCACGGTCAAACTTTACTAGACTTTCAATAGATAAACCACTAATAACTCGGTCGTCTCTCTCTTTCAACGAACAAACTTTACTAGACTTTCAATATATAAACACTAATCTAACTCGGTCGACTTTCACTTACCAAACGGTCAAACGTTACTGGACTTTCAATATAAAAACCACTAATAAATAGGTTGACTTTCTCTAATCAAACGATCAAACTTTACTAGACTTTCAATATATAAACACTTATAACTAGGTTGAGTTTCTTTAATCAACGGTCAAATTTTAGTAGACTTTCTATATGTAACACTAATAATTAGGTTGACGTTGTATATCAATGGTCAAAATTTACTTTACTTTCAATATATAAACACTAGTAAATAGGTTTGACTTTCTCTAATCAAACGGTCAAACTTTACTAGACTTTCAATATATAAACACTAACAATTAGGTTGACTTTCTTTAATGAACAGTCAAATTTTAGTAGACTTTCAATATATAAATACTAATAACTAGGTTGACCGCTGTATAATCAAGGGTTAAAATTTATTTTACTTTCAATAAATAAACACTAGTAACTAGGTTGACTTTCTCTAATCAACGGTCAAATTTTACTAGACTTTCAATATATAAAAACTGATAAATAGGTTAACGTTTGTATAATCAATGGTTAAAATTTTCTTGACTTTCAATATATAAATACTAGTAACTAGGTTTACTTTTTTCAATCAATGGTAAAGTTTTACTAGACTTTCAATATATAAATACTTATAACTAGTTTGACATTGTAAAATCAAAGGTAACAGTTTACTTGACTTTCAATATATAAACACTAGTAACTAGGTTTTCTTTCACTAATCAATGGTTAAAATTTACTAGACTTTCAATATATAAACACTTAGAACTAGGTTGACTTTCTCTTATCCACGGTCAAAACTTTACTAGACTTTCAATATATAAACACTAATAACTCGATCGACTTTCTCTTATCTATGGTCAAAGTTTACTAGACTTTCAATATATAAACACTAATTAACTCGGTCGACTTTAACTTATCAACGGTCAAACGTTACTAGACTTTCAATATAAAAACACTAATAACTAGTTGACTTTCTCTAACCCAACGATCAAACTTTAGTAGACTTTCAATATATAAACACTTATAACTAGGTTGAGTTTCTTTAATCAATGGCCAAATTTTAGTAGACTTTTTATATGTAAACACTAATAACTAGGTTGACCGTTGTATAATCAATGATCAAAATTTACTTTACTGTCAATATATAAACACTAGTAAATAGGTTGACTTTCTCTAATCAACGGTCAAACTTTACTAGACTTTCAATATATAAACACTTATAACTAGGTTGAGTTTCTTTAATCAACGGTCAAATTTTAGTAGACTTTTCCTATATGTAAACACTAATAACTAGGTTGACACTGTATAATCAATGGTCAAAATTTACTTTACTTTCAATATATAAACACTAGTAAATAGGTTGACTTTCTCTAATCAACGGTCAAAATTTACTAGACTTTCAATATATAAACGCTAACAATTAGGTTGACTTTCTTTAATGAACTGTCAAATGTTTAGTAGACTTTCAATATATAAATACTAGTAACTAGGTTGACTTTATTCAATCAATGGTAGAGCTTTACTAGACTTTCAATATATAAATACTTATAAATAGTTTGACATTGTAAAACCAATGGTAAAAGTTTACTTGACTTTCAATATATAAACACTAGGAACTAGGTTTAATTTCACTAATCAACGGTTAAAATTTACTGGACTTTCAATATATAAACACTTAGAACTAGGTCGACTTTCTCTTATCCACGGTCAAACTTTACTAGACCTTCAATATATAACACCAATAACTCGTCGTCTCTCTCTTATCAATGAACAAAACTTTACTAGACTTTCAATATATAAACACTAATAACTCGGTCGACTTTCACTTTATCAACGGTCAAACGTTACTAGACTTTCAATAGAAAAACACTAATAAATAGGTTGACTTTCTCTAAATCAACGATCAAACTTTACTAGACTTTCAATATATAAACACTTATAACTAGGTTGAGTTTCTTTAATCAATGGCCAAATTTTAGTAGACTTTTTATATGTAAACACTAATAACTAGGTTGACGTTGTATAATCAATGATCAAAATTTACTTTACTGTCAATATATAAACACTAGTAAATAGGTTGACTTTCTCTAATCAAACGGTCAAACTTTACTAGACTTTCAATATATAAACACTTATAACTAGGTTGAGTTTCTTTAATCAACGGTCAAATTTTAGTAGACTTTCTATATGTAAACACTAATAACTAGGTTGACACTGTATAATCAATGGTCAAAATTTACTTTACTTTCAATATATAAACACTAGTAAATAGGTTGACTATTCTCTAATCACACGGTCAAAATTTACTAGACTTTCAATATATAAACGCTAACTAATTAGGTTGACTTTCTTTAATGAACTGTCAAATGTTAGTAGACTTTCAATATATAAACACTAATAACTAGGTTGGCGCTGTATAATCAATGGTTAAAATTTATTTTACTTTCAATAAATAAACACTAGTAACTAGGTTGACTTTCTCTAATCAACGGTCAAATTTTACTAGACTTTCAATATATAAAAAACTAATAAATAGGTTAACGTTGTATAATCAATGGTCAAAATTTACATTACTTTCAATATATAAACACTAGTAACTAGGTTGACTTTCTCTAATCAACGGTCAAATTTTACTAGACTTTCAATATATAAAAAACTAATAAATAGGTTGACGTTGTATAATCTAATGGTCAAAATTTTATTGACTTTCAATATATAAATACTAGTAACTAGGTTGACTTTATTCAATCAATGGTAGAGCTTTACTAGCACTTTCAATATATAAAATACTTATAAATAGTTTGACATTGTAAAACCAATGGTAAAAAGTTTACTTGACTTTCAATATATAAACACTAGTAACTAGGTTTAATTTCACTAATCAACGGTTAAAATTTACTGGACTTTCAATATATAAACACTTAGAACTAGGTCCTAGACCTTCAATATATAAACACTAATAACTCGGTCGTCTCTCTCTCTTATCAATGAACAAACTTTACTAGACTTTCAATATATAAACACTAATAACTCGGTCGACTTTCACTTATCAACGGTCAAACGTTACTAGACTTTCAATAGAAAAACACTAATAAATAGGTTGACTTTCTCTAATCAACGATCAAACTTTACTAGACTTTCAATATATAAACACTTATAACTAGGTTGAGTTTCTTTAATCAATGGCCAAAATTTTAGTAAGACTTTTTATATGTAAACACTAATAACTAGGTTGACGTTGTATAATCAATGATCAAAATTTACTTTACTGTCAATATATAAACACTAGTAAATAGGTTGACTTTCTCTAATCAACGGTCAAACTTTACTAGACTTTCAATATATAAACACTTATAACTAGGTTGAGTTTCTTTAATCAACGGTCAAATTTTAGTAGACTTTCTATATGTAAACACTAATAACTAGGTTGACACTGTATACATCAATGGTTCAAAATTTACTTTACTTTCAATATATAAACACTAGTAAATAGGTTGACTTTCTCTAATCAACGGTCAAAATTTACTAGACTTTCAATATATAAACGCTAACAATTAGGTTGACTTTCTTTAATGAACTGTCAAATGTTAGTAGACTTTCAATATATAAACACTAATAACTAGGTTGGCGCTGTATAATCAATGGTTTAAAATTTATTTTACTTTCAATAAATAAAACACTAGTAACTAGGTTGACTTT
>CM075061.1:73098602-73457236 GCA_037428765.1 Rubia yunnanensis | reverse complement strand
ATATAAAACACTAAGAACTAGGTTGACTTTGTCTAATCAACGATTAAACTTTACCTTTCCTTCAATATATAAACACTAATGACTAAGTTGACTTTGTGTAATCAACGGTCAAACTTTACTAGACTTTCAATATATAAACACTTATAACTAGGGTTGAGTTTCTTTAATCAACGGTCAAATTTTGGTAAACTTTCTATTTGTAAACACTAATAACTAGGTTGACGTTGTATAATCAATGGTCAAAATTTACTTTACTTTCAATATATAAACACTAGTAAATAGGTTGACTTTCTCTAATCAACGGTCAAACTTTACTAGACTTTCAATAAATAAACACTAACAACTAGGTTGACTTTCTTTAATCAACGGTAAAATTTTAGTAGAATTTCAATATATAAACACTAATAACTAGGTTGACGTTGTATAATTAATGGTCTGAATTTACTTTACTTTCAATATATAAACGCTAGTAACTAGGTTGACTTTCTCTAATCAACGGTCAAATTTTACTAGACTTTCAATATATAAAAACTAATAAATAGGTTGAGTTTCTTTAATCAACGGTCAAATTTTAGTAGACTTTCTATATGTAAACAATAATAACTAGGTTGACGTTGTATAATTAATTGTCAAAATTTACTTTACTTTCAATATATAAACACTAGTAAATAGGTTGACTTTCTCTAATCAACGGTCAAACTTTACTAGACTTTCAATATATAAACACTAACGCTTAGGATGACTTTCTTTAATCAATGGTCAAATTTTAGTAGACTTTCAATATATAAACACTAATAACTAGGTTGACGCTGTATAATCAATGGTCTAAATTTACTTTACTTTCAATATATAAACACTAGTAACTAAGTTGACTTTCTCTAATCAACGGTCAAATTTTACTAGACTTTCAATATAAAAGCTAATAAATAGGTTGACGTTGTATAATCAATGGTCAAAATTTACTTGACTTTCAATATATAAATACTAGTAACTAGGTTGACTTTTTTTAATCAATGGTAATATTTTACTAGACTTTCAATATATAAACACTTATAACTAATTGACATTGTAAAATCAATGGTAAAAGTTTACTTGACTTTCAATATATAAACACTAGTAACTAGGTTTAGTTTCACTAATCAACAGTTAAAATTGACTAAACTTTCAATATATAAACACTTATAACTATGTCGAATTTCTCTTATCCACGGTCAAACTTCACTAGACTTTCAATATATAAACACTAATAACTCGGTGGACTTTCTCTTATCAACGGTCAAACTTTACTAGACTTTTAATATATAAACAATAATAACTCAGTCGACTTTCTCTTATCAACGGTCAAACGTTACTAGACTTTCAATATAAAAACACTAATAACTAGGTTGACTTTCTCTAATCAACGATCAAACTTTACTAGACTTTCAATATATAAACACTTAATACTAAGTTGACTTTAACTAATACACGGTCAACCCTTACTGAGTTTTCTGCATAAAAATACTAATAACGAAGTTGGCTTCAACTAATTAATGGTCAAATTTTATTTGTATTAGTATATAATAAATAGAAATAAAAATGTTTAACTTTGACTAATCAACGGTCAACCCTTACTTGACTTTCAACATATAAATGCTAATAACAAAGTTGACTTCAACTAACTAATGGTCAAACATTATTTGGATTAGTATATAATAAATACTAATAAAAATGTTTAACTTTGACTAATAAACTGTCAAACTGCACTTGACTCTCTATATAGAAACACTTGTGACAAAGCTGAATTTAATAAATCAGCAGTCAAACTTTACTCAACATTCAATATATAAACACTAAAAACTACGTTGACTTTGTCTAATCAACGATTAAACTTTACTTGTCCTTCAATATATTACCAGTAAGAACTAGGTTGACGTTGTATAATCAATGGTCAAAATTTACTTTACTTTTAATATATAAACACATATAATTAGGTTGACTTTCAATAAATATACACTAACAACCAGGTTGACTTTCTTTAATCAACGGTAAAATTTTAGTAGAGTTTCAATATATAAACACTAATAAATAGGTTGACGTTGTATAATAAATGGTCTGAATTTACTTTACTTTCAATATATAAACACTAGTAACTAGGTTGACTTTCTCTAATCAACGGTCAAATTTTACTAGACTTTCAATATATAAAAACTAATAAATAGGTTGACGTTGTATAATCAATGGTCAAAATTTACTTGGCTTTCAACATATAAATACTAGTAACTAGGTTGACTTTTTTCAATCAATGGTAAAGCTTTACTAGACTTTCAATATATAAATATTTATAACTAGTTTGAAATTGTAAAATCAATGGTAAAAGTTTACTTGACTTTCAATATATAAACACTAGTAACTAGGTTTCCTTTCACTAATCAACGGTTAAAATGTACTAGACTTTCAATATATAAACACTTATAACTAGGTCGACTTTCTCTTATCCACGGTCAAACTTTACTAGACTTTCAATATATAAACACTAATAACTCGGTCGACTCTCTCTTATCAATGGTCAAACTTTACTAGACTTTCAATATATAAACCATTAACTAGGTTGACTTTCTCTAATCAATTGTCAAACTTTACTGGACTTTCAATACATAAACACTCAAAACTATGTTGACTTTAACTAATCCATGGTCAACCCTTACTGAGCTTTCTGCATAAAAATACTAATAACGAAGTTGGCTTGAACTAATTAACGGTCAAATTTTATTTGTATTAGTATATAATAAATATAAATAAAAATGTTTAACTTTGACTAATCAAGGGTCAACCCTTACTTGACTTTAAATATAAACGCTAATAACAAAGTAGACTTCAACTAACTAATGGTCAAACTTTATTTGGATTAGTGTATAATAAATACTAATAAATTTTTTTAACTTTGACTAATAAACTGTAAAGCTGAACTTGACTCTCTCTATATAGAAACACTAGTGACAACTGACAAAGCTGAATTTAATTAATCAACAGTCAAAGTTTACTCAACCTTCAAGATATAAACACTAAGAACTAGGTTGACTTTGTCTAATCAACGATTAAACTTTACCTTTCCTTCAATATATAAACACTAATAACTAGGTTGACTTTGTGTAATCAACGGTCAAACTTTACTAGACTTTCAATATATAAACACTTATAACTAGGTTGAGTTTCTTTAATCAACGGTCAAATTTTGGTAAACTTTCTATTTGTAAACACTAATAACTAGGTTGACGTTGAATAATCAATGGTCAAAATTTACTTTACTTTCAATATATAAACACTAGTAAATAGGTTGACTTTCTCTAATCAACGGTCAAACTTTACTAGACTTTCAATATATAAACACTAACAATTAGGTTGACTTTCTTTAATCAACAGTTAAATTTTAGTAGACTTTCAAAATATAAACACTAATAACTAGGTTGACGCTGTATAATCAATGACCAAAATTTACTTTACTTTCAATATATAAACACTAGTAACTAGGTTGACTTTCTCTAATCAACGGTCAAATTTTACTAGACTTTCAATATATAAAAACTAATAAATAGGTTGACGTTGTATAATCAATGGTCAAAATTTGCTTGACTTTCAATATATAAATACTAGTAACTATGTTGACTTTTTTTAATCAATGGTAATATTTTACTAGACTTTCAATATATAAACACTTTTAACTAGTTTGACATTGTAAAATCAATGGTAAAAGTTTACTTGACTTTCAATATATAAACAATAGTAACTAGGTTGACTTTCTCTGATCAACGGTCAAACTTTATTAGACTTTCAATAAATAAACACTAACAACTAGGTTGACTTTCTTTAATCAACGGTAAAATTTTAGTATAATTTCAATATATAAACACTAATAACTTGGTTGATGATGTATAATCAATGGTCAAAATTTACTTTACTTTCAGTATATAAACACTAGTAACTAGGTTGACTTTCTCTATTCAACGGTCAAATTTTACTAGACTTTCAATATATAAAAACTAATAACCAGGTTGACGTTGTATAATCAAGGGTCAAAATTTGCTTGACTTTCAATATATAAATACTAGTAACTAGGTTGACTTTGTTTAATCAATGGTCAAACATTACTAGACTTTGAATATATAAACACTTATAACTAGTTTGACATTGTATAATCAATTGTAAAAGTTTGCTTGACTTTCAATATATATACACTAGTAACTAGGATTACTTTCACTAATCAACGGTTAAAATTTACTAGACTTTCAATAGATAAACACTTATAACTAGGTCGACTTTCTCTTATCAACGGTCAAACTTTACTAGACTTTCAATATATAAACAATAATAACTAGGCTGACTTTCTCTAATCAACGGTCAATCTTTACTAGACTTTCAATATATAAACACTAACTACTAAATTGATTTTAACTAATCCACGGTCAACCCTTACTGAGCTTTCTGCATAAAAATGCTAATAACGAAGTTGGCCTTAAGTAATTAACGGTGAAATTTTATTTGTATTAGTATATAATAAATAGAAATAAAAATATTTAAATTTGACTAATCAACGGTCAACCCTTACTTGAATTTCAATATATAAACGCGAATAACAAAGTTGTCTTCAACTAAATAATTGTCAAACATTATTTGGATTAGTATATAATAAATACCAATAAAAATGTTTAACTTTGAATAATAAACTGTCAAACTGCGCTTGACTCTCTCTATATATAAACACTAGTGACAAAGCTTAATTTAATTAATCAACAGTCAAAATTTACTCAACTTTCAATACATAAACACTAATAACTAGGTTGACTTTGTCTAACCAACGATTAAACTTTACTTGTCCTTCAATATATTAACAGTAATAACTAGGTTGACTTTGTGAAATCAACGGTCAAACTTTACTAGACTTTCAATATATGAACACTTATAACTAGGTTGAATTTCTCTAATCAACGGTCAAATTTTACTAGACTTTTAATATATAAACACTAACAACTAAGTTGACTTTAACTAATCCACAGTCAACCCTTACTGTGCTTTCTACATAAATATACTAATCACGAAGTTGGCTTGAACTAATTAACAGTCAAATTTTATTTGTCTTAGTATATAATAAATAGAAATAAAAATTTTTAACTTTGACTAATCAACGGTCAATCCTTACTTGACTTTCAATATATAAACGCTAATAACAAAGTTGACTTCAACTAACTAATGGTCAAACTTTATTTGGATTAGTATATAATAAACACTAATAAAAAAATTTCACTTTGACTAATAAACTGTCAAACAGCCCTTGACACCTCTATATAGAAACACTAGTGACAAAGCTGAATTTAATTAATCAACAGCCAAACATTACTCAACTTTCAATATATAAACACTAAGAACTAGGTTGACTTTGTCTAATCAACGATTAAACTTTACCTTTCCTTCAATATATAAACACTAATAACTAGGTTGACTTTGTGTAATCAATGGTCAAACTTTACTAAAATTTCAATATTTAAACACTTATAACTAGGTTGAGTTTCTTTAATCAACGGTCAAATTTTAGTATACTTTCTATATGTAAACACTAATAACTAGGTTGACGTTGTATAATCAATGGTCAAAATTTACTTTACTTTAAATATATAAACACTAGTAAATAGGTTGACTTTCTCTAATCAACGGTCAAATTTACTAGACTTTCAATATATAAACACTAACAATTAGGTTGACTTTCTTTAATCAACGGTCAAATTTTAGTAGACTTTCAATACATAAACACTAATAACTAGGTTGACGCTGTATAATCAATGGTCAAAATTTACTTTACTTTCAATATATAAACACTAGTAACTAGGTTGACTTTCTCTAATCAACGGTCAAATTTTACTAGACTTTCAATGTATAAAAACTAATAAACAGTTTGACGTTGTATAAGCAATGGTCAAAATTTGCTTGACTTTCAATATATAAATACTAGTAACTAGGTTGACTTTTTTCAATCAATGGTAAAGCTTTACTAGACTTTCAATATATAAATACTTATAACTAGTTTGACATTGTAAAATCAATGGTAAAAGTTTACTTGACTTTCAATATATAAACACTAGTAACTAGGTTTACTTTCACTAATCAACGGTTAAAATATATAGACTTTCAATATATAAACACTTATAACTAGGTCGACTTTCTCTTATCCACGGTCAAACTTTACTAGACTTTCAATATATAAACACTGATAACTCGGTCGACTTTCTCTTATCAACGGTCAAACTTTACTAGACTTTCAATATATAAACACTAATAACTAGGTTGACTTTCTCTAATCAACGGTCAAACTTTACTAGACTTTCAATATATAAACACTCAATACTAAGTTGATTTTAGTCAATCCATGGTCAACCCTGACAGAGCTTTCTGTATAAAAATACTAAAACGAAGTTTGCTTTAACTAATTAACGGTGAAATTTTATTTGTATTAGTATATAATAAATAGAAATAAAAATGTTTAACTATGACTAATCAACGGTCAACCCGTACTTGACTTTTAATATATAAACGCTAATAACAAAGTTGACTTCAACTAACTAATGGTCAAACATTATTTTGATTAGTATGTAATAAATAGTAATAAAAATGTTTAACTTTGACTAATAAACTGTCAAACTGCACTTGACTCTCTTTATATAGAATCACTAGTGACAAAGCTGAATTTAATTAATCAACGGTCAAACTTTACTCAACTTTCAATATATAAAGACTAATAAATACGTTGACTTTGTCTAATCAACGATTAAGCTTTACTTGTCCTTCAATATATTAAAAGTAATAACTAGGTTGACTTTGTTTAATCAACGGTCAAACTTTACTAGACTTTCAATATATAAACACTTATAACTAGGTTGAGTTTCTTAAATCAACGGTCAAATTTTAGTAGACTTTATATATATAAACACTAATAACTAGGTTGACGATGTATAATCAATGGTTAAAATTTACTTTACTTTCAATATAAAAATACTAGTAACTAGGTTGACTTTCTTTAGTCAACGGTCAATCTTTACTAGACTTTCAATATATAAACACTTATAACTAGTTTGACATTGTATAATCAATGGTAAAAGTTTACTTGACTTTCAACATATAAACACTAGTAACTAGGTTGACTTTCTCTGATCAACGGTCAAACTTTATTAAACTTTCAATAAATAAACACTAACAACTAGGTTGACTTTCTTTAATCAACGGTAAAATTTTAGTATAATTTCAATATATAAACACTAATAACTTGGTTGATGTTGTATAATCAATGGTCAAAATTTACTTTACTTTCAGTATATAAACACTAGTAACTAGGTTGACTTTCTCTATTCAACGGTCAAATTTTACTAGACTTTCAATATATAAAATCTAATAACCAGGTTAACGTTGTATAATCAAGGGTCAAAATTTGCTTGACTTTCAATATATAAATACTAGTAACTAGGTTGACTTTGTTTAATCAATGGTCAAACTTTACTAGACTTTGAATATATAAACACTTATAACTAGTTTGACATTGTATAATCAATTGTAAAAGTTTGCTTGACTTTCAATATATATACACTAGTAACTAGGATTACTTTCACTAATCAACGGTTAAAATTTACTAGACTTTCAATAGATAAACATTTATAACTAGGTCGACTTTCTCTTATCAACGGTCAAACTTTACTAGACTTTCAATATATAAACACTAATAACTAGGTTGACTTTCTCTAATCAACTGTCAATCTTTACTAGACTTTCAATATATAAACACTAACTACTAAATTGATTTTAACTAATCCACGGTCAACCCTTACTGAGCTTTCTGCATAAAAATACTAGTAACGAAGTTGGCCTTAAGTAATTAACGGTGAAATTTTATTTGTATAAGTATATAATAAATAGAAATAAAAATATTTAACTTTGACTAATCAACGGTCAACCCTTACTTGACTTTCAATATATAAACGCGAATAACAAAGTTGACTTCAACTAAATAATGGTCAAACATTATTTGGATTAGTATATAATAAATACCAATAAAAATGTTTAGCTTTGAATAATAAACTGTCAAACTGCGCTTGACTCTCTCTATATAGAAACACTAGTGACAAAGCTGGATTTAATTAATCAACAGTCAAACTTTACTCAACTTTCAATATATAAACACTTAGAACTAGGTTGACTTTGTCTAATCAACGATTAAACTTTACTTGTCCTTATATATATTAACAGTAATAACTAGGTTGACTTTGTGAAATAAATGGTCAAACTTTACTAGACTTTCAATATATAAACACTTATAACTAGGTTGAATTTATTTAATCATCGGTCAAATTTTACTAGACTTTCAATATATAAACACTAACAACTAAGTTGACTTTAAGTAATCCACAGTCAACCCTTACTGAGCTTTCTGCATAAAAATACTAATAACGAAATTGGCTTGAACTAATTAACGGTCAAATTTTATTTGTCTTATTATATAATAAATAGAAATAAAATTTTTTAACTTTGACTAATCAACGGTCAATTCTTACTTGACTTTCAATATATAAACGCTAATAACAAAGTTGACTTCAACTAACTAATGGTCAAACTTTATTTGGATTAGTATATAATAAATACTAATAAAACAATTTCACTTTGACTAATAAACTGTCAAACAGCCCTTGACACCTCCATATAGAAACACAAGTGACAAAGCTGAATTTAATTAATCAACAGTCAAACTTTACTCAAATTTCAATATATAAACACTAAGAACTAGGTTGACTTTGTCTAATCAACGATTAAACTTTACCTTTCCTTCAATATATAAACACTAATAACTAGGTTGACTTTGTGTAATCAACGGTCAAACTTTACTAGACTTTCAATATTTAAACACTTATAACTAGGTTGAGTTCTTTTATCAACGGTCAAATTTTAGTAGACTTTCTATATGTAAACACTAATAACTAGGTTGACGTTGTATAATCAATGGTCAAAATTTACTTTACTTTCAATATATAAACACTAGTAAATAGGTTGACTTTCTCTAATCAACGGTCAAACTTTACTAGACTTTCAATATATAAACACTAACAATTAGGTTGATTTTCTTTAATCAACGGTCAAATTTTAGTAGACTTTCAGTATATAAACACTAATAACTAGGTTGACGCTGTATAATCAATGGTCAAAATTTACTTTACTTTCAATATATAAACACTAGTAACTAGGTTGACTTTCTCTAATCAACGGTCAAATTTTACTAGACTTTCAATATATAAAAACTAATAAATATGTTAACGTTGTATAATCAATGGTCAAAATTTTCTTGACTTTCAATATACAAATACTAGTAACTAAGTTGACTTTTTTCAATCAATGGTAAAGCTTTACTAGACTTTCAATATATAAATAGTTATAACTAGTTTGACATTATAAAATCAATGGTAAAAGTTTACTTGACTTTCAATATATAAACACTAGTAACTAGGTTTACTTTCACTAATCAACGGTTAAAATATACTAGACTTTCAATATTTAAACACTTATAACTAGGTCGACTTTCTCTTATCCACGGTCAAACATTACTAGACTTTCAATATATAAACACTAATAACTCGATCGACTCTCTCTTATCAATGGTCAAACTTTACTAGACTTTCAATAAATAAACCATTAACTAGGTTTACTTTCTCTAATCAATGGTCAAACTTTACTAGACTTTCAATATATAAACACTCATTACTAAGTTGACTTTAACTAATCCATGGTCAACCCTTACTAAGCTTTCTGCATAAAAATACTAATAACGAAGTTGGCTTGAACTAATTAATGGTCAAATTTTATTTGTATTAGTGTATAATAAATAGAAATAAAAATGTTTAACTTTGACTAATCAAGGGTCAACCCTTACTTGACTTTCAATATAAACGCTAATAACAAAGTTGACTTCAACTAACTAATGGTCAAACTTTATTTGGATTAGTATATAATAAATACTAATAAATTTTTTTAACTTTGACTAATAAACTGTCAAGCTGAACTTGACTCTCTCTATATAGATACACTAGTGACAAAGCTTAATTTAATTAATCAACAGTCAAACTTTACTCAACTTTCAAGATATAAACACTAAGAACTAGGTTGACTTTGTCTAATCAACGATTAAACTTTACCTTTCCTTCAATATATGAACACTAATAACTAGGTTGACTTTGTGTAATCAACGGTCAAACTTTACTAGACTTTCAATATATAAACACTTATAACTAGGTTGAGTTTCTTTAATCAACGGTCAAATTTTAGTAGACTTTCTATATATAAACACTAATAACTAGGTTGACATTGTATAATCAATGGTCAAAATTTACTTTACTTTCAATATATAAACACTAGTAAATAGGTTGACTTTATCTAATCAATGGTCAAACTTTACTAGACTTTCAATATATAAACACTAACAATTAGGTTGACTTTCTTTAATCAACGGTCAAATTTTAGTAGACTTTCAATATATAAACACTAATAACTAGGTTGACGCTGTATAATCAATGGTCAAAATTTACTTTACTTTTAATACATAAACACTAGTAACTAGGTTGACTTTCTCTAATCAACGGTCAAATTGTACTAGACTTTCGATAAATAAAAACTAATAACTAGGTTGACGTGGTATAATCAAGGGTCAAAATTTGCTTGACTTTCAATATATAAATACTAGTAACTAGGTTGACTTTCTTTAATCAATGGTCAAACTTTACCAGACTTTCAATATATAAACACTTATAACTAGTTTGACATTGTATAATCAATGGTAAAAGTTTACTTGACTTTCAATATATATACACTAGTAACTAGGTTTACTTTCACTAATCAACGGTTAAAATTTACTAGACTTTCAATATATAAACACTTATAGCTAGGTCGACTTTGTCTAATCAACGATTAAACTTTACTTGTCCTTCAATATATTAACAGTAATAACTAGGTTGACGTTGTATAATCAATGGTCAAAATTTAATTTACTTTCAATATATAAACACTAGTAAATTGGTTGACTTTCTCTAATCAACGGTCAATCTTTACTAGACTTTCAATATATAAACACTAACTACTAAATTGATTTTAACTAATCCACGGTCAACTCTTACTGAGCTTTCTGCATAAAAATACTAAAAATGAAGTTGGCTTTCACTAATCAACGGTGAAATTTTATTTGTTTTAGTATATAATAAATAGAAATAAAAATGTTAAATTTTGACTAATCAACGGTCAATCCTTACTGGACTTTCAATATATAAATGCTAATAACAAAGTTGACTTCAACTAACTAATGGTTAAACATTATTTGGATAAGTATATAATAAATACTAATAAAAATGTTTAACTTTGACTAATAAACTGTCAAACTACACTTGACTCTCTCTATATAGGAACACTAGTGACAAAGCTGAATTTAATTAATCAACAGTCAAACTTTACTAGACTTTCAATATATAAACACTTGTAACTAGTTTAAGTTTCTTTAGTCAACGGTCAAATTTTAGTGGACTTTCTATATGTAAACACTAATAACTAGGTATACGTTGCATAATCAATGGTCAAAATTTACTTTACTTTCAATATATAAACACCAGTAAATAGGTTGACTTTCTCTAATCAACGGTCTTGTGTATTTATAAGTAATCATCTTCAATTTACTCTGGACAATGCACTTGCGCTTTTTAAAATTTCATGTCCAGACTTTTATTACCAATTAATTTTTTTAAAAACCGAGAGCGTATAATTTCTTGTGATTCTATGAGGTAGAAATTATCGTGTTCATAACGCTTATTGTAAGTGTAATAATGGAATACTAACACAAATGAAGGACAATAACCGGAGATCGTGGATAGGATACTTGCAACCCCAACTCAAACTCTTTACCACCATTACAGATAAAGAAACTTTCATAATCCCACAGAGATTTCCACAAGTTCCTTACAAATGACCCGTATACACTTATGAGTAACCATCTACAATTTACTCTGGACAATGTACTTGCGCTTTTCAAAATTTGATGTCTGGGCTTTTATTACCTATTAATTTCTTTAAAATCCTAGAACGTTTAATTTCTTGCAATTCTATACAGTGGAAATTATCTTGTTCATAATGATTATTGTAAGGGTAATAATGGAATACTAACACAAATGACGGACAATAACCTGAGATCACGGATGGGACACTTGCAATCCCAACTCAAACTCTTCACCACCAATACTAATAAAGAAAATCTCATAATCCCAGAGAGATTTGAACAAGTTCCTTACAAATGACACACTTATAAGTATTCACCTACAATTTACTCTTGATCATGTACTCGTGCTTTTTAAAATTTGAAGTCTGGACTTTTATTACCTATTAATTTCTTTAAAAACCTAGAACATCTAATTTCTTGTAATTCAATACAGTGGAAATTATCTTGTTCATAATGCTTATTGTAAGGGTAATAATGGAATACTAACACAAATGATGGACAATAACTCGAGATCGCAGATGGGACACTTGGAATCCCAAATCAAACTCTTTTCCACCATTACTGATAAAGAAACTTTCATAATCCACAGAGATTTCAACAAGTTCCTTACAAATGACCCTTGTATATTTATAAGTAATCAAATTCAATTTACTCTGGACAATGCACTTGCGCTTTTTAAAATTTGATGTCTAGACTTTTATTACCTATTAATTTCTATTGAAACCTAGAACGTATAATTTCTTGTGATTCTATGAGGTGAAAATTATCGTGTTCATAACGCTTATTGTAAGTGTAACACAAATGAAGGACATAACCGGTGATCGTGGATGGGAAACTTTCAATCCCAACTTAAACTATTCACCACCATTACTGATAAAGAAACTTTCATAATCCCACAGAGATTTCCACAAGTGTCTTACAAATGACCCTTGTATATTTATAAGTAATCATCCTCAATTTACTCTGGACAAATCACTTGCGCTTTTTAAAATATGTTGTCCGGACTTTTATTACCTATTAATTTCTTTAAAAACCTAGAATATATAATTTCTTGCGATTCTATGTGGTGGAAATTATAGTGTCCATAACGCTTGTTGTAATGGTAATAATGAAATACTAACACAAATGATGAACAATAACCCGAGATCGCGGATGGGAAACTTCCAATCCCAACTCAAACTATTTACCACCACTACTGATAAAGAAACTCATATAATCCCACAGAGATTTCCACAAGTGACTTACAAATGACCCTTTTATATTTATAAGTAATCATCTTCAATTTACTCTGGACAATGGACTTACGCTTTTTAAAATTTGATGTCCAGAATTTTATTACCTATTAATTTCTTTAAAAACCTAGAACGTATAATTTCTTGTGATTCTATGAGGTGGAAATTATCGTGTTCATAACGCTTATTGTAAGTGTAATAACGGAATACTAACACAAATGAAGGACAATAACCAGAGATCGTGGATAGGATACTTGCAACCCCAACTCAAACTCTTTACTACCATTACAGATAAAGAAACTTTCATAATCCCACAGAGATTTCCACAAGTTCC
Organism: Rubia yunnanensis; assembly: GCA_037428765.1. Taxonomy (NCBI): domain Eukaryota; kingdom Viridiplantae; phylum Streptophyta; class Magnoliopsida; order Gentianales; family Rubiaceae; genus Rubia; species Rubia yunnanensis. The sequence goes on along the minus strand of CM075061.1, from coordinate 73,443,630 downwards.
TTACAAATGACCATTATACACTTATGAGTAACCATCTACAATTTACTCTGGACAATGTACTTGCGCTTTTCAAAATTGGATGTCTGGACTTTTATTACATATTAATTTCTTTAAAAACCTAGAACGTTTAATTTCTTGCAATTCTATACGGTGGAAATTATCTTGTTCATAATGATTATTGTAAGGGTAATAATGGAATACTAACACAAATGACGGACAATAACCTGAGATCACGGATGGGACACTTGCAATCCCAACTCAAACTCTTTACCACCAATACTAATAAAGAAAATCTCATAATCCAGAGAGATTTGAACAAGTTCCTTACAAATGACATGAGTATTCACCTACAATTTACTCTTGATCATGTACTCGTGCTTTTTAAAATTTGAAGTCTGGACTTTTATTACCTATTAATTTCTTTGAAAACCTAGAACGTCTAATTTCTTGTAATTCAGTACAGTGGAAATTATCTTGTTCATAATGCTTATTGTAAGGGTAATAATGGAATACTACACAAATGATGGACAATAACTCGAGATCGCAGATGGGACACTTGGAATCCCAAATCAAACTCTTTTCCACCATTACTAATAGAGAAACTTTCATAATCCACAGAGATTTCAACAAGTTCCTTACAAATGACCCTTGTATATTTATAAGTAATCATCTTCAATTTACTCTGGACAATGCACTTGCGCTTTTTAAAATTTGATGTCTAGAATTTTATTACCTTTTAATTTCTATTAAAACCTAGAACGTATAATTTCTTGTGATTCTATGAGGTGAAAATTATCGTGTTCATAACGCTTATTGTAAGTGTAATAATGGAATACTAACACAAATGAAGGACATAACTGGTGATCGTGGATGGGGAACTTTCAATCTCAGCTCAAACTATTTACCACCATTACTGATAAAGAAACTTTCATAATCCCACAGAGATTTCCACAAGTGTCTTACAAATGACCGTTTTATATTTATAAGTAATCATCCTCAATTTACTCTGGACAAATCACTTGCGCTTTTTAAAATATGTTGTCCGGACTTTTATTACCTATTAATTTCTTTAAAAACCTAGAACATATAATTTCTTGCGATTCTATGTGGTGGAAATTATCGTGTTCATAACGCTTATTGTAAGGGTAATAATGAAATACTAACACAAATGATGAACAATAACCCGAGATCGCGGATGGGAAACTTGCAATCCCAACTCAAACTATTTACCACCATCCACAGAGATTTCCACAAGTGCCTTACAAATGACCCTTTTATATTTATAAGTAATCATCTTCAATTGACTCTGGACAATGCACTTACGCTTTTTAAAATTTGATGTCTGGAATTTTATTACCTATTAATTTCTTTAAAAACCTAGAACGTATAATTTCTTGTGATTCTATGAGGTGGAAATTATCGTGTTCATTACGCTTATTGTAAGTGTAATAACGGAATACTAACACAAATGAAGGACAATAACCGGAGATCGTGGATAGGATACTTGCAACCCCAACTCAAACTCTTTACCACCATTACAGATAAAGAAACTTTCATAATCCAACAGAGATTTCCACAAGTTCCTTACAAATGACCCTTATACACTTATGAGTAACCATCTACAATTTACTCTGGACAATGTACTTGCGCTTTTCAAAATTTTATGTCTGGACTTTTATTACCTATTAATTTCTTTAAAAACCTAGAACGTCTAATTTCTTGTAATTCAATACAGTGGAAATTATCTTGTTCACAATGCTTATTGTAAGGGTAATAATGGAATACTAACACAAATGATGGACAATAACTCGAGATCGCAGATGGGACACTTGGAATTCCAAATCAAACTCTTTTCCACCATTACTAATAAAGAAACTTTCATAATCCACAGAGATTTCAACAAGTTCCTTACAAATGACCCTTGTATATTTATAAGTAATCATCTTCAATTTACTCTGGACAATGCACTTGCGCTTTTTAAAATTTGATGTATAGACTTTTATTACCTATTAATTTCTATTAAAACCTAGAACGTATAATTTCTTGTGATTCTATGAGGTGAAAATTATCGTGTTCATAACGCTTATTGTAAGTGTAATAACGGAATACTAACACAAATGAAGGACAATAACCGGAGATCGTGGATAGGATAGTTGCAACCCCAACTCAAACTCTTTACCACCATTACAGATAAAGAAACTTTCATAATCCCACAGAGATTTCCACAAGTTCCTTACAAATGACCCTTATACACTTATGAGTAACCATCTACAATTTACTCTGGACAATGTACTTGCGCTTTTCAAAATTTGATGTCTGGACTTTTATTACCTATTAATTTCTTTAAAAACCTAGAACGTCTAATTTCTTGTAATTCAATACAGTGGAAATTATCTTGTTCATAATGCTTATTGTAAGGGTAATAATGGAATACTAACACAAATGATGGACAATAACTCGAGATCACAGATGGAACACTTGGAATCCCAAATCAAACTCTTTTCCACCATTACTAACAAAGAAACTTTCATAATCCACAGAGAGACCCTTGTATATTTATAAGTAATCATCTGCAATTTACTCTGGACAATGCACTTGCGCTTTTTAAAATTTGATGTCTAGACTTTTATTACCTATTAATTTCTATTAAAACCTAGAACGTATAATTTCTTGTGATTCTATGAGGTGAAAATTGTCGTTTTCATAACGCTTATTGTAAGTGTAATAATGGAATACTAACACAAACGAAGGACATAACTGGTGATCGTGGATGGGAAACTTTCGATCCCAGCTCAAACTATTTGCCACCATTAATGATAAAGAAACTTTCATAATCCCACAGAGATTTCCACAAGTGTCTTACAAATGACCGTTGTATATTTATAAGTAATCATCCTCAATTTACTCTGGACAAATCACTTGCGCTTTTTAAAATATGTTGTCCGAACTTTTATTACCTATTAATTTCTTTAAAAACCTAGAACATATAATTTCTTGCGATTCTATGTGGTGGAAATTATCGTGTTCATAACGCTTATTGTAAGGGTAATAATGAAACACTAACACAAATGATGAACAATAACCCGAGATCGCGGATGGAAAACTTGCAATCCCAACTCAAACTATTTACCACCATCCACAGAGATTTCCACAAGTGCCTTACAAATGACCCTTTTATATTTATAAGTAATCATCTTCAATTGACTCTGGACAATGCACTTACGCTTTTTAAAATTTGATGTCTGGAATTTTATTACCTATTAATTTCTTTAAAAACCTAGAACGTATAATTTCTTGTGATTCTATGAGGTGGAAATTATCGTGTTCATAACGCTTATTGTAAGTGTAATAATGGAATACTAACACAAATGAAGGACAATAACCGGAGATCGTGGATAGGATACTTGCAACCCCAACTCAAACTCTTTACCACCATTACAGATAAAGAAACTTTCATAATCCCACAGAGATTTCCACAAGTTCCTTACAAATGACCCTTATACACTTATGAGTAACCATCTACAATTTACTCTGGACAATGTACTTGCGCTTTTCAAAATTTGATGTCTGGGCTTTTATTACCTATTAATTTCTTTAAAAACCTAGAACGTTTAATTTCTTGCAATTCTATACGGTGGAAATTATCTTGTTCATAATGATTATTGTAAGGGTAATAATGGAATTATAACACAAATGACGGACAATAACCTGAGATCACGGATGGGACACTTGCAATCCCAACTCAAACTCTTCACCACCAATACTAATAAAGAAAATCTCATAATCCTAGAGAGATTTGAACAAGTTCCTTACAAATGACCCTCATACACTTATGAGTATTCACCTACAATTTACTCTTGATCATGTACTCGTGCTTTTTAAAATTTGAAGTCTGGACTTTTGTTACCTATTAATTTCTTTAAAAACCTAGATCGTCAAATTTCTTGTAATTCAATACAGTGGAAATTATCTTGTTCATAATGCTTATTGTAAGGGTAATAATGGAATACTAACACAAATGATGGACAATAACTCGAGATCGCAGATGGGACACTTGGAATTCCAAATCAAACTCTTTTCCACCATTACTGATAAAGAAACTTTCATAATCCACGGAGATTTCAACAAGTTCCTTACAAGTGACCCTTGTATATTTATAAGTAATCATCTTCAATTTACTCTGGACAATGCACTTGCGCTTTTTAAAATTTGATGTCTAGACTTTTATTGCCTATTAATTTCTATTAAAACCTAGAACGTATAATTTCTTGTGATTCTATGAGGTGAAAATTATCGTATTCATAACGCTTATTGTAAGTGTAATAAAGGAATACTAACACAAATGAAGGACATAACTGGTGATCGTGGATGGGAAACTTTCAATCCCAGCTCAAACTATTTACCACCATTACTGATAAAGAAACTTTATTAATCCCACAGAGATTTCCACAAGTGTCTTACAAATGACCGTTGTATATTTATAAGTAATCATCCTCAATTTACTCTGACAAATCACTTGCGCTTTTAAAAATATGTTGTCCGAACTTTTATTACCTATTAATTTCTTTAAAAACCTAGAACATATAATTTCTTGCGATTCTATGTGGTGGAAATTATCGTGTTCATAACGCTTATTGTAAGGGTAATAATGAAATACTAACACAAATGATGAACAATAACCCGAGATCGCGGATGGGAAACTTGCAATCCCAACTCAAACTATTTACCACCATTACTAATAAAGAAACTCATATAATCCCACAGAGATATCCACAAGTGCCTTACAAATGACCCTTTTATATTTATAAGTAATCATCTTCAATTGACTCTGGACAATGCACTTACGCTTTTTAAAATTTGATGTCTGGAATTTTATTACCTATTAATTTCTTTAAAAACCTAGAACGTATAATTTCTTGTGATTCTATGAGGTGGAAATTATCGTGTTCATAACGCTTATTGTAAGTGTAATAATGGAATACTAACACAAATGAAGGACAATAACCGGAGATCGTGGATAGGATACTTGCAACCCCAACTCAAACACTTTACCACCGTTACAGATAAAGAAACTTTCATAATCCCACAGAGATTTCCACAAGTTCCTTACAAATGACCCTTATACACTTATGAGTAACCATCTACAATTTACTCTGGACAATGTACTTGCGCTTTTCAAAATTTGATGTCTGGGCTTTTATTACCTATTAATTTCTTTAAAAACCTAGAACATTTAATTTCTTGCAATTCTATACGGTGGAAATTATCTTGTTCATAATGATTATTGTAAGGGTAATAATGGAATTGTAACACAAATGACGGACAATAACCTGAGATCACGGATGGGACACTTGCAATCCCAACTCAAACTCTTCACCACCAATACTAATAAAGAAAATCTCATAATCCCAGAGAGATTTGAACAAGTTCCTTACAAATGACCCTCATACACTTATGAGTATTCACCTACAATTTACTCTTGATCATGTACTCGTGCTTTTTAAAATTTGAAGTCTGGACTTTTATTACCTATTAATTTCTTTAAAAACCTAGAACGTCAAATTTCTTGTAATTCAATACAGTGGAAATTATCATGTTCATAATGCTTATTGTAAGGGTAATAATGGAATACTAACAAAAATGATGGACAATAACTCGAGATCGCAGATGGGACACTTGGAATTCCAAATCAAACTATTTTTCCACCATTACTGATAAAGAAACTTTCATAATCCACAGAGATTTCAACAAGTTCCTTACAAATGACCCTTGTATATTTATAAGTAATCATCTGCAATTTACTCTGGACAATGCACTTACGCTTTTTAAAATTTGATGTCTAGACTTTTATTACCTATTAATTTCTATTAAAACCTAGAACGTATAATTTCTTGTGATTCTATGAGGTGAAAATTATCGTGTTCATAACACTTATTGTAAGTGTAATAATGGAATACTAACACAAATGAACGACATAACTGGTGATCGTGGATGGGAAACTTTCAATCCCAGCTCAAACTATTTACCACCATTACTGATAAAGAAACTTTCATAATCCCACAGAGATTTCCACAAGTGTCTTACAAATGACCGTTGTATATTTATAAGTAATCATCCTCAATTTACTCTGACAAATCACTTGCGCTTTTTAAAATATGTTGTCCGAACTTTTATTACCTATTAATTTCTTTAAAAACCTAGAACATATAATTTCTTGCGATTCTATGTGGTGGAAATTATCGTGTTCATAACGCTTATTGTAAGGGTAATAATGAAACACTAACACAAATGATGAACAATAACCCGAGATCGCGGATGGGAAACTTGCAATCCCAACTCAAACTATTTACCACCATCCACAGAGATTTCCACAAGTGCCTTACAAATGACCCTTTTATATTTATAAGTAATCATCTTCAATTGACTCTGGACAATGCACTTACGCTTTTTAAAATTTGATGTCTGGAATTTTATTACCTATTAATTTCTTTAAAAACCTAGAACGTATAATTTCTTGTGATTCTATGAGGTGGAAATTATCGTGTTCATAACGCTTATTGTAAGTGTAATAATGGAATACTAACACAAATGAAGGACAATAACCGGAGATCGTGGATAGGATACTTGCAACCCCAACTCAAACTCTTTACCACCATTACAGATGAAGAAACTTTCATAATCCCACAGAGATTTCCACAAGTTCCTTACAAATGACCCTTATACACTTATGAGTAACCATCTACAATTTACTCTGGACAATGTACTTGCGCTTTTCAAAATTTGATGTCTGGGCTTTTATTACCTATTAATTTCTTTAAAAACCTAGAACGTTTAATTTCTTGCAATTCTATACGGTGGAAATTATCTTGTTCATAATGATTATTGTAAGGGTAATAATGGAATTATAACACAAATGACGGACAATAACCTGAGATCACGGATGGGACACTTGCAATCCCAACTCAAACTCTTCACCACCAATACTAATAAAGAAAATCTCATAATCCTAGAGAGATTTGAACAAGTTCCTTACAAATGACCCTCATACACTTATGAGTATTCACCTACAATTTACTCTTGATCATGTACTCGTGTTTTTTAAAATTTGAAGTCTGGACTTTTGTTACCTATTAATTTCTTTAAAAACCTAGATCGTCAAATTTCTTGTAATTCAATACAGTGGAAATTATCTTGTTCATAATGCTTATTGTAAGGGTAATAATGGAATACTAACACAAATGATGGACAATAACTCGAGATCGCAGATGGGACACTTGGAATTCCAAATCAAACTCTTTTCCACCATTACTGATAAAGAAACTTTCATAATCCACGGAGATTTCAACAAGTTCCTTACAAGTGACCCTTGTATATTTATAAGTAATCATCTTCAATTTACTCTGGACAATGCACTTGCGCTTTTTAAAATTTGATGTCTAGACTTTTATTGCCTATTAATTTCTATTAAAACCTAGAACGTATAATTTCTTGTGATTCTATGAGGTGAAAATTATCGTATTCATAACGCTTATTGTAAGTGTAATAAAGGAATACTAACACAAATGAAGGACATAACTGGTGATCGTGGATGGGAAACTTTCAATCCCAGCTCAAACTATTTACCACCATTACTGATAAAGAAACTTTATTAATCCCACAGAGATTTCCACAAGTGTCTTACAAATGACCGTTGTATATTTATAAGTAATCATCCTCAATTTACTCTGACAAATCACTTGCGCTTTTAAAAATATGTTGTCCGAACTTTTATTACCTATTAATTTCTTTAAAAACCTAGAACATATAATTTCTTACGATTCTATGTGGTGGAAATTATCGTGTTCATAACGCTTATTGTAAGGGTAATAATGAAATACTAACACAAATGATGAACAATAACCCGAGATCGCGGATGGGAAACTTGCAATCCCAACTCAAACTATTTACCACCATTACTAATAAAGAAACTCATATAATCCCACAGAGATATCCACAAGTGCCTTACAAATGACCCTTTTATATTTATAAGTAATCATCTTCAATTGACTCTGGACAATGCACTTACGCTTTTTAAAATTTGATGTCTGGAATTTTATTACCTATTAATTTCTTTAAAAACCTAGAACGTATAATTTCTTGTGATTCTATGAGGTGGAAATTATCGTGTTCATAACGCTTATTGTAAGTGTAATAATGGAATACTAACACAAATGAAGGACAATAACCGGAGATCGTGGATAGGATACTTGCAACCCCAACTCAAACACTTTACCTCCGTTACAGATAAAGAAACTTTCATAATCCCACAGAGATTTCCACAAGTTCCTTACAAATGACCCTTATACACTTATGAGTAACCATCTACAATTTACTCTGGACAATGTACTTGCGCTTTTCAAAATTTGATGTCTGGGCTTTTATTACCTATTAATTTCTTTAAAAACCTAGAACATTTAATTTCTTGCAATTCTATACGGTGGAAATTATCTTGTTCATAATGATTATTGTAAGGGTAATAATGGAATTGTAACACAAATGACGGACAATAACCTGAGATCACGGATGGGACACTTGCAATCCCAACTCAAACTCTTCACCACCAATACTAATAAAGAAAATCTCATAATCCCAGAGAGATTTGAACAAGTTCCTTACAAATGACCCTCATACACTTATGAGTATTCACCTACAATTTACTCTTGATCATGTACTCGTGCTTTTTAAAATTTGAAGTCTGGACTTTTATTACCTATTAATTTCTTTAAAAACCTAGAACGTCAAATTTCTTGTAATTCAATACAGTGGAAATTATCATGTTCATAATGCTTATTGTAAGGGTAATAATGGAATACTAACAAAAATGATGGACAATAACTCGAGATCGCAGATGGGACACTTGGAATTCCAAATCAAACTCTTTTCCACCATTACTGATAAAGAAACTTTCATAATCCACAGAGATTTCAACAAGTTCCTTACAAATGACCCTTGTATATTTATAAGTAATCATCTGCAATTTACTCTGGACAATGCACTTGCGCTTTTTAAAATTTGATGTCTAGACTTTTATTACCTATTAATTTCTATTAAAACCTAGAACGTATAATTTCTTGTGATTCTATGAGGTGAAAATTATCGTGTTCATAACACTTATTGTAAGTGTAATAATGGAATACTAACACAAATGAACGACATAACTGGTGATCGTGGATGGGAAACTTTCAATCCCAGCTCAAACTATTTACCACCATTACTGATAAAGAAACTTTCATAATCCCACAGAGATTTCCACAAGTGTCTTACAAATGACCGTTGTATATTTATAAGTAATCATCCTCAATTTACTCTGGACAAATCACTTGCGCTTTTTAAAATATGTTGTCCGAACTTTTATTACCTATTAATTTCTTTAAAAACCTAGAACATATAATTTCTTGCGATTCTATGTGGTGGAAATTATCGTGTTCATAACGCTTATTGTAAGGGTAATAATGAAACACTAACACAAATGATGAACAATAACCCGAGATCGCGGATGGGAAACTTGCAATCCCAACTCAAACTATTTACCACCATCCACAGAGATTTCCACAAGTGCCTTACAAATGACCCTTTTATATTTATAAGTAATCATCTTCAATTGACTCTGGACAATGCACTTACGCTTTTTAAAATTTGATGTCTGGAATTATATTACCTATTAATTTCTTTAAAAACCTAGAACGTATAATTTCTTGTGATTCTATGAGGTGGAAATTATCGTGTTCATAACGCTTATTGTAAGTGTAATAATGGAATACTAACACAAATGAAGGACAATAACCGGAGATCGTGGATAGGATACTTGCAACCCCAACTCAAACTCTTTACCACCATTACAGATAAAGAAACTTTCATAATCCCACAGAGATTTCCACAAGTTCCTTACAAATGACCCTTATACACTTATGAGTAACCATCTACAATTTACTCTGGACAATGTACTTGCGCTTTTCAAAATTTGATGTCTGGGCTTTTATTACCTATTAATTTCTTTAAAAACCTAGAACGTTTAATTTCTTGCAATTCTATACGGTGGAAATTATCTTGTTCATAATGATTATTGTAAGGGTAATAATGGAATTATAACACAAATGACGGACAATAACCTGAGATCACGGATGGGACACTTGCAATCCCAACTCAAACTCTTCACCACCAATACTAATAAAGAAAATCTCATAATCCTAGAGAGATTTGAACAAGTTCCTTACAAATGACCCTCATACACTTATGAGTATTCACCTACAATTTACTCTTGATCATGTACTCGTGTTTTTTAAAATTTGAAGTCTGGACTTTTGTTACCTATTAATTTCTTTAAAAACCTAGATCGTCAAATTTCTTGTAATTCAATACAGTGGAAATTATCTTGTTCATAATGCTTATTGTAAGGGTAATAATGGAATACTAACACAAGTGATGGACAATAACTCGAGATCGCAGATGGGACACTTGGAATTCCAAATCAAACTCTTTTCCACCATTACTGATAAAGAAACTTTCATAATCCACGGAGATTTCAACAAGTTCCTTACAAGTGACCCTTGTATATTTATAAGTAATCATCTTCAATTTACTCTGGACAATGCACTTGCGCTTTTTAAAATTTGATGTCTAGACTTTTATTGCCTATTAATTTCTATTAAAACCTAGAACGTATAATTTCTTGTGATTCTATGAGGTGAAAATTATCGTATTCATAACGCTTATTGTAAGTGTAATAAAGGAATACTAACACAAATGAAGGACATAACTGGTGATCGTGGATGGGAAACTTTCAATCCCAGCTCAAACTATTTACCACCATTACTGATAAAGAAACTTTATTAATCCCACAGAGATTTCCACAAGTGTCTTACAAATGACCGTTGTATATTTATAAGTAATCATCCTCAATTTACTCTGACAAATCACTTGCGCTTTTAAAAATATGTTGTCCGAACTTTTATTACCTATTAATTTCTTTAAAAACCTAGAACATATAATTTCTTGCGATTCTATGTGGTGGAAATTATCGTGTTCATAACGCTTATTGTAAGGGTAATAATGAAATACTAACACAAATGATGAACAATAACCCGAGATCGCGGATGGGAAACTTGCAATCCCAACTCAAACTATTTACCACCATTACTAATAAAGAAACTCATATAATCCCACAGAGATATCCACAAGTGCCTTACAAATGACCCTTTTATATTTATAAGTAATCATCTTCAATTGACTCTGGACAATGCACTTACGCTTTTTAAAATTTGATGTCTGGAATTTTATTACCTATTAATTTCTTTAAAAACCTAGAACGTATAATTTCTTGTGATTCTATGAGGTGGAAATTATCGTGTTCATAACGCTTATTGTAAGTGTCATAATGGAATACTAACACAAATGAAGGACAATAACCGGAGATCGTGGATAGGATACTTGCAACCCCAACTCAAACACTTTACCACCGTTACAGATAAAGAAACTTTCATAATCCCACAGAGATTTCCACAAGTTCCTTACAAATGACCCTTATACACTTATGAGTAACCATCTACAATTTACTCTGGACAATGTACTTGCGCTTTTCAAAATTTGATGTCTGGGCTTTTATTACCTATTAATTTCTTTAAAAACCTAGAACGTTTAATTTCTTGCAATTCTATACGGTGGAAATTATCTTGTTCATAATGATTATTGTAAGGGTAATAATGGAATTATAACACAAATGACGGACAATAACCTGAGATCACGGATGGGACACTTGCAATCCCAACTCAAACTCTTCACCACCAATACTAATAAAGAAAATCTCATAATCCTAGAGAGATTTGAACAAGTTCCTTACAAATGACCCTCATACACTTATGAGTATTCACCTACAATTTACTCTTGATCATGTACTCGTGTTTTTTAAAATTTGAAGTCTGGACTTTTGTTACCTATTAATTTCTTTAAAAACCTAGATCGTCAAATTTCTTGTAATTCAATACAGTGGAAATTATCTTGTTCATAATGCTTATTGTAAGGGTAATAATGGAATACTAACACAAGTGATGGACAATAACTCGAGATCGCAGATGGGACACTTGGAATTCCAAATCAAACTCTTTTCCACCATTACTGATAAAGAAACTTTCATAATCCACGGAGATTTCAACAAGTTCCTTACAAGTGACCCTTGTATATTTATAAGTAATCATCTTCAATTTACTCTGGACAATGCACTTGCGCTTTTTAAAATTTGATGTCTAGACTTTTATTGCCTATTAATTTCTATTAAAACCTAGAACGTATAATTTCTTGTGATTCTATGAGGTGAAAATTATCGTATTCATAACGCTTATTGTAAGTGTAATAAAGGAATACTAACACAAATGAAGGACATAACTGGTGATCGTGGATGGGAAACTTTCAATCCCAGCTCAAACTATTTACCACCATTACTGATAAAGAAACTTTATTAATCCCACAGAGATTTCCACAAGTGTCTTACAAATGACCGTTGTATATTTATAAGTAATCATCCTCAATTTACTGTGACAAATCACTTGCGCTTTTAAAAATATGTTGTCCGAACTTTTATTACCTATTAATTTCTTTAAAAACCTAGAACATATAATTTCTTGCGATTCTATGTGGTGGAAATTATCGTGTTCATAACGCTTATTGTAAGGGTAATAATGAAATACTAACACAAATGATGAACAATAACCCGAGATCGCGGATGGGAAACTTGCAATCCCAACTCAAACTATTTACCACCATTACTAATAAAGAAACTCATATAATCCCACAGAGATATCCACAAGTGCCTTACAAATGACCCTTTTATATTTATAAGTAATCATCTTCAATTGACTCTGGACAATGCACTTACGCTTTTTAAAATTTGATGTCTGGAATTTTATTACCTATTAATTTCTTTAAAAACCTAGAACGTATAATTTCTTGTGATTCTATGAGGTGGAAATTATCGTGTTCATAACGCTTATTGTAAGTGTAATAATGGAATACTAACACAAATGAAGGACAATAACCGGAGATCGTGGATAGGATACTTGCAACCCCAACTCAAACACTTTACCACCGTTACAGATAAAGAAACTTTCATAATCCCACAGAGATTTCCACAAGTTCCTTACAAATGACCCTTATACACTTATGAGTAACCATCTACAATTTACTCTGGACAATGTACTTGCGCTTTTCAAAATTTGATGTCTGGGCTTTTATTACCTATTAATTTCTTTAAAAACCTAGAACATTTAATTTCTTGCAATTCTATACGGTGGAAATTATCTTGTTCATAATGATTATTGTAAGGGTAATAATGGAATTGTAACACAAATGACGGACAATAACCTGAGATCACGGATGGGACACTTGCAATCCCAACTCAAACTCTTCACCACCAATACTAATAAAGAAAATCTCATAATCCCAGAGAGATTTGAACAAGTTCCTTACAAATGACCCTCATACACTTATGAGTATTCACCTACAATTTACTCTTGATCATGTACTCGTGCTTTTTAAAATTTGAAGTCTGGACTTTTATTACCTATTAATTTCTTTAAAAACCTAGAACGTCAAATTTCTTGTAATTCAATACAGTGGAAATTATCATGTTCATAATGCTTATTGTAAGGGTAATAATGGAATACTAACAAAAATGATGGACAATAACTCGAGATCGCAGATGGGACACTTGGAATTCCAAATCAAACTCTTTTCCACCATTACTGATAAAGAAACTTTCATAATCCACAGAGATTTCAACAAGTTCCTTACAAATGACCCTTGTATATTTATAAGTAATCATCTGCAATTTACTCTGGACAATGCACTTGCGCTTTTTAAAATTTGATGTCTAGACTTTTATTACCTATTAATTTCTATTAAAACCTAGAACGTATAATTTCTTGTGATTCTATGAGGTGAAAATTATCGTGTTCATAACACTTATTGTAAGTGTAATAATGGAATACTAACACAAATGAACGACATAACTGGTGATCGTGGATGGGAAACTTTCAATCCCAGCTCAAACTATTTACCACCATTACTGATAAAGAAACTTTCATAATCCCACAGAGATTTCCACAAGTGTCTTACAAATGACCGTTGTATATTTATAAGTAATCATCCTCAATTTACTCTGACAAATCACTTGCGCTTTTTAAAATATGTTGTCCGAACTTTTATTACCTATTAATTTCTTTAAAAACCTAGAACATATAATTTCTTGCGATTCTATGTGGTGGAAATTATCGTGTTCATAACGCTTATTGTAAGGGTAATAATGAAACACTAACACAAATGATGAACAATAACCCGAGATCGCGGATGGGAAACTTGCAATCCCAACTCAAACTATTTACCACCATCCACAGAGATTTCCACAAGTGCCTTACAAATGACCCTTTTATATTTATAAGTAATCATCTTCAATTGACTCTGGACAATGCACTTACGCTTTTTAAAATTTGATGTCTGGAATTTTATTACCTATTAATTTCTTTAAAAACCTAGAACGTATAATTTCTTGTGATTCTATGAGGTGGAAATTATCGTGTTCATAACGCTTATTGTAAGTGTAATAATGGAATACTAACACAAATGAAGGACAATAACCGGAGATCGTGGATAGGATACTTGCAACCCCAACTCAAACTCTTTACCACCATTACAGATAAAGAAACTTTCATAATCCCACAGAGATTTCCACAAGTTCCTTACAAATGACCCTTATACACTTATGAGTAACCATCTACAATTTACTCTGGACAATGTACTTGCGCTTTTCAAAATTTGATGTCTGGGCTTTTATTACCTATTAATTTCTTTGAAAACCTAGAACGTTTAATTTCTTGCAATTCTATACGGTGGAAATTATCTTGTTCATAATGATTATTGTAAGGGTAATAATGGAATTATAACACAAATGACGTACAATAACCTGAGATCACGGATGGGACACTTGCAATCCCAACTCAAACTCTTCACCACCAATACTAATAAAGAAAATCTCATAATCCTAGAGAGATTTGAACAAGTTCCTTACAAATGACCCTCATACACTTATGAGTATTCACCTACAATTTACTCTTGATCATGTACTCGTGCTTTTTAAAATTTGAAGTCTGGACTTTTGTTACTTATTAATTTCTTTAAAAACCTAGATCGTCAAATTTCTTGTAATTCAATACAGTGGAAATTATCTTGTTCATAATGCTTATTGTAAGGGTAATAATGGAATACTAACACAAATGATGGACAATAACTCGAGATCGCAGATGGGACACTTGGAATTCCAAATCAAACTCTTTTCCACCATTACTGATAAAGAAACTTTCATAATCCACGGAGATTTCAACAAGTTCCTTACAAGTGACCCTTGTATATTTATAAGTAATCATCTTCAATTTACTCTGGACAATGCACTTGCGCTTTTTAAAATTTGATGTCTAGACTTTTATTGCCTATTAATTTCTATTAAAACCTAGAACGTATAATTTCTTGTGATTCTATGAGGTGAAAATTATCGTATTCATAACGCTTATTGTAAGTGTAATAAAGGAATACTAACACAAATGAAGGACATAACTGGTGATCGTGGATGGGAAACTTTCAATCCCAGCTCAAACTATTTACCACCATTACTGATAAAGAAACTTTATTAATCCCACAGAGATTTCCACAAGTGTCTTACAAATGACCGTTGTATATTTATAAGTAATCATCCTCAATTTACTCTGACAAATCACTTGCGCTTTTAAAAATATGTTGTCCGAACTTTTATTACCTATTAATTTCTTTAAAAACCTAGAACATATAATTTCTTGCGATTCTATGTGGTGGAAATTATCGTGTTCATAACGCTTATTGTAAGGGTAATAATGAAATACTAACACAAATGATGAACAATAACCCGAGATCGCGGATGGGAAACTTGCAATCCCAACTCAAACTATTTACCACCATTACTAATAAAGAAACTCATATAATCCCACAGAGATATCCACAAGTGCCTTACAAATGACCCTTTTATATTTATAAGTAATCATCTTCAATTGACTCTGGACAATGCACTTACGCTTTTTAAAATTTGATGTCTGGAATTTTATTACCTATTAATTTCTTTAAAAACCTAGAACGTATAATTTCTTGTGATTCTATGAGGTGGAAATTATCGTGTTCATAACGCTTATTGTAAGTGTAATAATGGAATACTAACACAAATGAAGGACAATAACCGGAGATCGTGGATAGGATACTTGCAACCCCAACTCAAACACTTTACCACCGTTACAGATAAAGAAACTTTCATAATCCCACAGAGATTTCCACAAGTTCCTTACAAATGACCCTTATACACTTATGAGTAACCATCTACAATTTACTCTGGACAATGTACTTGCGCTTTTCAAAATTTGATGCCTGGGCTTTTATTACCTATTAATTTCTTTAAAAACCTAGAACGTTTAATTTCTTGCAATTTTATACAGTGGAAATTATCTTGTTCATAATGATTATTGTAAGGGTAATAATGGAATACTAACACAAATGACGGACAATAACCTGAGATCACGGATGGGACACTTGCAATCCCAACTCAAACTCTTCACCACCAATACTAATAAAGAAAATCTAATAATCCCAGAGAGATTTGAACAAGTTCCTTACAAATGACCCTCATACACTTATGAGTATTCACCTACAATTTAATCTTGATCATGTACTCGGGCTTTTTAAAATTTGAAGTCTGGACTTTTATTACCTATTAATTTCTTTAAAAACCTAGAACGTCAAATTTCTTGTAATTCAATACAGTGGAAATTATCTTGTTCATAATGCTTATTGTAAGGGTAATAATGGAATACTAACACAAATGATGGACAATAACTCGAGATCGCAGATGGGACACTTGGAATTCCAAATCAAACTCTTTTCCACCATTACTGATAAAGAAACTTTCATAATCCACAGAGATTTCAACAAGTTCCTTACAAATGACCCTTGTATATTTATAAGTAATCATCTTCAATTTACTCTGGACAATGCTCTTGCGCTTTTTAAAATTTGATGTCCAGACTTTTATTACCTATTAATTTCTATTAAAACCTAGAACGTATAATTTCTTGTGATTCTATGAGGTGAAAATTATCGTGTTCATAACGCTTATTGTAAGTGTAATAATGGAATACTAACACAAATGAACGACATAACTGGTGATCGTGGATGGGAAACTTTCAATCCCAGCTCAAACTATTTACCACCATTACTGATAAAGAAACTTTCATAATCCCACAGAGATTTCCACAAGTGTCTTACAAATGACCGTTGTATATTTATAAGTAATCATCCTCAATATACTCTGACAAATCACTTGCGCTTTTTAAAATATGTTGTCTGAACTTTTATTACCTATTAATTTCTTTAAAAACCTAGAACATATAATTTCTTGCGATTCTATGTGGTGGAAATTATCGTGTTCATAACGCTTATTGTAAGGGTAATAATGAAATACTAACACAAATGATGAACAATAACCCGAGATCGCGGATGGGAAACTTGCAATCCCAACTCAAACTATTTACCACCATTACTGATAAAGAAACTCATATAATCCCACAGAGATTTCCACAAGTGCCTTACAAATGACCCTTTTATATTAATAAGTAATCATCTTCAATTGACTCTGGACAATGCACTTACGCTTTTTAAAATACGATGTCTGGAATTTTATTACCTATTAATTTCTTTAAAAACCTAGAACGTATAATTTCTTGTGATTCTATGAGGTGGAAATTATCGTGTTCATAACGCTTATTGTAAGTGTAATAACGGAATACTAACACAAATGAAGGACAATAACCGGAGATCGTGGATAGGATACTTGCAACCCCAACTCAAACTCTTTACCACCATTACAGATAAAGAAACTTTCATAATCCAACAGAGATTTCCACAAGTTCCTTACAAATGACCCTTATACACTTATGAGTAACCATCTACAATTTACTCTGGACAATGTACTTGCGCTTTTCAAAATTTTATGTCTGGACTTTTATTACCTATTAATTTCTTTAAAAACCTAGAACGTCTAATTTCTTGTAATTCAATACAGTGGAAATTATCTTGTTCACAATGCTTATTGTAAGGGTAATAATGGAATACTAACACAAATGATGGACAATAACTCGAGATCACAGATGGGACACTTGGAATCCCAAATCAAACTCTTTTCCACCATTACTAATAAAGAAACTTTCATAATCCACAGAGAGACCCTTGTATATTTATAAGTAATCATTTTCAATTTACTCTGGACAATGCACTTGCGCTTTTTAAAATTTGATGTCTAGACTTTTATTACCTATTAATTTCTATTAAAACCTAGAACGTATAATTTCTTGTGATTCTATGCGGTGAAAATTGTCATTTTCATAACGCTTATTGTAAGTGTAATAATGGAATACTAACACAAATGAAGGACATAACTGGTGATCGTGGATGGGAAACTTTCAATCCCAGCTCAAACTATTTACCACCATTAATGATAAAGAAACTTTCATAATCCCACAGAGATTTCCACAAGTGTCTTACAAATGACCGTTGTATATTTATAAGTAATCATCCTCAATTTACTCTGGACAAATCACTTGCGCTTTTTAAAATATGTTGTCCGAACTTTTATTACCTATTAATTTCTTTAAAAACCTAGAACATATAATTTCTTGCGATTCTATGTGGTGGAAATTATTGTGTTCATAACGCTTATTGTAAGGGTAATAATGAAATACTAACACAAATGATGAACAATAACCCGAGATCGCGGATGGGAAACTTGCAATCCCAACTCAAACTATTTACCACCATTACTGATAAAGAAACTCATATAATCCCACAGAGATATCCACAAGTGCCTTACAAATGACCCTTTTATATTTATAAGTAATCATCTTCAATTGACTCTGGACAATGCACTTACGCTTTTTAAAATTTGATGTCTGGAATTTTATTACCTATTAATTTCTTTAAAAACCTAGAACGTATAAGTTCTTGTGATTCTATGAGGTGGAAATTATCGTGTTCATAACGCTTATTGTAAGTGTAATAATGGAATACTAACACAAATGAAGGACAATAATCGGAGATCGTGGATAGGATACTTGCAACCCCAACTCAAACTCTTTACCACCATTACAGATAAAGAAACTTTCATAATCCCACAGAGATTTCCACAAGTTCCTTACAAATGACCCTTATACACTTATGAGTAACCATCTACAATTTACTCTGGATAATGTACTTGCGCTTTTCAAAATTTGATGTCTGGGCTTTTATTACCTATTCATTTCTTTAAAAACCTAGAACGTTTAATTTCTTGCAATTCTATACGGTGGAAATTATCTTGTTCATAATGATTATTGTAAGGGTAATAATGGAATTGTAACACAAATGACGGACAATAACCTGAGATCACGGATGGGACACTTGCAATCCCAACTCAAACTCTTCACCACCAATACTAATAAAGAAAATCTCATAATCCCAGAGAGATTTGAACAAGTTCCTTACAAATGACCCTCATATACTTATGAGTATTCACCTACAATTTACTCTTGATCATGTACTCGTGCTTTTTAAAATTTGAAGTCTGGACTTTTATTACCTATTAATTTCTTTAAAAACCTAGAACGTCAAATTTCTTGTAATTCAATACAGTGGAAATTATCTTGTTCATAATGCTTATTGTAAGGGTAATAATGGAATACTAACACAAATGATGGACAATAACTCGAGATCGCAGATGGGACACTGGGAATCCCAAATCAAACTCTTTTCCACCATTACTGATAAAGAAACTTTCATAATCCACAGAGATTTCAACAAGTTCCTTATAAATGACCCTTGTATACTTATAAGTAATCATCTTCAATTTACTCTGGACAATGCACTTGCGCGTTTTAAAATTTGATGTCTAGACTTCTTTTACCTATTAATTTCTATTAAAACCTAGAACGTATAATTTCTTGTGATTCTATGAGGTGAAAATTTTCGTGTTCATAACGCTTATTGTAAGTGTAATAATGGAATACTAACACAAATGAAGGACAACAACCGGTGATCGTGGATGGGAAACTTTCAATACCAACTCAAACTATTTACCACCATTACTGATAAAGAAACTTTCATAATCCCACAGAGATTTCCACAAGTGTCTTACAAATGACCCTTTATATTTGTAAGTAATCATCCTCAATTTACTCTGGACAAATCACTTGCGGTTTTTAAAATATGTTGTCCGTACTTTTATTACCTATTGATTTCTTTAAAAACCTAGAATATATAATTTCTTGCGATTCTATGTGGTGGAAATTATCGTGTTCATAACGCTTATTGTAAGGGTAATAATGAAATACTGACACAAATGATGAACAATAACCCGAGATCGCGGATGGGAAACTTGCAATCCCAACTCAAACTATTTACCACCATTACTGATAAAGAAACTCATATAATCCCACAGAGATTTCCACAAGTGCCTTACAAATGACCCTTTTATATTTATAAGTAATCATCTTGAATTTACTCTGGACAATGCACTTACGCTTTTTAAAATTTGATGTCCGGACTTTTGATTACCTATTAATTTCTTTAAAAACCTAGAACGTATAATTTCTTACGATTCTATGCGTTGGAAATTATCGTGTTCATAACACTTATTGTAACGGTAATAATGGAATACTAACACAAATGACGAACAATAACCCAAGATCGCGGATGGGAAACTTGTAATCCCAACTCAAACTCTTTACCACCATTATTGATAAAGAAACTCCCATAATCCCACAGAGATTTCCACAAATGCCTTACAAATGACCCTTGTGTATTTATAAGTAATCATCTTAAATTTACTCAGGACAAATCACTAGCGCATTTTAAAATATGTTGTCCGGACTTTTATTACCTATTAATTTCTTTAAAAACCTAGAACGTATAATTTCTTGCGATTCTTTGCGGTGGAAATTTTCGTGTTCAATGCTTATTGTAAGGGTAATAATGCAATACTAACAACAATTACGGACTATAACCGGAGATCGCGGATGGGAATCTTGCAATCGCACCTCAAACTCTCATAATCCCACTGAGAATTCCACAAGTTCCTTACAAATGACTCTTGTATATTTATAAGTAATCATCTTCAATTTACTCTGGACAAATCACTTGCACTTTTTAAATTATATTGTCTGGACTTTTATTACCTATTAATTTCTTTAAAAACCTAGAACGTAAAATTTCTTACGGTTCTATGCGGTGGAAATTTTCTTGTTTGTAAAGCTTATTGTAAGGGTAATAATGGAATACTTGCACAAATGACGAAAAATAACCCGAGAACGCGGATGGGATACTTGCAATTACAACTCAAACTCTTTACCACCATTACTGAAAAAGAAACTCTCATAATCCACAGAGATTTCAACAAGTTCCTTAAAAATGACCCTTGTATATTTATAAGTAATCATCTTCAATTTACTCTGGACAAATCACTTGTACTTTTTAAAATATGATGTCCGGACTTTTATTACCTATTAATTTCTTTAAAAACCTAGAAAGTATAATTTCTTGCAATTCTATGCGGTGGAAATTATCGTGTTCATAACGCTTATTGTAAGGGTAATAAAGGAATACTAACACAAATGATAGAAAATAACCCGAGATTGCGGATGGGACACTTACAATCCCAACTCAAACTCTTTACCATGATTACAGATACAGAAACTCTCATAATCCCACGAAGATTTCCACAAGTTCCTTACAAATGACCCTTATACACTTATGAGTAATCATCTACAATTTACTTTGGACAACGTACTTGCGCTTTTTGAAATTTGATGTTTGGACTTTTATTACCTATTAATTTCTCTAAAAACCAAGAACGTATAATTTCTTGCAATTCTATACGGTGGAAATTATCTTGTTCATAATGATTATTGTAAGGGCACTAATGGAATACTAACACAAATGACGGACAATAACCTGAGATCGCGGATGGGACACTTGCAATCCCAACTCAAACTCTTTACCACCATTACTGATAAAGAAAATCTCATAATCCCACGGAGATTTCGACAAGTTCCTTACAAATGACCCTTATACACTTATGAGTAATCATCTACAATTTACTCTGGATAATGTACTTGCGCTTTTTAAAATTTGAAGTCTGAACTTTTATTACCTATTAATTTCTTTGAAAACCTAGAACGTATAATTTCTTGCAATTCAATAGAGTGGAAATTTTCTTCTTCATAATGCTTATTGTAAGGGTAATAATGGAATACTAATGCAAATGACGGACAATAACCCGATGTCACGGATGGGACACTTGCAATCCCAAATCCAACTCTTTTCTACCATTACTGATAAAGAAACTCTCATAATCCAAAGAGATTTCAACAATAAAGAAACTCTCATAATCCACAGAGATTTCAACAAGTTCCTTACAAATGACCCTCGTATATTTATAAGTAATCATCTTCAATTTACTCTAGACAATACACTTGCGCTTTTTAAAATATGATGTCCAGAATTTTATTACCTATTAATTTAATTAAAAACCTAGAACGCATAATTTCTTGCAATTTTATGCGGTGGAAATTATCGTGTTCATAACGCTTATCGTAGAGGTAATAATGGAATAGTAACACAAATGATTAACAATAACCTGAGATCACGGCTGGGAAACTTGCAATCCCAACTCAAACTCTTTACCACCATTACTGATAAAGAAACTCTCATAATCCCATAGAGATTTCCACAAGTTCCTTACAAATAACCTTTGTATATTTGTAAGTAATCATCTTCAATTTACTCTGGACAATGCACTTGCGCTTTTTAAAATACGGTGTCCGGTATTTTATTACCTTTTAATTTCTTTAAAAACCTAGAACGTATAATTTCTTGCAGTTCTCTGTGGTTGAAATTATCATGTTCATAACGCTTATTGTATGGGTAATAATGGAATACTAACACAAATAACAGACAATAACCCGAGATCGCGGATGGGACACTTGCAATCCCAACTCAAACTCTTTATTACCATTACTGATAAAGAAAATCTCATAATCCCACAGAGATTTCCACAAGTGCCTTACAAATGACCCTTATACACTTATGAGTAATCATCTACAATTTACTCTTGATAATGTACTTTTGCTTTTTAAAATTTGAAGTCTAGACTTTTATTACCTAATAATTTCTTTAAAAACCTAGAACATATAATTTCTTGCAATTCTATACAGTGGAAATTATCTTGTTCATAATGCTTATCGTAATGGTAATAATGGAATACTAACACAAACGGCGAACAATAACCCAATATCGCGGATGGGACACCTGCAATCTCAAATCAAACTCTTTACCACCATTACTGATAAAGAAACTCTCATAATCCCACAAAGATTTCTTTTTCTTTTTTTTATGCAAACTCACCTGAGTGAAGGGGTATATATTAGGCTCCCCAGACCTTTCAAAAAAATATAGACGTAAAATAAATCGGTAGTTCATTACGTGTAATATATAGTGGAAGCTAAATTCAAGCTGATATAACCCCAAAACCTTCAACTAAAACCCTATCTCGATGAAGGAGATGGCCCTATATCCCGGTCGAGGACAAACTATGTCCTTACATTTTCTTGCCTCCACATCCCAGTGTTGACAAGAAGAGGTGACCTTCCATAGAGTCCCCTAGCAATTATCTTCCCCCGAAGATAATTACTAAAGTTTGTCTTCTGAGAAGAAACTTTGCAAAGTCCATGTAGCTGTTGTATTATTGGTACTCCACACCATATAGTTGACACTTGAAAGTCCCTCACTTCTGCACCTGTCATAGTAAAAAGACAGCCAGCAGTAAACAGTTCGAGCAAAAGATATCCAACTATTTTCGTGCAAAGATATTGATAACTCATGCATAACCAAACCCTATCAGAACCATATTATAAACAGCAAAGCTGCGGTAAACAATAAACTGCAGGCAAAATCTAGCTATAGCCTTCTAATAGAAGGTAAAGAGTGTTTATCTACAATTATTATAGCTTTCAAATCTCTTGGTAACTGCGTATAGCATGTGAAAGTGTTTACCTAATCTGAGCTGCCCGTTTTAGATAGTAAATCTGCTGCTCCACTGGCTTCTCTATAGATATGATTTAAAGTGACTTCAACCATTTTCATTAGTTCCCAGATTGTCCTAACTTCCTTTATGGTTTTCCAAGGAGGCTGAAATTGTTTCCTTAACACCTTTATGAGCACTTTGTTGTCACTTTGAATCTGTAGATGATCAATACCCAAAGAGATTGCCAACTGTAATCCTGATCTAATTGCTCTTGCTTCAGCATGAAAGGGAGAGGGGCTACATATCTTCTGAGCATCAGCTATTAACATGTTCCCTACAGCATCTCTGATAATTGTTCCAGTACCTGCCTTATTTGAATCCTTCCAAGAACCATCTGCATTTAGTTTACAGAAGGCTGGTATAGGTGCTTTCCAGGTTACACTAACAAATCTACCATGTTTTTGTTGATTGTCTATTAGTAACCTTGGCAAAGCATTGGTTAAATTCCATTTGAAGTTTAGTTTGTAGGCTAACAAAATATCATTGAAAAGGTGTAAACATCTGTATGATGCTAGGCTTCACATTTTCATGATAGTGTTTGTTCCTAAAACACCATATAGTCCATACTACTAAATAGGAGATAGTTTGAAACAGTTTCTTATGATATGGAAACTGAGTATTCAAATTCTAGTATAAGAAGTATCTACCCACAGGTATGGAGTATGTTTTGTTGGAGCATTAAAGACAGTATTTATCCATGTCTATAGTTTCCTAATTTCTTTGCAAGAATTGAAACTATGATGTATACTCTCTTCATCACCAAAATAAAAACAAAAAATGAATGGTAGATTAAAAGATAGATCCTCTAATACATCAGGAAGGGGTATGAATCAGTTTAGCATTTTCCAGTTCATAAAGCATACTTTCCTAGGCATAATTGAGGACCAGATATGATTTAAGGAGTATACCACTGTTCTCTTATTTCTGATGAGTTCATAAGCACTTTTCAAAGTGAATTTGCCATTTTCAGTTGGTCTCCATATCAGAATATCCTCATACTTAGGAAAGGTTGCTTGATCTTTGTCCAATTCAGTAATTATGTGTTTGGGCAAGTGAAGTTTCAGATGGTTAAGATATAGTTGCTTATTAGTTAAAAATTCAGCAACTGTCAACTCTGGGAAAGGATTAATTAGATTGTTATCCCATACCCTATATAGTGGACCACAAGATGACCAACCAGAGGCCCAAAAAGAAACATCCCATTTTCCTATTTGTATTTTGGAATTTAGAATGGCTATGTTTAGGATTTCTTTAATTCTCTTCCAGGTTTTGGAAGTTTTGCGGTGATCTGGTATTGACCACATAAATTGTGACCAAAGTGACCTTCCCACTTGCAGCTTCCACCATAGTTTTATGGAGAAACTTTGAGCCAGTGTGTCAATATTTTTAAAACCTAAGCCATTTTCTTCAATTGGATAACACAAACTTGGAAATGACCTCCAAACTCTCTTCCTTTGTGAGGAATCTGAATTGAAGGTCCATATAAATTTGCCAAGTAGTTTGTGAATTACATCAATAATATGTTTAGTTGGTTTCAAAACTGTGATATGATGTATTAGAATAGAAGATAATACATGCTTCATCAGAATCAATTTTCCAGCTTGAGATAGTAGTTTGTTTTGCCATTTATTTATTTTTTCTTGTATTTATGATATAATGCTTGTGAAGTATACATTTTTATTCCTACCAATGTATACTGGGCAGCCTAGATATTTTAATGGAAAATTTCCCTGTAACATTCCTGTTGCCCTTTTAATATTACCAATAATTCTGAAGGGGCGGTGTTTGGCAATATAAAAGGAAGACTTTTCAAAGTTTATCTTTTGCCCTATAGCCATTTCATATGATTCCATAAAACAATTCAGTGTTTTAAGACCTAATTTTGTATAATTTATTAAGATTATGGTGTCATCAGCAAAAGATAGATGAGAGATCTTCTTAATGGGATTAGGTAACTTATAGTATTTCAGGTTTGAATATTGAAATAGGAAATTTATGTTCCTGGAAAAAGCTTCTGCCATTAAGATGAATAGAAGTGGAGATAAAGGGTCTCCTTGTTTTAACCCTCTAGTTGCTTGGAAGAAACCATAAGATGACTCATTAATCAATATGGAGAAGAAGGCAGATCTCAAGTTTTTCATTATTAGGTCTGTTATTTTGATTGAAAATCCAAACTGACCTAATAATTTAGACAAAAAAGACCAAGAGACTCTATCAAATGCCTTCATCATATCAAGCTTTATTATTATGTTAAAACCTTTGGTTTTGGAATTAATGAATGAGGCTAGTTCTTGCATCAAAAGAATATTTTCTGAAATTTCTCTTCCTGAGATAAATGCTGTTTGTTCAGGACATATTATGGAATCCATAATTGGTTTTAGCCTTTCAGGGAGGATTTTGGTAAATATTTTATTGATAAAGTTACAAAGACTAATTGGTCTGTAATCTTTAAAGGATGAACACGCCTCTTTTTTAGGGATAAATATAATTAATATGGCTGAAATTACTTTTGGTATGTTGGCTGAATGGAAGAGGTCATGTATAGCATGTAAGACATCAGTGCTTATGATGTGCCAACAGTTTTGATAGAAAAAACCAGAGAATCCATCCGGCCCTAAAGCTGAATGTGCATCCATTGTTTTAACTATGTTTGTTAATTCTTCAATGGTTACAGGTTTGGTTAGATTTGAGTTCATTTCTTTAGTAATTAGCCTTGGTATATTTTCTAATAACCAAGCAGTGTTAATGCCAGAGGGATCTTTGAACTCTTCCTATAATAGATTGGAGAAAAACTTAACACCTTCTTCTGCAATTTCCTCTTGAGTATTTAAAGTTATACCAGCTTCAGTTTTGATTCAGATTATGGATTGTCTTTTATGTTTATAATTCACTATTTGATGGTAAAAATTTGTGTTTTGATCACCTTCTTTTAGCCATTTAACTCTAAATTTCTACCTCCAGTAAATTTCTTGATTCTTTAGAGCCAAATCTAACTTTGCTTTTGTTTTATTTAAGTTTTCCAGGTTAGCTTGTGATTCATTATGTTGAAGGACAGTTTCTGCTTGAAGAAGATCTTCTTCACAAGCTTTGACTGCATCAAATATATTCCCAAAGGTGTGTTTATTCCAGAATTTTAGAGCATTTTTTTATGTTTTTTAGCTTGAATAGGAAATTTTCTATTCCCAGTTTATTTGAAGAGATGTTCCATGAATCTTCTACAAGCTTCATATAAGTTGGGTGATTTATCCAACATTCTTGGAACCTGAAGGGGGTTGGTTTATTGAATAATTTAGGTTCAGCTATGGTAAATAGTAAGGGGAAATGGTCTGATTGCCCTCTTGCTAGTGTTTTGATGCCTGATGCTCTAAAAATGTCCCAGCACATATTGTTAGATAAACCTCTATCTAACCTTCCCGTCCTTTTGATCTCATTCTAGTCCAAGTAAAAAGTGATCCCACTGAGATTTCAACAAGTTCTTTACAAATGACCCTTGTATATTTATAAGTAATCATCTTCAATTTACTCTGGACAATGCACTTGCGCTTTTTAAAATTTGATGTCCAGACTTTTATTACCAATTAATTTCTTTAAAAACCTAGAACGTATAATTTCTTGTGATTCTATGAGGTGTAAATTATCATGTTCATAACGCTTATTGTAAGTGTAATAATGGAATATTAACACAAATGAAGGACAATAACCGGAGAACGCGGATGGGAAACATGCAATCCCAACTCAAACTATTTACCACCATTACTGATAAAGAAACTCTCATAATCCCACAGAGATTTCCACAAGTTCCTTACAAATGACCCTTATACACTTATGAGTAATCATCAACAATTTACTCTGGACAATGTACTTGCGCTTTTTAAAATTGGATGTCTTGACTTTTATAACCTATTAATTTCTTTAAAAACCTAGAACATATAATTTCTTGCAATTCTATACGGTGGAAATTATTGTTCATAATGCTTATTGTAAGGGTAATAATGGAATACTAACACAAATGACAGACAATAACACGAGATCGTGGATGGGACACTTGCAATCACAAATTAAACTCTTTACCACCATTACTGATAAAGAAACTCTCATAATCTCACATAGATTTCCACAAGTTCCTTACAAATGACCCTTATATACTTATACGTAATCATCTTCAATTTACTCTAGACAATGCACTTGTGCATTTTAAAATTTGATGTTCGGACTTTTATTAGCTATTATGTTTTTTAAAAAACCTAGAACGTATCATTTCTAGCGATTCTATGCCGTGGAAATTATCGTGTTCATAAAGCTTATTGCAAGGGTAATAATGGAATACTAACACAAATGACAGACTATAACCCGAGATCACGGATGGGACACTTGCAAACCCAACTCAAACTCTTTACCACCATTACTGATAAAGAAACACTCATAATCCCACAGATATTTCCACAAGTTCCTAATAAATGACCCTTATACACTTATGAGTAATCATCTACAATTTACTCTGGACAATGTACTTGCTCCTTTTAAAATTTGATGTCTGGACTTTTTTTAACTCTTAATTTCTTCAAAAACCTAGAATGTATAATTTCTTGCAATTCTATGCGGTGGAAATTATTGTTCATAATTTTTATTGTAAGTGTAATAATGGAATACTAACACAAATGATGGACAATAACACGAGATCGTGGATGGGACACTTGCAATCCAAAATTAAATTCTTTACCACCACTACTGATAAAGAAACTCTCATAATCCCACAGAGATTTCCACAAGTTCCTTACAAATGGCCCTTGTATACTTGTACGTAATCATCTTCAATTTACACTGTACAATGCACTCGTGAATTCTAAAATTTTATGTTCGGGCTTTTATTACTTATTACTTTTTTTAAAACCTAAAACGTATAATTTCTTGCGATTCTATGCGGTGGAAATTATCATGTTCATAACGTTTATTGTAAAGGTAATAATGGAATACTAACACAAGTGACAGACAATAACCCAAGATCGTGGATGGGACACTTGCAATCCCAACTCAAACTATTTACCACTATTACTGATAAAGAAACTCTCATAATCCCACAGAGAATTCCGCAAGTTCCTAACAAATGACCCTTATACACTTATGAGTAATCATCTACAATTTACTCTAGACAATGTACTTGCACTTTTTAAAATTTGATATCTGGACTTTTATTACCTCTTAATTTCTTTAAAAACCTAGAACATATAATTTCTTGCAATTCTATACGGTGGAAATTATTGTTCATAATGCCTATTGTAAGTGTAATAATGGAATACTAACACAAATGATGGACAATAACACGGGATCGTGGATGGGACACTTGCAATCCCAAATTAAACTCCTTACATCCATTACTGATGAAGAAACTCTCATAATCCCACAAAGATTTCCACAAGTTCCTTACAAATGACCCTTGTATACTTATACGTAATCATCTTCAATTTACTCCGTACAATGCACTTGTGCATTTTAAAATTTGATGTTCGGACTTTTATTACCTATTACTTTTTATTTATAAAGTTAGAACGTATAATTTCTAGCAATTCTATGTCGTGGAAATCATCTTGTTCATAATGCTTATTGCAAGGGTAATAATGGAATACTAACACAAATGACAGACTATAACCCGAGATCGCGGATGGGACACTTACAAACCCAACTCAAACTCTATACCACCATCACCTATAAAGAAACTCTCATAATCCCACAGAGATTTCCACAAGTTCCTTACAAATGGCCCATGTATACTTATAAATATTCATCTTCAATTTACTCTGGACAATGCAATTGCGCTTTTAAAATTTGATGTCCGGACTTTTATTACCTATTAATTTCTTTAAAAACCTAAAATGTATAATTTCTTAGGATTCTATGCGGTGGAAATTATCGTGTTCATAATTTTTATTGTAAGGGTAATAATCGAATACTAACACAAGTGACAGACAAAAACCCGAGATCGCTGATGGGAAGCAATCTTCTTCACAATAATTCCTCTCATTCTTCAAGTCTTCAAATCTTTGAAGCAAGTCTTCAAATCTTTGAAGCAAGTCTTCAAAGTCTTCAAAAGAATATCTTAAACGGCCTCCTGTCTTCATGTCTTCAAATCTTTTAAGAAAGTCATCAAAGTCTTTGAAAGGTGATCTTCAATGGCCTCCAGTTTTCAAGCCTCCATGTTCTTCCTTTGTCACGCAAAATCCACTTGGAAGAGGTAAAATAGCGTAAAGTTACTCTTACCCTTCCTAAGAGAATTTCAAGGTAAAACACAAGCCCTTGATAATAAAAGAGCACAAAAGTGATCCCAAAAAGTACTAAATTATGCACATAAAATGGACACATCTGAAGACCATTGTAGAAATAGTAGACCAAGTCTCCCTCCAAATAGCTGTGGTATGGAAAAATTGCGAGAAGCTTCTTGAACTTCTCCTAATAGTCGAAAAAAGACTCTTCATTCCATTGGAGTATGTTGCTTACGTCTTTCTTCAAAGTGGCGGACTTCGAGGCTGGGAAAACTTGGCTAGCAATTGTTTCTTCATGTCAAGCCAATTTTTTATGCTCTTGGGCGGTAGGTACTGGAGCCAATCCCTTACACCATCCCTAAATTAGAATGGGAATGCCTTCAAACCTTAGAAGTATTCATATACTCTATACGGAACCGTACCACCACATAAAAAATGGAACTCTATGAGATGCTTGATGGCATTTTCCCCTTGCCTACCAAGGAAGATAGGTAGCATGTTTAATCACGTGGCCTTGAGCTCGAAATGCCCATTCAGTCAAACCAAAGGATACTCAATGCACTTTGGTCATTGGTCAAGTATGGGGGCCATAATGTCCCTCAATAAGGATTGCCCCAAAGGAATCTCCCTTCCTTGAAAAGGGGGATGTTGAGGTCCTCCTCCCGAATGTCACCTTTATGCTCATCCTGATGTTCCATGGATGTAGAAGAGTCTGCAAAATGGTCACTAGGAGGGGTGTTAGTCACACTTTCCAATGAGGGTCTCCTAGCACGTCTCAAACTAAACTCTAACTCGGGGTCGTAGTGTAGGGTTCTTGTGAAGATGATCGCGTACGAACCATACACCAAGAACTCAAACAATAGATCTCTAAGCCAAGAAAAAATGGCAAGTCAAATAAGAAAAACAAAATATAAGCAAACTAACAAATATTTACAACAAGCACATAATCACACATAATATGCCCAAACACTTAAAAATAAATGTCTCTTCCCCAACAACGACACCAAAATTTGGGAGGTTGTTGTCGTACCTCTCAAAAATATTATTTATAAGCCCTAATGCTTCCTATCTACAACTAAGTAGGTAATGATAAGTCGGGGTCGTCCATGAAGAAGAGATTTTTTTCCAAGTATTCAAACATATATAGCGGAAAACATACTAGATAAATGCATATATATAAGCATGTAAATGAGGGGGGGGGGGGTTAGTTTTTGTCCTAAATGATGAATTGAAAGACAAAAACTAGAAAATCAAGAGAACAATGCTAATCATGCAACAACTAAAAAGATGATTAAAACGACAATCACAGAGCCTTAGGGGCAATTGACTTCAACTTCCAAACTTCACATAGATCATAGATTTATGTAATCGTTCATTAACATTTATCCCCTACGGGGAATGCTATCACTTCCCAATCAAAGATCCACTGTCATTCCTTCTTAATAGTAGTTTGCAAACGCAAACAACGACATTTTGCAAACCTCATTAACAATCACTCTAGGAAAACTACACCCTAAAGGTATTTCATCAATGGCATATCACGTGAAAGACCATAGATTTGATAAAAAAAGTCTTCTACTAAAACCATAGTCATTCAACCATATAAAGAATTTATTAGGCTAACCCTAGAACAAACCACATTCAAGGTTCAACCTTTCTTTGCATCTATGTGATAAATATGAGAACAATCCACATAAACATACTTATCTAGCAAGAATTGCTGCACATTATACACTAGAAGTTCTAAGTTAATGTTCTTAGATTTTCATACCAAAAGAGTCTAGAAATTTGAAGCTTTACTAACACCCTAACACTTCAATCATATAAACACTTCATATTCTCAAACAACTCATGATATAAATGAAGCAAAACATAGCATTAGTGACACAATAAATGCTTTCACATAAATATTTGTCAATGAGTAAAATCAAGAATCTCGCCACATAAGTTTGGAAGTTTCAATCAATTGCTCCCAAGAGATTATTTTCGCTAGTAAAATCCATAATAATCAACAACAATAATCCAAACATGAACAAAGATTAAAACAATATGAAAAAGGGAAAAAACTTGAGGTATGCTGGTAGAAATTCGGGAAAAAGAGAAGTGAGGAAAGAGAAAATACAGAATGATATTTACAGTACAAAAAGAAAGACAAATCTATTCTAGCCACCCATTCATTGGGAGCCGTGACGGGTTCATTGGAGCTTGGGATGGAGCCCAGAAACAGAACTTGCCTATTTTTTTTTCTTCTCCTAGTCTCAAACTCTCTTTCTTCATAACAAATTTCTTCCATTATTTAATTCTTCAACTCTTCAAAGAAAGGTTCCAAAGTCATAAAAAGGTTATCTTCAATGGCCCTGGTCTTCAAGTCTTGCTGTTGTTTCCTTGTCACACAAAATCTGCTTAAAAAGGTAAAAGAGCGTAAAGTTTCTCTTAACTATCCTAAGAAAATTTCAAGGTAAAACCCAAGATCTTGATGAAAAAAGAGCACAAAAGTGATCCTAAAAATTCCCAAAATATGAACATAAAATGGACACATCAAAGGAGAAGAAGAACTCTCATTTTCCATCTCTCTAAACTAGAGAGAAAATCTACCCTACATTATGACTAGCTTCTATTCTACTTTCTAATCTACTTCCTAATTTTTTAGTAGAATAATAAGGCTCCTATATATAGTAGTAGGATATTGGGCCCAAAATAGGCCAAAACTAGTAAAACCCTAGGTCAGCCGCCAAGATTTCACGGACTAGCATGGATGTCATGGTCTATGAAGCCTTCAAGCACAAGGTGCGGGATGTGGCACGGTCTGTGAACATTCAGAGCCATGGGCCATGGGATTTGGTGTGGTCTGTGAAGCAGGTCCCATGCCACGGTTCGTGAAGATTGTCATGGACCGCGAATAGTTCACAGTTTTTTGTCAGAAGTTCTCACGGTCCGTGAAGGTTTTCACTGACCGCAAGCATCCTGTGGTCTTCACTTATAACTATTGCCACGGCCTATGATGGTTTTCAGGGAGCGGCTCCAATACATAGCTAAATCTTCAATTCTTCATCTCCAACATCCACGGCCTTGGGTCTTCGGCACGGGCCCGGCGCCTTTATCTCGTGAAGGTCTCGTGTTGGTTTCATGCAGGTCTTCACAGAACCCCTGGATTCTTGTGTACTTTAGGCCTTGTAGATTGTCATGGGCTACTGGTGCTTGACCATTCGTAGTCCGTGAAGTGTTGCCAGTGCTTGGCTGGCTAAACTTTGTTTGCTTGCTACGGATTAACTGTTAGTGCAAATCGAGAGTTCTAGTAGTCGATTTTGTAGTACTTGAGAAGACAAACCAAATGGAACCATCCTTGAAAGATAATTCTTCCAGGATCATTCTTGGATTGAATCATGAAAAAATAGTCAATGCATTCAACTTATTCCCAAGCTACCCTAGTTTCCCCAAGAAGGTGAAAATCCTCACAACTCTCACACTCCCCAAAGTTCCCCCAAGAAGGTGAAAACCCTCATAACTCTCACACTCCCCAAAGTTCATAAAGAAACCAAACCACTCAAAGCAAGTAAATATATATGGAAAAAGATAAGTGACAAAAGATCAGAATAAAGCCAAGCTTACCTTTTCAAAAGTGGTCTCAAAAGTAATCAAAAAGTAATCCTCAAGCAAAACAATCCACCAAAGAAATCTAAAAGCTGTCAACTTGGTTGCAACATAAGGATAACTCAAGATTCTCGTCTTAGTTACAACCAAGGAGTCCAATGCATTGTCAACCTAGTTTTTTGTTTCTTTTTTTTCTTTTTTCTCTCACTTTCTCTCATTTTGCCTAGGATTCCTTTTGGGTTTTCATCCTAACTTTATCCCACAAAACGAGATCACCTCTCACCTTTTTCCACATGGCCTCTCCTTTTTGCCTAGAATCGTAAGTCTAGCCAGGCCAAACCTCTCACTTTTACCTACGTCTTCCGACCAATCTGAGTTTTTTCTGATGTTACCCAAGTCGCCCTTTTGGGTTTTCGACTTCTCCAGGTTTTGATTTGTTTTCAAATTTTCAAAATTCTCTTAGAAGAGAAAATAGCTACATAAAAACAACTAAAAATCATAAGTTATATCTAATCTCCTTCCCCACACTTAAAGCTTGTCTTCAATACATATACAAAATCAAAGAACACATGACAATGGAAGCAAATAAGCGTTGTTATAGAGTTTCTTCTCCATGCGAAAAGTTGCCCCACTGTGTGCGAATAACGTGCGAAACACACACTATCGACGGTTCTATCAGCAAACCTCTTTCTTCTCAGCCTAACGGCTCTATCGATGGTTACTGGCTGTCGGTTACTGGTCGACGGAGATGGCGTCTCCAGCGCCAAATCTATCACCGGATCTCGACATATCCTGGGGAAAAAGTTTCCTCCAAGCTCTAAACACCAAACCTTCAACACTCTCAACCACCCTCCCTGACACACCTGATCTTCACCCAATAACCGAATTCAAGGGCAAACTGGCTTACATCTTGCCACCGGAGGAAGGCGAAAAACTTGCTTCTCATTATTAAAACGCTTTGGTTGGAAAGTTCAACCGGGGTAAACCATCAATGGATAAACTAGTTTCTGCGTTTAAGTCTATAGGTTTTAAGGGTAATTTCCAATTGGGTTCAATTGATTATAGACATGTCCTCATACGATTTCAGGAAAGCGAGGATTATCAGCGGTGCTGGATGAAAGGCCAATGGATGGTAAACGGAGCATCAATAAAGGTACAAAAATGGACTCCAGAATTCTCTTCTACTGCAGAATCTTCAATAGTTCCAGCTTGGGTAACTATTCATCAATTACCTTTACATTTCTATAATATCTCTGCTATAAAAGGCATCAGTAGTCAGATAGGTAATTTCCTGAAAATGGATGCAGCAACCCAAGAATTAACTAGGCCCTCTGCAATAAAAGTTTGTGTTGAGGTAAATCTGCTGTCACAGCTCCCAAATTCTATTGTAGTTGGAATAGGACATAAAGTTGCTGACTATAATATCGAGTATGATTAATTACCTCAGTATTGCAATCACTGTAAGATTATAGGCCACAGTCAGATAAACTGCAATTTCTTGCATCCTGAACTAAGGAAAATGAACAGAAATTTAATCAAAGCTAATGAGACAAAGGCTCAAGTTAGTACAGGCAAAGATGTTAAACATCCTGCTGTGGCCATGAACATACTAGGTAAAGTTTCAAATGAACTTTTGGGACAGGAAGGTTCATCCCATCTATCAGTCTCCCAGAAGGATGAGGAATTTCAGATACAAATTCAGGAAACTGATAATAATCTGAGTAGAAACAACTATAGGAGAGAAAATATGGAGCTACAAAAGAAAAGAAATAAGCCTTTTTATTCACTGGACGATATTTCTAAACCTATCACAAATCTCTTTTGGAGAAAAAAGACTCTACACTCAGATGGCCTGCCTGCTCATTCTAATCAGGATAAGGTTTTAGTGGAGAGAAACATGGTGTCTATATCAAATGCCTTCCATACTCTAACTGATTTACAGGAAAAAGAGAATGAATCACAAGAGGAAGATGTGGTGGACAATTTCCACGAATCTTTGGAGACACATGAAGTCCTTGTATCTCAGGGGAATACAGAAAAGGATAACAATGAGACTCCTTCCACTGTACAACAGATCCAGAGTTTTCATGAGAGCCAATCTCTAGCTGAAGAGCAGAGTAAGTCTGAAGACAATGCCCAGGCTGAGGTGGCAGTACAGAGCATCCCTGAAAGACAAGAGCAAAGTGAAAGAACTCAAGAATTAAGCGAATCAGGTGAACACTTTTCTGCTGCAAAGCAAAATGCTGAAACACAGGTTAGTATGTCTCCTCTAGATAATATGAAGAAAGAGGTTATAAAAAGAGGAAAAAACACAAACAGTTCACTTAATAATTTAAGGAAACTAAGATCATCCCAAAAAGCTTCTCCCCCTAGTTCTAAATGATACAGTACACCAAAGTAGGAAAAATTCTGGTTTGGAATGTTAGGGGTTATGGCACTTCACGAGATAGATTAAAATCTTTAAACAGGTTACACAAGATTGACATTTTATGTCTAATTGAACCATGGCATGATAACCAATTTTTAGATCAACTGAAACATGAACTCGGTTTTAAAAATGCTTTCCATGCTCAATCTGTTAAGATCTGGCTATTATGGAATCAGAACTTCGTTTTGACAATATTGAGGGAATCTGACCAGTTCATACAAGCTAGAGTAACAGATAATGTTTCTTCTGCTGTCTGGAATGTGAATTTCATTTATGCAAGTGTACATCGACAACTGAGAGAGAAACTGTGGCTAGAATTACAGACTACAACATTAGATCCTTCAATCTTCATTGGTGATTTTAATACTGTTACATCTGTTAATGAATATAAGGGTAGAAAATCCACTCCAAGGAAAAGCATGAAGCAATTTAATGATTTCCTAGCTCTGATGGATTTACATGAAATACCTACTGTTGGTAATTCCTTCACATGGTGTAATAACAGACATAAAGATAAAGGGAAGGATCTCCTTTTCCAAAGGCTAGATAGGGGAATAGGTAACTTAGAATGGTTAGAGCTTTTTCCCAACAGCTCCATACAGGTTTTAAACAGAACGACATCTGATCACTCCCCTCTTCTCTTATCAATTCAATCAGCTGTAGAAATAGCTCCTAGGCCATTTAGATACCAACAAATGTGGGCTAACAGAGAAGAATTTCATGTTGTGGTTGTATCTAACTGGAACTTACCATCCTCCCTGTTAGGAATGAAAAAATTTGTTCACAAGTTAAAGAGGCTAAAGATAGTAATTAAAGAATGGAACAAAAATGTATTCGGTGATGTAAACAACAATCTGGAACAATCTGAGATAAGAGTTAATGAATTAGAAATACAATATCAGCAATCTCAGGATGAAGTGGTTTTACAGGAGTTATTAAAATCTAAAGCTTTGCTACTCAGATCTCAAAAGGAGCACAATATTTATTTGCGGCAAAAAGCTAGGGTCAATTGGTTTAAGCAAGGGGATGCAAACACAAAATTCTTCCACCACACAATTAAAGAAAAGAGAATTAGAACCAGAATAACTAGAATTAAAGACAGTGAGGGTAAATGGATATCTGATCCAACTTTGATTAAAGAAGAGGGAGTAAATTTTTTTCAGAATCTTCTAAATGTTGAAACAGCTCAGAATGAGGGTACATATCTAAAGCATTTCTTGCAGGAGATACCTAGGTTAATAACTGACGAACAGAATGAAATTCTGATTACCCCCCATTGATTTAAATGAACTGAAAGCTGCAGTTTTTTATCTAAATAGAAGTAGCTCTCCAGGATCAGATGGATTCTCTGGAGATTTTTACTTTACTTTCTGGGAAGAGATTAAGCATGATCTTTTGGATGCAGCAAATGATTTTCTGAATATAGGTGATATTCCTAAGGCAATATCTAGTACTTGGCTCACCTTAATTCCCAAAAAAGCCATTCCAAACTCATTTGCAGATTTTAGGCCTATAAGTCTATCCAACTTTGTAAATAAAGTTTTCTCTAAACTGTTAATGATGAGGATTAAACCTTTAATGCATCTACTTATTTCCCCGGAGCAAAGCGCTTTTTTTAAGGGAAGGGAAATTTCGGATAATGTGATTCTCATGCATGAAATGACAAGATTACTCTCTAGAAAGTCCAAGATATCAAATTTGATTATCAAATTGGATATGCAAAAAGCTTTTGACAGAGTATCTTGGGCCTTTCTAAACTCCATTTTACTCCAGTTTGGATTCCATGGCAAATTTGTTAGACTTATCATGATTAATATTGCATCTGCCAAT
The DNA here is from genome assembly GCA_037428765.1 of Rubia yunnanensis. Lineage (NCBI taxonomy): Eukaryota > Viridiplantae > Streptophyta > Magnoliopsida > Gentianales > Rubiaceae > Rubia > Rubia yunnanensis. The sequence goes on along the minus strand of CM075061.1, from coordinate 73,405,316 downwards.
TTCTCAGTTCTAATAAACGGAGTAATATCTAAACTGAGAGTAGGAAAAATGGAATGTACATCACCCCTGCATGCTGAATTGCTGGCCATCAAAATGGGATATGAAATCCTTTCAGAATTAGCCTTAGGAGTATGTAGCATAGAATCAGATTGCTTAATTGTGGTGAATAGTCTTCTAAATCCCAACAGAAGCCCCTGGAGAGTTTACTCAATATGTAATGCAATTCATGATCTTCATCCCACTCATTTAATCCATCACATTCTGAGACAAGCTAATATGGCAGCAGATTTTTTGGCAAAATTTGCAAGGAATAATAATCTGGAAGGTGATATTGACCTTAGATCAACTCCAAATTTCTTTAAGGGATTGATATTGCTAGATTCTATTGGTCTTCCTACTATTCGAGTAGGATCATTTATATGACACCAATATGATAATGAATTGGAGATCAGGAATTTCTACTCTCTCCTTTCTACACTGCGGTTTCTGCTGGGTTTTCTCTTTTACTTTCAGGTATCAGGAATGCATGCAGAGATGGACTAGCTACCACACATGGGTTCAGATTGAAAAAAGAATTTCGAAGTACCATTCTTCAAGTCTTATTATACTGCAGTTGGAGGATCGACAATTAATTGATTACTCGCGCTTGGCATACTGTTGACTAATATGCGTCTCGAGTTCTCGATTCGCAGACCGGTTCGCAGCATGTCAAGCAGCCAAATGATACAACATAGATGAATCAGAGCTTCTCTTAGAAATGATGGAAGCATCTTTTGTTAGTTTTTCCAATCAGCATTGTAGGATCCTTCTTGTAATATGTACCGTGAACAGACTTTAAGCACCATTTCTGGCTTAATATCTTGGTTAGGGGAGCCAATAAATCCCTCCATCTTAGGATGGTTAAATTAAAAAAAAGACAATGGAAGCAAATAAGAGAGCACTTATAATGAAAAAGGAACACTAAAATCTACCCTTGACCGAACAATCATGGAATGTAAGAAAAAATTACCATCACCCTCAATATACTACCCATAACCTCTAATCATGAAATATCAATCTAACAACTATCATGCATCACAAATCGAATAAGGAATTGAATCACAATGGAGACTTACCTCTTAGGTCTCAATGTATGTGTCTCAAGGGTTTTGCGGGTAGGTGGATTTTGGGTGGTATTTTGGTGGGGTAGGGCGGTGGTAGGAAAGAAATGGTGATTGGGTGGTGTAATAAAATATGTGCGCTTTATGGGCCGTGCACGTCTACACACCCCATGAATATGGGGTTTGGTTCTCCTCCTTGTCCACCATTTTAAGCGTCACGAACCATGTACGTCTACATGGTCCATGAGTTGGACTCCCCATTTGCTCAAATTCCTCCAAGAACCATGTGTTTTCTACAAAACAAACATGCACACCAAGTGTAAAGTGTTCAAAAAACAAAAAGAAAGCTACAAATAGGAAAATAAACCAAAAATATCAAACTAATCTAACTTTTTCAAGGCTTGGGTTGCCTCCTGAGAAGCTTCGTATATTTAAGGTCGTAGGCACGACCCTAATGTTATCCATAGGGTGCAAGTTTTTACCCCATCAACTTGGACCACCAGAAATGAAGAGCAGGGTGTATGAATCTTCCAAGAGGAAGATATAGTAGAGGAGGAGTCAACCTTAGAGGGAATAAGTGATTTGGAAGCTTAGCATACTCAATTGGCTTCCTTATGGTTTCCTCAAAGACTTCCAAAAATGAGGGAGTAGGTTCTATATGTGGAGGTAGGGGTGAAAATATGTAATATGCAAAATTAAGTATAATTACCCCTTCCTACAACTTTTCACTCTCAACAAACCATTGCACATCCTTTTCAGATTCATCTATCAAAACTTCACATTCAAGTAGGGATGGTTCATTTTTGGAAGATTGGGTTTCTAATTGGCTCATCGTGTTCATCAAATTAAGCACTTGCGCTTCCACTTTCTCAATTCTTGAGAATAGTTGACCTCCCAAATTTCTTATCTCACTAAGCACTTGCGATTGGAGTAAATTACTACTCTTGGTCACATAAGCTATAGCTTGCAAAATTTCTACACAATTTGATTTGGGAATCAATCCCAGGGATTGGTTTTGGGGCATTGGATAAGTTGGTGAAATCCCACTATCTAACCCAAAGTGTTGGTTTTCCGATGCATTTCCATACCACAAATTTTAGTTACCATTAAACCTCGAATCTGAGGAGTCATAGTATGGGTAAAAATCTTGATTCCATTGGCCTCGGGAACCAAAAAATCCCACCTCTCTCTCAATTTCTCTCATCCAAGAGCAACACTCCATAGGGTGGTCACAATGACATGTCCTACAAAATATCACTCTTTGAGCCATTCTTCTCCCATAGTCACTCCCCTTGGGCAACACTCTATAAGATGGTCGCAATGACACACCCTACAAAGTGACATCCATTGAGTGCTTTCCCACATTTGTTTTTCTTTTCTATTAAGCACCAATAAGAAGACACAAAATTTGGAATTGTATTGCATGAGTCCTCGGTTTTCACCAAGAACTCAAGCAATATCTAATCCGGAAAACAAAAACAAGAAAAAGATAAAAGCAATACTAACTACTAATTTTCACGTTACACTCAACTAATACTCGAACTGAAAAGCATCCCCAACAACGATTCCAAAATTTAACTTACCTCGACCCAGTTGTCATTTAACCACGAGCCGAGGGGCTTGCGGGTCAAAGATAGAGATATATATTCTGCACCCGTTCTTACTACTAAGCTACCGAGGGGTAGTAAGTGGCAAGCCCTTGGTTTGTTCACAAGGAAGTTAGGGCTCAAGTACTAATTAAAATACAACCTCGTGCGGGTCTTCAATCTGCATGAGTAAAAGGAATAGCTAGTAGTGTAGACATGCAACTAGGAGGGCTTTGGTGTTTTCATCTAACAACTACAAGCATGCAATTGACAAACAAGTAAACTATTAATACTAAACACTTGGGAATCATTTAGCAACATGGTAGCTCTAATGCTTCAATCCTCGATTCATTCACATATAAACTTACAAAAGACCTATCATTGTGTTCACAACACATGGTGTGGCCAATGGCATACACTTCCCCATACATGCCGCGTTGGGTGCACTCGCAACCCTTTATCGGCACTATCATCGTCATTGGGGGAGTACAATGAGGTTCGATCATCGTTGAAGGTCTGTTTCTCCCTCAGGCTATTACATCCCAGGATTCCAACCAAGAACAATCACAATAATATCATAAACACATGAATAGTGTGAATTTAATGAATCTCATAAAGCAAATAGAACATACCAAGTTCCAAGATAAATCCCAGGCAAAAAAATCTACTCTACAAAGGTTAGATCCATGGAAAATATTAGGTTAGATGCCATGGATCTAGAAAATGATATTAAAAGAAAAGTAAATGAAAAGAAAAAGAGAAGGAAGGAGAAGAAGAACCATCTGCTTCCTTTTCTCTTAACTAGAGAGAGAATCTACTCTACATTATTCCTAGTTTCTATTCTACTTCCTAAGCTACTTCCCAATGGTTTAGTAGAAGAATAAGGCTCCTAAATATAGTAGTAGGAGATTGGGCCTAATAATAGGCCCAAAATAGGCCAAAAACAGCAAAACCCCAGGTCAGCCGCCAAGGCTTCATAGACTGGCATAGATGTCACAGTCTGTGAAGCATTCTACCACGGGACGGGGGATCTGGCACAGTCCGTGAACATTCAGAGCCATGGGGCATGAGATCTGGCATGATCCATGAAGCATGTATCATTTCACAGTCCGTGAAGATTGTCACAGATCGCAAACAGTTCACATTTTTTGCTCAGAAGTTCTCACGGTCGTTGAAGGTTTTCATAGACTTCAAGAAGCTTGTGGTCTTCACTCAAAACTTTTGTCATGGCCCATGAAGGTTTTTATGGACTGGCTCCATACTTAGCCAAATCTTCAATTCTTCATCTCCAAGCTCCACGGTTTGAGGTCTTTTTCATAGCCCGGCGCCTGTTTCTCATAAAGGTCTCGTGTTGGTCTCCTGCAAGTTTTCACAGAACCCCTATATTTATGTGTACTATGGGCTGTGAAGATTTTCACGGGCCGCTGGTGCTTGACCATTCGCAGTCTATGAATTGCCATTGGTACTTCGTTGACTAAAGTTTGTTTACTTACTACAGGTTAATCGTTAGTCCGAATCGGGAGTTCTAGTAGTCAAATTTGTAATATTGACATAATGAATCCAATGAAACCAACCTTAAGTGCTAATTCTTTCTGGATCATTCTCAGACTAAGGCAACACTCCTCGGACTAGGATTTACCTTTTTCTTCTTTGACCATCTTAAACTCCAAAGCCGCCTATCTTGTACTTCAATATCCTTCTACCATGCATTGATGTTTGTAGCCTTCATCCCCTACCATTCTAATGTTAATGGCCTTTGCCACTTCTACCGTCCTTGCAAACGGTCTTCAATCTTCTATCGCCCTTATGAATGGCCTTCACATAGAATGTAACCAAAAAGTACCCATGGGAAACCTACTAAAGATTATCACAAGGATGATCAAGGAGCCCGCAGATACAAGATGTCCATTAGTACCAATTAAGTCTACAAAATGCGGGATTTAGACAAGAAAACCAAACATGGCCGTCTAAAACCCTTGTCACATAAACATAACCAATACTAGCAATCCATCATTGGCTAACTTCTCAATGGTGTAATTTGTTCCCGATCTCCCAAAGTTGGCCAATGCACGCTGAGTGACTAGATATCCCAAATACTGCACCAAAAGCCCTACCATGCCACCCATCGGAATCTCCCCACTTTTTTTCCCCATCACCACGTTCTCTTGCACAAAATTCCCTAACAAGTTCATGTAGAAATTAATTTCAGGAGTCATTTCCCAGTGGCAAAATACTCCCATTGCCTGTAACCGGTGAACGTAATGCAATGACGGATGAACCAAGGTAGTGCTTTTGCATATATTCTTCTGGTTCATCCTTGTCAATTGCCTCTAAATATTTACAAGGGAGAATGGCATCCCTTATTGATGTGTCCTCGGAACGTCTCTACCGTACACCCGAAAGCGTGAGCCACCTTCCTATTTGTCATTGTATACTCTTTGTCATCCAAATGAAACTTGATTATTTGATATACATCATTGTCCGTGACTTTCCATAGAATGGGTAGGAACTCTAAACTCCACTGGATGTAGGTCTTCGATTGCTTCTCGAGGAACCCCTGATGAGACGTCAAATGCATGTCTTTTCCGGAGCATTTGGCATCTCTTTTGTTATCTTTTGCTGTAAGATTGCTAGATTTAGCCAGGTATACCTCATATGGGGTTTAGATGACCATTTTTTGTTTTCATATCTAAATCCTTCATTTTGTAACCTATGTTTAGTGTAATGAATTTTTTTCCTTATGAGCATCTAGGTTCCATTTTGTGAGCTTAATTTTTAGATTTCTTGTGAGCCCTTTGGAATGGTTTAGTGATGGCCATGAGCCAAAATGTGGTAGAAGATAGAAGGGTCGAAGAAGAAAGGAAAAAAAATGGATGAATTGTCAACCGTAAGTTTGGACAATGTTCTTAAAATGATCGGAGAATTATTAGCTTACAAGGGTGACACCATTGGATTCTTCTTCTTGAGAACTATAAAACCAAAAAGAAGAAATAAAAAATTTGAGCAATGGTTCACCCAAAACAATGTAAATATCGGCCAACCGACCGGCCTGCCGACCAGCCAGGTGAAGAAAACTGTGACACGTGGACTGCGACCTTAACAGCGTCCCCGCTAGAGAGAAACAACTTGTGGCGCACCTCCTCCATCTTGAAACACATACATGCACGCGCATCTCCCAACCATACGTCCCAGCGCCCACGCTACCAACATAGCCCCTCGCGCCACGACGCCGTGTCTTGCACCACCGACACAACATTCTTATGCTAGTGCCCAGCCATCTCGCGCCATGGTACGCGCCATGCACGCCCTACACACCCTGCTCCACCTTTGACTTTTTTCTTGATCCACTTGGGCTATAAATAGCCCCCGTTTCTTCCCCCATTCTCCAAGCCCGAATTGGGGTTCCCAAACTAGTTTTTCACCGTTTCTTCCTATTTTCTTCTTCTTTCTTTGTAGATTTTTGTTCTATGTTTTGGGTTTTGATTATCTAGCTTAGTTTTATACTTGGGAGCTATTGATTGAGACTTACTAATGTCTTGAGAATCATTTCTATCTATCTATTTCTTTCTCTATTATACAGTTATGGAGCTTTGATGTTTGTTGTTAATATCATTTATTTGATTGGAAGTTTGATAATATGCAATGCTTGTATGATAACTTGATAGGAATGGGTAAAAGTAGCTAATTTCCCCTCTTTTGACATAGAATCCAAGAGCATGAGTTAGAGTTTTAAGTGTGTTTGTGATTTGATAATTGCTAGATGAATATGATAATGTTGAACTCGTTTTCATGTTTGTTTTAGGTACAAAATAGGAGAAGTCTATGAACATTGAACGTTCTTGACTAATATTGTGTAAATGCATGAATTGGTTCAATGCTTGGACATGGTGTAGTGTATATAAATGTTTCCAAGCTTGTTGATTCTCCGTGCTCAACGCCATTAATGGGATACTCTTAGCCGTTTATCGACTAAAAGAGTCATTAGTGAGTTTGACAAGATTTGTCAAATTCACTCTTGCAAACTACTATCTAAGAAGGATAGAAGATTTATCTTCACAACAAGTAGTTAAAGTAATGAATAGGTTGTTTCACTCATTCTTGAAGCTTTTGTTATTTAGCATTCATGTGTTCTTAATGCTATGTTCTACTTCATTTATGCCATGGGTTGTTTGAGAATAGGAAGTGTTTGTATGATTGAAGTGTTAGGGTGCTAGGAAAGTGTACAATTTCTTAGCTCTTTGACAAGAAAATCTAAGAACATTGAATTAGAACGTCTTGTTCATAATGTGTTGTGATTCTTGCTAGATAAGTATGTTAATGTGGATTGTTCTCATATTTATCCTATAGATGCAATGAAAGGTTGAATTTTAAATGTGGTTTGTTCTAGGTTTAGCCTAATGAATGCTATGTTTGGTTAAATGGCTATGTATTTGGTCGAATGCTTATTGTTATCAAATATATGGTTCTTCGTGTATAATGCCATTGATAAAATACCTTTATGGTTTGTTTTGCCTAAAGTGATTATCAATGAGGTTTTCAAATGGTCGTTGTTTGTCTTTGCAAATTACTATTAATGAAAAATGAATGTTGATCTTCAATTGGGAAGTTATGGCATTCCCCATAGGTAACGAATGTGATAGAATAAGGGAATGGTTCAATGATATACATAAGGTTTGGAAGTGGATATCAATTGCCCCAAGTTTTAGTCTTTTGTAGTTTTCAACCCCTTCTCTTAGTTTGTTTGATAATTAGCATAGTTAATTAACTTTGCTAGTTAACTTGTTTTTTAATTTCATAACTTAGGAACAAAACCAACCAAACCTCCCTTTTTACTTGCTTTTATATATCTATGTATATGGGTGAGTCTTAAGAAAGGCGGCATGTCCATAAGCTTATGGACAGGCCAGGCACTATTTTGAAAAATGGGGTTCAATTTGTAATTAATCAAAAATTGGATACCAATTAGAGAATGTATCTCCTGAACCCTTTCTTCTTCCTCATTTTGTATCTCCACTTAATCTCTCATCGTTCTTCGCTACTCTACTTCTCTAATTTTTACTCACCAAATCAGAAGAATCTATATCACTGATATAAGGATAGCATAAAAATGGCAGCCGGGGGCAGTTGGAGGTGGTCGCTTTTCGGTAAAACTGGTCTCATCACCGGCGGCACTCACGGCATTGGGTTTGTAGTTGTGGAGGAACCGGCGGGATTGGGCGCTATCGTTCACACTTGCTTGAGGATTGAATTGGAGCTCAACGATCGACTGAAGGAATGGGAATCAAAGGGCTTCAAAGTCATCGGCTCCGTCTGCGACGCATCTTCTAGGGAACAAAGGGTGCAGCTTCTCGAGATAGCTTCCTTTGTGTTCGATGGCAAACTCAACATTCTTATAGGTGGAAGCATCGTGTTTGTCTCCTATATGGCTTGGTGCAAACTCAACATTCTCGGAATGAAATTGAAAAGTGTTGTTCTTTGGAAAATATTGGGGTTTAAAAGAGTGTTTATTGGATGGTACAGGTATAAGAGGAATGGGATATTGCTTATGCTAAATAGTAACCTGGCTGTCAAATCAACTTACAAGCAATTAACCAACTTACATGAAATTTGGCTTGTGAGTGGGAAAAAGACAATATCCGAGTCAATTTAGTTGCACCGTGGTACATCACGTTATCACTCGTGGAACATTTTCTTAGCAATAAGGCTTTCCATGACGCCATAGTGTTGAAGTACTGTGGAAATATTTGTAGATATATTTTGTGATTTTGTAAATCTTTGTACATATTGTATTATAGTTTGATTCGTAAGATCTGGTATGTATGTTCTTGTTTTTTGTTGAGCATCAGGTAGGCATTGTATTCTAGTGTTTTGAGTTGCAATGTGTATTTTCAGAGATTTGGTTTTGAATTGTCCCTTTGTTATTACAACAAAATTGTTGATTGTTCGTCTTAAATTATGAGGTGCATTCGTTTACTTATATGTTGCAACTGTTATTATCTAGTGTGTACATGCCTGTTCTACAGTGGATGGCCTCTCTTTTTTTACATTTGTTGCTCATTGTTCATTTTGAATTATGAGGTGCATTCATTTACTTATTTGTTGCATTTGTTAGCATTTAGTGTGTAGTTGTTAGTTGTACTGTGTATGCCTTTTTAATTTTCATTTGTTAATGATTGTCTGTTTTGATTTAGGAACTGCACCTGTTTTACTTATATGTTGCATCTGTTAGTATCCAGTGTGTACATGTTAGTTGTGTTGTGCATGGCTTTGTTTTAGAAAAAAAATGTTGTTGGTTGTTTGTTTTGAATTAGGAACTGCAGCTGTTTACTTATGTATTGCATCTGTTAGTATCCAGTATGTACTTGTTACTCCATCCGCCCCATAGAAAACTTCTTAAATACTTTTCGCACGCCCATTTAGGCAGAGGCGGAACCACCTATAGGCAGGGGCAGGCGCGCGCCTGCCCTGAGCTCCGTCGGCCAGGCGGGAGCTACTGTTCCCGGCCGACGGAGCGGTGGTTTCCGCCTACGGCGGCGTAGGCGCGCCGCCCGTCCGCTGGAGAAGAAGAAGCTGCTGCTTCCTTTTTTTTCCAAATCACGACGTCAAACGACGTCGTTTGATTAAATGTTTTTTTAAAATTTTACAGATATATAGGTGAGTTAAAAAAAACAAAGGCCAAACGGCCCATTCCCAACGCCCAAACCCAAAGGGCAAAGGCCAAAGCCAAAGTCCCAATTTTCCCAAACCCAATCCCGCTCTCCCGCTCTCCCGCCTTCAGCTCCCTCTCTCTCCCAGCCAGTCCGTCTCCCTCTCGGCTCCTCTCAGTTCGCCGCCACCGCCGCCAGTCGTCCGCCACCCGCCGCCGCCGTCCGCCACCACTGGCAGTGCACCGGCCACCCACACCGCCATTTAGGTATTTTAAAAATTCAAATTTCAATTTCAATTTAATTCAAACTCTTGAACTAAAATTGAAAGATTCAAAACATGAATTTAATTGTTTCTAGTTCAATTCCTTTTCAATTTTGATTTTAGTTATGCAATATTATTTTTATTCAATTCATTTTAATTTTCGTTTGAATTGTGATTTGTGAGATTTTGAAGAATTTGTGAATTGTGATTGTGAGGTTATTTAAATTCATTGTAATTTTTGTTTGAATTGTGATTTGTGAGGTTATTTAAATTCATTGTGAATTTGTGATTGTGAGATTTTCGTTTTTATTCAATTCATTGTGATTTTCATTTGAATTGTGATTTGTGGAATTTTGTGAATTAATAATTTAGGGTTTATCATGTATTCATGTTGATTTGATTTATTAATAATTTAGGCTTTATCATGTATTCATGTTGTAATATTCATATACTCTTGTAGATTTTATAATGAGTTAGATTTGGTGTTTAATAGGTTATGAAGAATTTAGTGCAACGGAGTATAGGATTTCCACCTTTGAAGAAGAGAGCTCTTGAATGTGATGAAGGTACCCAAGATAAGCATAATGAGGAGGGTGGTAGTGGTAGTAAGCAATCTCGTTTACAATTTTGTGCCAATGATGTTATAAGTGATCCCGCCTTAAGAAAACCTATAAATGAGTATGATGCTTCTATTATAGATAATGTGAGGTGTGAATATGTGAAAAGAGGGCCTTGTCAACCTAGGAACCATAATTTTCCCAAAACATTTTATTCAAGCGAATATAGAAAGTTTCAGAAGAATTGGTTTGATATGTTTCCTTGGTTGGAGTATAGTGTGTCAAATGATGCCGCATATTGTTTTCCTTGCTATCTGTTTAAGGATCCCACAAGTAATGATGACTATAGTGTGGATGGGGTGAAAACTTGGAAGAATGCCCTAAACTCTTTTAGGAAGCATAAAAAACATGTGAATGGTAAGCATCATATTGCCGTTGGGAAATTGTCGGACTTTAGTAATCCAAACCAAAGAATCCCACATTTTTTGGAGGTTCATGGGCGTGAAGTAGAAGAGGCATACCGCATCCGTTTGAGTGGGATTTTGAATGTGATAAGATTCTTGTTAAAGCAAGGTTTGGCTTTCCGTGGTCATGACGAGAGTATTGATTCTCTCAACAAAGGTAATTTTCTTGAATTGGTTGATTGGTATTGCGATCGAAGTGAGGATATTGCTAAGGCAATGCATGACGCTCCGGGAAATAACAAGTTGACATCCCCCTTAATTCAAAAACAACTCTCACATGCTTGTGCCGAAGAGGTAAGTGATGCTATCATTGATGACATTGGAGATGGTGTATTTTCTATTCTTGTTGATGAGACTAGAGATTGTTCAATAAAAGAGCAAATGGGAGTTGTTTTGCGATATGTCAACAAACAAGGATGTGTTCTTGAGCATTTTCTTAGTCTTGTGCATGTGAATGATACTAAGTCTACCACTTTGTTTCTTGCTCTCAAGACACTCATTGGAAATAAGAAATTGTCGTTGTCAAGGTGTAGGGGGCAAGGATATGATGGGGCTTCAAACATGCGAGGAGAGTTTAATGGGTTGAAAGCTTTGATGTTGAAAGAAAACTCTTCGGCAAGGTACATCCATTGCTTTTCTCACCAACTTCAATTGGTTGTTGTTAGTGTTGCAAATAGTACTCTATCAGTGTGTGAATTTTTTTCGTATCTTGTTGACATCGTGAATCTAGTTGGGGGTTCTTGTGTTAGAAAAGATATGCTTAATCGTTTAGAACATGATAGACTTGCGGAGGCACTGGAAAAAGGAGATAATGTTAGTGGAAGAGGCAAAAATCAGGAAATGAGTTTGAGACGGCCTGGTGATACCCGTTGGGGATCACACTACACTACTATTCTTCGTTTCGAGGTTATGTGGTCTTCCATTGATCAAGTGCTTCTTAATGTATGTGAGTATGGCAATTCAGCTGAAAATGCCTCTAAAGCAAAGGGTTTGATGGATAGAATGGAGAGCTATGAATTTGTATTTTGTATGTTTTTGATGAAACATTTGTTGGGAGTTACAAGTCAGTTGTCTCTTGCCTTGCAACAAAGAGATCAAAATATTGTACAAGCCGTGCATTTGATGAAGACAATGAAGCTTGAACTGAGAGAATTTAGAGCTGGGGGTTTTGAGGTATTGTTGAATAAAGTCGAGACCTTTTGTAAGAAACATGAGATTACAGTATGCCAGATGGAAGATCAACGGAAAATTCGTCACCGTTCTAGACGTCGTGGACAGATGGAAACCAATGGTGACTTTTATCGCGTTGACATTTTTCTTCAAGTAAACTTTAAAATTTATATACTTTAATATATTTTTTTAGACTATTTTACATGTATTTTTTATCTTGTTGATGTTTTTTTCTTTTTTTTTCTAGACCGTGGATAATATGATTGTTGAAATGAATGATCGATTTTCTGAAGCAAGCTCGGAGTTACTCACTTGTATTGCATGCCTTGATCCGAGAGATTCATTTTCCAGCTTTGATGTTGGTAAGTTGGTTCACCTTGGTGAACTATATCCGAATGACTTCTCTCGAATTGATTGTCTTCAACTTGAGCAAGAACTTAACACTTTCATTCGTGATGTGAGACATAATAATGCTTCTTGGCCAGTGATCAATGATCTAGGACGTTTTGCTCAGCATATGGTTGAATCACGTAGCCATGTCGTCTTTCCATTGCTATATCGTCTTATTCAGTTGGCATTAGTTCTACCCGTTGCAACTGCTTCAGTTGAACGAGTTTTTTCTGCTATGAAAAAAATCAAGACTGATCTACGTAATAGAATAGGAGATGAATGGTTGAATGATGTTATGAGGGTTTATGTTGAGAAAGGGGTTTTTGTTAAGATTGAGAATGAAGCAATCATGCAACGTTTTCAAAGCTCGGAGCCTCGTAGGATTAAATTGCCTCCACTTCCTAAATCTGCTTCTAGCATTAGAATGTAGTTTTTTTAGTAGTGAATTTGTAGGACTTATTGTATTGTACTTATCTTATTATATTATGTTAATCGATCATTTGTTTTTTAGTTGTACAAAAAAAAATTTTACGTACAGTGCGATTTCAGCCTACCCTCATATTTTTTCCTGGTTCCGCCACTGCATTTAGGAGTGCTGAGTTGGCTAATGAGAAAGGGAGGATTGTGGTTGCTTTTTTTTATTTCAGCGGGCTATAGTGGAATTGAAGCCACAAATTTGTGTTCAAAAAAGGAAAGAGTCAAACTATGAAGTTTTCAATGGGACAGAACAAAAAGAAAAGTAGGAATTTTCTATGGGACGGAGGGAGTAGTTTTATTGTTAGAAACTGCACATGTTTACTTATATGTTGCATCTGTTAGTATCCAGTGTATACTTGCCAGTTGTGTTGTGTATGACTTTTTTTTAATGTTGTTGGTTATTTGTTTTGAATTACGAACTGCATCTGTTTACTTATGTATTGCATCTGTTAGTATCCAGTATGTACTTGTTAGTTTTATCGTGTTTAACTTTTATTTTCATTGCTGATTATTGTTCTTATGAATTAAAAATTGTACATGCTTGCTTATATGCTGCAACTGTAAATATTCGGTAAGTATGGCTTTTTTCAGGAGTTTGATCTATATATTTTTTTGGTTTTAACTTTTATGGAATTGGAAAACATTGAACATCGGACTACACAAGACGTTCTAACACGAGGAGGATTCAGACAAGGATAACACCGAACTTTTAAGGAATCATATGCGTATTTTATTTTAAACAATACATGTTGGAAAGTAATTAATGCAGGGTTAATATGACAATGTTAAATTGTCAAATTTTAGTCTCCTCTACTTGTGTAAACTATAACATATACTAGTTGTAGACTAACATATGCATGTTTAACAAAACATAAACAATTCAAAACGTAACTTATGTACCACTCATGGCACAATTTTCCTATTCCGAAAATGAATTGATGATTCTAAATCATAAGCGTATTTTATTTAAACAATACATGCTGTAAAATAAATAATGCATAGTTAATATGGCAATTTTAAATTATAAAATATTAACTTAACTTATAGATGATCTCCTGGAAAAGTTTCATAACTCAAATTTAGAGCTTTTAAAACAAATGCATGTTTTAGTACAAACGATACATATGGTAAGATAACAGATACATAACTAATACGAAAATTTTCAGCAGCATTTAGTTTGTTTTTTGATTATTTGCCACATATTTTTAACATGTTCAACAGCAAAATACATTCAAAAGTTTCAACAGTAATTTACATCGAATGAAATTAAGCAACATAAACTTTTGTGATCTTCCCAAAAGTGATCTTCCCCCATCGTACAAAGTGATCTTCCCCCATACTGTCCGAGGTTTTTCGGGCACCGCCTCGAGCTTCTCCGCCTGAATTTGAACCCAAAAGTGGAGTCCTCATCACCACTTTTGTGTCCCGATGCATCAGTCCCCGAGAATGACAATGCTCTAGTCTTAATAGAAGTTGCTTTGTGTAGCATTTAACCTGTGAAAATCAAACATCAGAATCATTTTTGCAATGCTCATTTCATTCTGTAACATGATCCTAGGATGATGATAACAATACATGGCCTTTATAATATAAGTAGGGCTTTTTTTGTAACTTGGTGGTGGTAAATATTGATTTGCAGGTTGTATTTTGATTTCTCATCAACCTATGTTGGAGTTGGGATGATCTTTCCATAGATGGTGAACATATTAATGTTGTTGGAAGCCATTCTGTCGTGGGGAGTGATGTGGCCCCAGATTGAGAAGAAGAAGGGCATCTGGTACAGTGATGATCTTAGTGCAACCAGCCTCCATCGCATATAAGGATACAGGATAATCCTCAGCATTGCGGTGACAACTCTAAAATAAATAACATTACCACTGAGATCATATCTAGAAACTCCTTAAATAAATCTTCAAGAACAAGCTTCATAACCTGATTCCAAATACATATTAAAAACCAATTTATTAACACATTTGAATTGTCAAGAATAGAGTTGTTATTACTTAGAGACCAATCTGACAGTGTTACTAATGTTGGTGATAGCCATGAATAGAAAACCAATTCTTGCAAGGCCACACCAATTTATGATTTGCAGCTTGAAAATTTGAAAAGCTTGGTAGAAGGGTTTTGTGTAGGTTCTGCTGAGTCCATTAATACTAAAATAATTATGATTGTAGCCCCTTGAACTCATGTCAAAAGTAATGCCTTACAAACTTTTAACTTCTAAGAATTCAGCTGAATATTTTAGGAAGCTATAATTATAAAATGAAGGATTTGTATATAGCAACCTAATAAAATCTTTAATCTTTTCTTTTCATCGCTTGCCAATGGCTGTCTCGTGGACCAAGAAGCAGAACAGAGTTGTTACATGCCTCGTTAATTGAACTCGACACGATATATTTTAGCTTACTATCCAAAATCTAGCAGAAAAAAATCAATGAATTCACTAGTATTCAATAGGAAAAAAGGAATTTATTGAAAATATATACTTGTAGTTACTGTCCAGACAATTTGAGAATAGGGAAAAGATGAAATTGGAGTTGCAGAGCTTCTGTTTGCCATCCTTGGTCAAGAACTTACCTTACTGGATAATGCTCCTTCTCTTTTCATATGTTGTTTCTGGGGTTGTTAGTTCTTGTTCAGTTTTGTTTGCCAAATCTTTGTAAGTCACCCACTTTTTCCCTCTTCATTTTCTACATTTCTTTACAGCTTTCAGATTTTCATGTCTCTCGTGCTCTTTCAGATCCAATCTCTTAAGACTCTCATTTTAGTCTCCTCTATATGTTAATTGTGAGTGTTTGAAGCTTCGCAAAGGCTGCCATTGCTGATGAGGAAAGCTTTACTAGTTCACCCTTACAGAGTATCAATAATCCAATGTGCAGGTAAACTTAATTACTCACGGCTGAATGTAATCCATGTTTACCCAAAAATCCAACCGACAAACCACGATAGGAGCACACAAGAATGTAAGCCATGTTTACCCTACAATTCAACCGACAAATTGCAATCAAAGCACACAACAACTGATCATTTCACCCAATCAATAAAAAAGCTATCCACACCATTCAATTGTCAATTGATCACTGTTGGTATGACTTGAATACTGTAATAGCCGCTTCTGCGACCCTGACCTAGGGGTCCGGGGGGCGACAGACGCCCCCGGTTAAACGGGGATCTCGCTGCCCGGTCAGCGAGTCGGGGGGTTCAGGGGGGCGGAGCGCACCCTGGCCTGGGGGTCCGGGGGGACGGAGTCACCCCCGATCCGACAGTATAGCTTGTCTCTTTATTGGACTGCTGTTGATTTGGGCCGAATTGTGTTTTGGCCCAGTTTGTTAGGGTTTAGTGGAGACAGCATATAAAGTGTCTCTCTTCTCTCTGTAAACAATTTAATTCTGATATAGTGGAATCCGTCTCCCGTGGATGTAGCCAAATTGGTGAACCACGTAAATCTTGTGTCTTGTTATTTTCGTTCATATTTTCTGTTCTTTCTCCATTCCGCACAACAAACTGGTATCAGAGCGGTTTTCCGGTGAGATCCGTAGTGGGTGTATCGGATTTTGGGCTCATCAGATCGGGGCTGATCGGGGAGAAAGATGTCTGGGTTGAACGTGAAGATCGACAAGTTTACTGGGAGAAACAGTTTCAGTTTTTGGCAGATCAAGATGCGAGCTTTGCTGAAACAGCAAGGTTTGTGGACTCCGCTGACGAAGGATTTCGCGAGCAGTTCTGGCGATGTGGTGGGTCTGGAAGAAAAGGCACACTCGACGATTAGCTGTGTCTCGCGGACGAAATCATCACTGAGGTCTCAGATCAGGAAAATGCTGCACAGCTGTGGCTGAAGTTGGAGAGTTTTTATATGACGAAATCTCTAACCAACAAGCTGCTTCTGAAACAACGCCTCTTCGGTCTCCGAATGCAGGAAGGTACGCAACTCAGAGACCATCTAGAGCAATTGAATACTTTGTTGTTAGAATTGCGAGATATAGATGTGAAAATTGAAGATGAAGATGCTGCTTTGATTTTGCTAGTGTCTTTACTGCTTTCGTATGAGAATTTTGTTCAGTCATTTATTGTTGGTAAAGATTTCGTGTCTCTGGAGGAAGTTAGATCCTCTCTCCATAGTAGAGAGTTGCGACATAAGGCAAACGGTACAGGTACAGAAAGTCAGGCCTCTGGCTTATTTGCTAGTGACGGAAACACAAAGGGCAAGGGAACCGGCAGTAAGAAGAAGGGCAAGAAGTCATCTTCAAAGGGTCCCAAGGCCAATGATGTTTGTAACTACTGTAAGGAGAAGGGGCATTGGAAAAAGGAGTGTCCGAAGAAGGCTAGTAAATCTGGGAGTACATCTGGTACTGCTGCTGTGGCTGAAGGGGATTTCAGTTCTGAAGATGATTTTGCTCTAGCTGCTACTGGGCAAAATAATCATCCTAATGTGTGGTTTCTTGATTCTGGGGAATCTTTCCATATATGCCCAAGGAGAGATTATTTCTCAACTTATGAGCAAGCTGAGGGCATCATTACTACGGCAAATGGTGTTGCGTGCAAGGTAGTTGGGATTGGTTCAATCAAGATCAGGACGCATGATGGTAGTTTCTGTACTTTGAACGATGTCAGGCATGTTCCATCAATGACAAAGAATCTGATTTCTCTTCCTACGTTGGATAGAAAGGGTTTCGTCTACTCAGGGAGTGATGGAGTTCTGTGTGTCTGCAAAGGTTCTAGGCTGGCTCTGAAAGGTGTTCTGCATGGTACTTTGTATTTTCTACAAGGTTCAACGGTTATGGATTCTGTTAATGTTGCATCTTCGGAGGTTCACCAGGATGATATGACTAAGTTATGGCATATGAGGCTTGGTCACATGGGTGACAGAGGGATGCAGATTCTGTCGAAATATGATCTTCTTGGTGGCCACAAGGTCAAGAGCTTGGACTTCTGTGAGCATTGCGTTTTTGGGAAGCATCACCGCAGCAAGTTTCCTAAGGCGATTCATAGAACAAAGGGCACATTGGATTACATCCATTCTGATTGTTGGGGACCTTCCCGAGTTGAGTCACTGGGAGGTCACAGGTACTTTGTTTCTCTGATTGATGATTACTCAAGGATGACTTGGGTTATCATGATGAAACATAAGAGTGAAGCTTTCTCGAAGTTCAAGGAGTAGAAAGCTTTGGTGGAGAATCAGACCGGGAAGAAGATCAAGAGGCTTCGAACTGATAATGGGCTGGAATTCTGCTCGTCTGAGTTTGATCAGTTTTGTAGGGATGAAGGGATTGCTCGTCATCATACAGTCAGGAATACGCCACAGCAGAATGGCGTAGCTGAGCGGATGAATCAGACATTGCTGGAGAGAGCGAAGTGCATGCTCTCTAATGCTGGTTTGGAAAGGAGATTCTGGGCAGAGGCGGTGAGTACAGCTTGTTACTTGATCAACCGCGGGCCTCACACGGGCATAGAGTGCAAAATACCTATGGAGTTGTGGTCAGGTAAAGTTGTTGATTACTCCAAGTTAAAAGTTTTTGGTTGTACATCTTATTATCATGTTAGTGATGGTAAGTTAGAGCCCTGAGCCAAGAAGGGTGTCTTTGTGGGTTATGGAGATGGAGTTAAAGGCTTCAGGATATGGTCTCCATCTAAGAAGAGGGTTATTCTGAGCAGGGACGTTGTCTTCGATGAAAATTCTTTTCTTAGATCTATGGTGAAGCCCACAGTTGTGCCAGAAACTAGTGGAGTTGATAAACAGGTGGAGCTTGATGTCACTCGAGGTGAAAATAGATTGGAAAATTTTGAGGTGGATCAAGAGCCACAGACAGAATCTGAGATACCGGAATCTCCACCACCAGATCCTCAACCATCAGGAGCTACAATTCGTAGTTTAGCTCGGGACCGACCCAGGAGGGTTGGAGTTGGGGTGCCCAAGAGATATGGGTTTGAGGATATGGTGGGTTATGCACTACAGGTTGCTGAGGAGGTGGATACTCATGAGCCATCCACCTACAGAGAAGCTATTTCAGGTACTAATGCTGACAAATGGTTTGTAGCAATGGGAGATGAGATGGAGTCCCTCCAGAAGAATCATACATGAGATTTGGTTCAACAGCCTCAAGGGAGAAAGGTTATCACTTGCAAATGGGTTTTCAAGAAAAAGGAAGGGATATCACCTACAGAGGGAGTCAAGTACAAGGCTAGAGTTGTTGCTAGAGGTTTCAGTCAGAGAGAGGGAGTAGATTACAATGAGATTTTCTCACCAGTGGTCAGACACACTTCCATCAGGGTGTTGCTAGTTATAGTGACACATCAGGATTTGGAGCTTGAACAACCTGATGTGAAGACCTCTTTTCTACATGGAGAGTTGAAGGAAGAGATATACATGACTCAGCCAGATGGTTTCCAAGTTCCTGGTAAGGAAAAATATGTTTGCAAGTTGAAGAAGTCCTTATATGGGCTTAAGCAGTCTCCGAGGCAGTGGTACAATAAGTTTGACAGTTACATGCTTCAGTTGGGATACACGAGGTGTGCTTATGACTGTTGTGTCTACTATAGCAGGTTGAGAGATGGGTCATTCATCTATCTGGTGCTTTATGTAGTTGACATGCTGGTAGCCGCAAAGAGTAAGCATGAGTTCAGAAGTTGAAAGGACTTCTTAGTGCTGAGTTTGAGATGAAGGATCTGGGTGCAGCTCGGAAGATACTAGGAATGGAGATTCTTAGGGATCGAAGTCATCGAAAGCTTTTCTTGTCACAGAAAGGCTACATTCAGAAAGAGTTAGCTAGGTTTGGCATGTCTACAGCCAAGCCTATAGACACTCCTAGTGCTGCAAATATTCATCTCACCACCATGTTTGCTTCTCAGTCAGACGAGGAGAAGGAGTATATGTCTCGGGTTCCTTATGCCAGCGCGGTGGGGAGCTTGATGTATGCTATGGTTTGCACGAGGCCAGATTTAGCACAGGCAGTCAGTGTTTTGAGCAGGTTCATGGGGCAACCGGGAAAGGAACATTGGCAAGCAGTGAAGAGGATCTTCAGGTATCTTAGAGGTACGTCTATGTGGGTCTCATTTATGGAGGTGATACCAAGTGCTTAGTTACAGGCTACTCTGATTCTGATTATGCTGGTGATGTTGACACAAGGAGATCGATGACTGGTTATGTATTCACTTTGGGAGGTTCTGTGGTTAGCTGGAAGGTGACTTTGCAACCTACAGTGACATTGTCTACTACGGAAGCAGAGTACATGGCTCTGACAGAGGCTGCAAAAGAGGGAATATGGCTGAAAGGGCTAGTTAGTGATCTTGGTCTACATCATGATCAGGCTACTGTGTACTGTGACAGCTTGAGTGCAATCTGCCTAGCCAAGGACCAGGTCCATCATGAGAGGACCAAGCATATTGATGTCAGATATCATTTCCTGAGGAGTGAGAGGAGAATCAGGGTGAAGAAAGTGGGAACTGCTGATAACCCCACTGATATGTTCACCACATCTGTTCCACATAGCAAGTTTCAACATTGTTTGGACTTGCTGAACATCAGAGCTGATTAGGTGCTCTATGGGCAGTCCCGGGAGTGGAGGGCGAAGTCTACTCATCTGGCACTGTAATGGTGCATCTGGAGTTTTCTACTTTGAGGATTCAAGTCAAGGTGGATATTTGTTGGTATGCCTTGAATATTGTAATAGCGCTTCTGCGACCCTGACCTGGGGGTCCGGGGGGCGGCAGACGCCCCCGGTTAAACGGGGATCTCGCTGCCCGGTCAGCGAGTCGGGGGATCCAAGGGGCGGAGCGCACCCTGGCCTGGGGGTCCGGGGGGCGGAGTCACCCCCAGTCCGATGGTATAGCTTGTCTCTTTATTGGACTGCTGTTGATTTGGGTCGAATTGTGTTTTGGCCCAGTTTGTTAGGGTTTAATGGAGACAGCATATAAAGTGTCTCTCTTCTCTCTGTAAACAATTTAATTCTGATATAGTGGAATCCGTCTCCCATGGATGTAGCCAAATTGGTGAACCACGTAAATCTTGTGTCTTGTTATTTTCGTTCATATTTTCTGTTCTTTTTCCATTCTGCACAACAATCACCAGAAACAATCACTCTCTACCAACCTATCGCCTATCAACACCTTCGTATCGGAACGCCAAGAGATGGAACAACCTTATATAGTAGTATTCCCCAAATTCACGAACGTCTTTCTTTATCTAGGTCTCGCTGTCATTCATCACCTCTAATTCCACCTTTCACTTGGGTCCACCCGGAACTCTCAGGAACACGGCATTTCTGACCTGCAATTTTCTGTGCCTCCTTATGAACAGGGCCGGAATCATCTGTTAAGCATCAAGAAAACACGAAGGAAATGACTAAATCAACATCGCATTTTGAATTGAGTTGAAGATTGGAATGGAATTGCAGAAAACTTACGATGTCGTGGTGCATAGGATGAACGACGATTTTGAAGAAATGCAGTAGTGGTGGCAATCAATTTTCTCAGGTTGTTTGCTTGAATCTTTTGAATCCCTGGCATCAATCTCTGGAATCATCAGTATATTGTTGTGGGTCTCTTGTGACAGTCGACACACAATTTGCTCGCCTGAATCTCTGGTATCAATCTCAGGTCAATTTTTGGGAAGAAGGGCATTGATATATCCATTTTATGTGCATAATTTAGTACTGTTTTGGGTCACTTTTGTGCTCTTTAATTATCAAAAACTTTTGTTTTACCTTGAAATTCTCTTAGGAGGGGTAAGAGCAAATTTACGCTCTTTTACCTCTTCTAAGTGGATTTTGCGTGACAAGGGAAGAACACGGAGGCATGAACACCGGAGGCTATTAAAGATCACATTTTCAAAGACTTTTGAAGACTTGCTTCGAAGACATTAAGACCGAAGGCCAGCAAAGACCATTTTTGAAGACGTTGAAGACTTGAAAAATGAGAGGAATTTCTATGAAGATAAATGTTTAACACAAGAAGAAGAAAGGAAAAAGGATTAAATTCTAGCACTCATCGTGAGTCGCTATGGCCTCGTCGCGATCCCATCGCGAGTCGCGACCAATGGGTGGCCAGAATTTAGCCTTCTCCTTTTTGTACTATAAATATCATTCTCTTTCCTCTCATTCAGATCTTCTTCATCTGCTTCTTTGGTACTATTTAAAACCCTATTTTTTTCCATTTTCATCTTTGAATTCTCTTGTATTATGTTTGGTTGTTTAGCATTAATTAGTATGAACTCTTGTAGCTAAATCTAGTTCTTGGGAGAAATTGACTGAGACTTCCAAGCCCATGTCTTAAGAACAATTTGTAGTCTATTTAATACTCTTACTATTATGCATTTATGGAGCGTTGAATGTGTTTGTTAATGTCATTAATGTTATTGAAAGCTTGAGTAAATGAAGTACTTGTATGATATACTTGTTAGGGTTTTGGGAAATGGGTTGATTTCCCCTTTTCTTGATAGGAATCCAAGAGTATGATTTAGAGCTTTTGATTGTGTTGATTGATTGATATTTTCTAGATGAATATGATAATGTTAAACTCTTTGTCATGTTTTTTGCTTGTAGAATATAAGAGAAGTCTATGAATGTCGATCGTTCTTGACTAATCTTGTGTAAATGCATAAATTGGTTAAATGCTTAGACATAGTGTAGTGTTTATAAGTGTTTCCAAGCTTGTTTATTCTTCATGCTAAATGCCATTAATGGGATACTTTTAGTCATGTTTTTACTACGAGAATCATTGGTGAGGTTTGACAAGAGATGTCGAATTCACTCTTGCAAACTACTATGTAAGAAGAATAGAAGTTTAGTCTTCACAACAAGTAGTGAAAGTAGTAAATAGGTTTCATGTTCAATGATGGATAAGAGTCTTAGAAGTGCAAGTCAATTGCACCCAAGGTTCCGTTATTTATGTTTTCATCGTAACATTAGTTGTATTGCATGATTAGCATAGTTCTCTTGCTTTGATAGTTGTTGTATTTCAATTTGATAACTTAGGATCAAAAACCAACCAACCCCCCCCCCCCCCTGTTTACATGTTTTTTTATGTATCTATGTATGTATATGCGTAGCATGTCTCCTCCTATATATGTTTAAACACTTGAAAAGATCCCTCTTCTCGGGGATGACCCTGACTTGCCACTATCAACTTAATTGTAGATAGGAAACATTAGGGCTTAAAAGTATTAATTTTGAGAGGTACAACGATGACCTCCCAAATTTTGGCACCGCTTCCGGGAAAGAGGTATTTATTTTTAAGTGTTTGGGCATATTATGTGTGATTATATGCTAATTGTAAATATTTGATAGCTTGCTTTTATTTTGATTTCTTAGTTGATTTTCCATTTTCACTTGTCTTGGAGACGTATTGTTCGAGTTCTTGGTGTATGGTTCGTATGCGATCCTCTTCACAAGAACCCCTACACTACTACCCCGAGTTAGAGTAGAATTTGAGATGGGCTAGGAGGCTTTCTTTGGAAAGTGTGAATAACACCCCTCCTAGTGGCCATTTTGTGGATACATCTTCCTCTATGGAACATCAAATTGAGCAAGAAGATGAGCATCTAGGGAGGACCTCAACATCCTCCTCTCCAAGGGTGAGCTCCTCCTCTCCACCAAAGAGAGATTCCTTTAGGACAAGCTTTGTTAAGAGACATCATGGCCCCCAACCTTGATCAACAACTAATGAGCATCGAGTATCCCATGGTTGGACCGAACGAGCACTTTGAGCTAAAGACCGGGTTCATCAACATGCTACCCATTTTCCTTGTTAGGCAAGGGAAGAATGGCAACAAACGCCTCACCGAATTTCACTTATTGTGTGGTGGTACAATCCCCCATGGAGTGGATGAAGATTTCTATAAGTTGAAGGCATTCCCATTCACACTAAGGGATGGTGCAAGAGATTTGCTCCACTACCTACCGCCTAAGACCATTAAGAGTTGGCTTGATATGAAAATGAAGTTTCTAGCCCGACCTCGAGGTCCGCTGCATTGAAAAAGAACATAAGCAACATCCTCCAATGGCATGAAGAATCTCTTTTCGACTATTGGGAGAGGTTCAAGAAGCTTCTTGCAAGTTGCCCTTACCATGGTTATTCGGAGGGGGATTTGGTCTTTTACTTCTACAATGGTCTTCTTGATGAAGATCAAAGGTTGGTAAGAAGTTCTTGTGGTGTCGCCCTTGAAAACAAAACATCCTCCAAGGCTATGCAATTGTATGAGAAGCTAGCGGAAGAATCGAGAAACTTTAGCTCAATGGTGAAATTCATGGTGAAATCTTTGATGATAAAGCCCATAAATGCGCCACATGTTGAATCATATGAAATTTGTTACTCGACGCATACTACGGACACTTGCCCTACTTTAAAAGATGACTGTGTTGAGGAGGTTAGTGCAATGGGATATCAAGGAAAACAAGCCTACCAAGGCAACCAAAGATATCAAGGTGGGCAAGGCTACCAAGGTCAGCAAGGCTACCAAGGTTATCAAGGATACCAAAACCGGCCGTACAATTTGGGAAATCGTGATAACCCGAACCTCCGGTATGGAAACCCTCAAGGAAGCCAAAACCCTCAACCATATCGGCCTCCTAAACAACAATATAGGTCACCTCAAAAAAATTCAAAGGCTCCAAGACAAACCCCAAGACCAAGGGGAGAGCTCGGGGTTAAAAAGGATGAGGTGATGCAAGCCATTCACCGGTTGGGCATGTGTGTGGAGAAAAGTGAGAAATTCCATGATGAAGCCTAGGCGAGTATAAAGAACTTGGAAACTCAAGTGAGCCAAATAGCTCAAGTGGTGAATCGGATGGAAGCCCAGGAAAAGGGTAAGCTACCCTCCTAAACGGAGATCAGCCCTTAACAAAATGCAAGTGCTATTGCTTTAAGAAGTGGTAGAGTGGTTAGCACTTCACCAGATAATGAAATTTTTTAAGAGAAGCCTATGAGGATTGAGGTGTTTGAAAAAGGGGTTGAGAAGGAAGAAGCCCATGAGAAGAAGGCCGAAGAGTTAGTCAAAAAGAGCAAGGAAGAAGAAATCGAGGTGGAGACATTGGCACCAAGACCAGAGTCAACCTCCATCCCAGAACCTTCATCTCCCCCTCACAAAAGAGAAAAGATGGTTGAGATCCCTCCATATGTACCGGAACCTCAATTTCTGGAAGCCTTGAAAGACAAAAGGAGGAAGGAAGACAACAAGGACATCTACGAAGTCTTTCGTAGATATGAGGTAAATATCCAACTCTTGAATGCCATTGAAAAAAGTCCTAAATATGCTAAATTTCTCAAGGAATTATGTGTTTTGAATAGAAAACAAAGGGCCAAAAATAAGTTGAAAATGGAAAAAGTGAGCATGTTTTCGCCTTGTGTCAAAAAGAGTGATCCCGGAATGTTCACAATCCCTTGCATAATAGTAAAAACAAATTTTGAAAAAGCTATGCTTGATTTAGGTGAATCAATAAATGTGAGTCCTAACTCTTTATATGAAAACCTCAACTTGGGTACATTGCACAAAACCGGGGTGGTAATCCAATTGTTCGATCGTTCTAGTGCATACCCTAAAGGTATTGTCGAGGACGTGTTGGTTAAGGTGGATTCCTTAGTTTTCCCACATATTTTTATGTCCTTGACATGGAGTATGATAAACATGCCACCCCAATTTTTTCGGGGAGGCCTTTTTTGAAAACCTCTAGGACAATGATTTATTTACATAAAGGTACCCTCACCATGGAATTTGATGGAATAAAAGTAGAGTTTAGCATAAATGACTCTATGAAGTATCCTAGTGAAGAACATGCTTGCCATGCCATAGATGTTGTTGAAGAAGTTGTGCAAGATATTTTTGAACTAAGTGGTGATGATTCTTTGTTAGTTTCTTTGCAATGTGATAGTGATGATGCCCACAATGTATACTCTATGAGCACAAATTTGAAGGAAATCTTTGAGGATTTGAACGTGCTTGAAGAAATGAAACCAAGTCTCTCAAAACCTCCTCCTCTACTCCTGGAGGAACTCGAGGAACCAGAATTCCTCCCGTCACTTGTGAAAGCGTCGATGATTGAACTTAAACCTTTGACAAGTGACCTCAAGTACGTTTTTCTTGGGGAAGGGGAGATGCTTTCAGTTATCATTTCAAGCAAGCTCACTAAAGAGCAAGAAGAAAAGTTGATGGTGGTTTTACAGAAAAACAAGGAAGCAATTGGATGGACTATTTCCAACATCAAAGGCATAAGTTCATCCACTTGTATGCATAGAATCTTATTGGAAAAGGATCCTAGACCCGTCTGATAACCCCAACGCCATTTAAACCACCTTTGATGGAGGTGGTGAAGGCGGAAATCCTCAAGTTACTCAAAACGGGAATGATAGCAAGTTACTCAATCTTGGATAGCAAGTGGATAAGTCTAACTCATGTGGTACCCAAAAACAGTGGGGTGAATTTGGTCGAAATTGAGAAGGGTGAAATGGTGCCCGCCCGAGTTTAAAATAGGTGGTGCGTTTGCATTGACTATCGGAGGCTAAACATGGAAACAAGGAAGGATCACATCTCGTTTCCATTCATTGATCAAATTCTTGAGAGGTTAGCAAACCACCCCTTCTATTGCTTTTTGGATGGGTACTCAGGGTACTTTCAAGTGGCTATCACCCTGGAAGGCCAAGAAAAGATCACCTTCACATGCCCCTTTGTTACGTTTGCTTACCGTCGTATGCCCTTCGGGTTATGTAATGCCCGCGTAACTTTCCAAAGGTGTATGGTAAACATTTTCTCATAATTTGTTGAAAACTTTGTCGAGGTATTCTATATGATTTCACCATTCATGGTAATTATTTTGACAACTATTTAGCAAATTTGGCACAAGTTCTTAAACGTTGCATTGATACTAATCTTGTGTTAAATTATAAGAAGTGTCATTTTATAGTAGAGCAAGGCATTTTCTTAGGCCATGTTGTCTCCTCTAAGGGTATTGAGGTTGACAAGGCAAAGATAGGCACAATTCAAACTTTGACTTATCCTACTAATGTGCGCGAAGTGCGCTCTTTTGTTGGCCATGCAGGATTCTATTGCCGGTTCATCAAGGACTTCTCAAAGATAGCATCTCCTTTTTGCAAGTTGTTGCAAAAAGAGGTGGAATTTTTAATGGATGAGGGTTGTAAAGGGGCCTTCGATACATTGAAAGAAAGGTTTGTTTTGGCCCCTATTATACAACCCCGGGATTGGTTGTTGCCTTTTGAGATTATGTGCGATGTGAGTGATTACGCCATTGGAGCGGTGCTTGTGCTTGGTCAAAGGGTGGGGAGAGCGCCTCACGCCATCTACTACGCATCCATGTCTCCTAATGAAGCCCAAAGAAACTATTCCACCACCGAAAAGGAGTTGCTAGCTGCGGTATTTTCTTTGGAGAAATTTTGATCTTACTAGCTTGGTATAAAGGTTATTGTGTATATTTACCATGCAGCACTTCATCATTTAATGACAAAGAAAGAAGCCAAGCCAAGATTGATTAGGTGGATCCTGCTTTTAAGTGAATTTAAGTTAGAGGTGTGAGATAAGAAGGGCACGGAAAACCTTGTGGCCAATCATTTGAGCTGGTTGACTCCATGCCAAGACATTGAGGTAAACCCCGCAGTGAAGGAGCAACTACGAGAGGAATTCTCTGATGAACAATAATTCACCATTAGGGATCTCCAACCGTGGTATGCAGACATTGTAAATTTTCTTGTCGCCGTTAAATTCCCTCCTCATTTTTCTAAGACCCAAAAGGATAAATTAAAGAGTGATGCTAAGTATTATGTGTAGGATGATCCCTTTTTGTGGAGACTTTGTGCAGATCAAGTTGTTATGAGATGTATCCCTGATAATAAAGTACACTCAATTCTTGAATTTTGTTATTCTCATGCATGTGGCATTTATTTTGGAGCAAAGAGGACCACTAGGAATGTTTTAGAAAGTGGGTTTTATTGGCCTACATTGAATAAGCATGCATACACCTTTTGCAAATCTTGTGATGAATGCCAGAGAGTAGGAAATATCTCCACTAGGAATGAAATACCCCAAAGCCCTATTTTGTATTGTGAAATCTTTGATGTTTGGGGCATTGACTTCTTGGGACCTTTCCCTAGTTATTATGGCTTTACATATATTCTTCTTTCCATTTATTATATGTCGAAGTGGGTTGAAGCAAAACCCAATAGGACTGACGATTCTAAAGTGGTTGCAGAATTCCTGAAAGATAATATCTTTTCTAGGTTTGGGGCCCGAGCTTTGATTAGTGATAGTGGCACCCATTTTTGCAATTGGACCATAGAGGCACTCTTGATGAAGTATGGCGTCACTCATAAGACATCCACCACCTATCACCCGCAAACCAACGGGAAGGCCAAAGTTTCCAATTGCGAAATCAAGTCCATCCTTCAAAAAATAGTTAACCCTAACCAGAAGGATTGGAGTTCTCAGTTGAATAATGCCTTGTGGGCATATAGGAAGCCTTACAAGACACTAATCGGTATGTTACCATGCAGGTTAGTGTTTGGTAAGCCCTGTCATCTACCGGTGGAAATTCAACATAAGGCTTACTGGGCGGTCAAAGAATTCAGTCTCAATATAGATGAGGCCGGTTTGCATAGGAAGTTACAATTGGATGAACTAGATGAGATCGGGAGGGAGTCTTATGGGAACGTCAAAATCTATTAAGAGAAGACAAAGGTGTGGCACAATAAGATGATCATTAGGACGAAATTTAACGTTGGTCAAAAGGTCCTCCTATTCTAATCCCACCTTCTCTTATTCCCAGGTAAGTTGAGGTCTCGATGGATTGGTCCTTTTGAGGTGGTTAAGGTATTCCTGCATGGTGCAGTGAAGATTCTAGATCGAGCTAAGTCCAATACATTCAAGGTTAATAGACAACTTTTAAACCTTACCACGAGAATTTTGTGCTGGAAAAAGGAGAGGACGTTGATCTCCTCGATCCAGTTTGTGAGTAAACCCCAAGAAAAGGGAGTAAGTCATGTCAACAATGTTAAATAAACTTGGTTTTGATCGTCTGGATCGTCATTTGTGACTTTCCATTGATGTTGCATAGTTTTGGATTTTTACATTAGTTTCATTGTTTTGCTTTATGCTTTTCACGGGTTGTTTTTCCATGATTTTGTAGCAATTTTGAAGCCAAGGCATTAAACTTTTGAAGGGAGAAATGATTAGAGTCAAGAAGGAAAGACTTGGATAAGAGAAGGAATCAGAATAATTTTCTAAGTACCAGGTTAGTAGTCTGTCGCGAGTTGCGACCACATCGTCGCGAGTCATGACGGGCTCAGTAATTTTTGATGAGATTTCAGCTTTCAGCCTCCACTTTCCACAGTCGCGATAGCCTCGTCGTGAGTCGCAATGGACCATCGGGAGTTGCGATGGACCATCGCGAGCCATAAAGAAGTGGTTGCGAGTTGCGACCAAATCAGGGATTTTTGCTGAAAAATTGAGGTCACAGCCTCTACGTTTTACGAGTCGCGATGTCCTCATCACGAGTCGCGACTGACCATCATGAGTCGCGACTTAGTGGTCGCGAGTCACGACGTAATCATACATTTTGTGTTAAAATTCAACTCCCAGCTTCCACTTTTCGCGAGTCGTGAGTAGCCCGTCGTGACCAACGGGTCATCGAGACATCCCTCGAGACATCATCCCCTCGAGACCTCAACTCAAGCCAAACCCAAAAATCCATCATCCCCTTGAGACCAGTCCTCAATACCAGCCCTCGAGACATCATCCCCTCGAGACCTCAGGTCCTCGAGGCCGTAAGCCCTTGACTCTACCCGAACCCAAAAGTCTATCAGCCCCTCTAGACCAGTCACACCCGTACTCCCATCATCCCTCGAGACATCATCCCCTCAAGACCTCGGGTCCTCAGGCCAAAATCCCTCGACTCGAGGCAAAGCCCTCGACTCCAGCCAAAGCTCTTGACACATCATCCCCTCAAGACCTCAGGTCCTCCAGTCCATCATCTCTCGAGATGTCACCCTCTCGAGACCTCGGGTCTTCTAGGCCAGAATCTCTCAAGACCAGTGAAGCCTTTTAACCCCTCGAGACCCACTTGCCTCTCAAGCCCCTAAAGACCAGCCCCTCGAGACCAATGCCATTTGAGACGTCATCTTTCATCTTCGAGCCTAGCCAGAACCGAGCCCCTCGAGACCAAATCCTTCATCTTCGAGACGATCCCCTCGAGAAATAATATTTCATCCTCGAGCCTAGCCAGACCCGAGCCCCTCGAGACGTCATCTATCATGCTCAAGCCTAACCAGACCCGAGCCCTCCTTACCCGTCGTGAGTCACAACGAACACTTTACGATTCACGACAGGTGTACAGCTCTGCTTTAAAAAATGGTTGAAACCATTTTTTCCATAAATATATCCACACTTCCTCCACCGCTCTTCACCTTCCTCAGCATTTCCTCAACAAGCGACCGCCGCTCACCGCCGCTCACAACCACCACTCCATACCACATCCCTTCTTCCCAATTTCCACCTACAAATCACCATAAAACTTTAAAAAACACAAACCCTAGAATTTAGGGGTTTTGTGACTTTGGGCAATTCGATTTCGAATTAATTGTGGGCTTCCTCCTTTCTTCTTCCTGAGCATCTAAGTGGTACATTTCTTCACTTTATTGAGCTTCAATTGTAATTATGAATGTATAATGTATTTATTATAATGTACCCCCACCTTCTCTACTTTTGTTTCTTAGTTTTTGTTTCTTAGTTTTTTTTTGTTTTGTTTTGTTCTTTTTATGGCTTGTTTTTCTGTGATTTTGTAGCAAAGTGAAGTGCATTGCAATGGAGGAGATGAAGGAATGAGATCAACGAACAAGGGAAGAAAGCTTGGACAGTTGGTAAGCAAAAGAAAAAATTTGAAGCCTAGGATACCCTGCCGTCGCGAGTCGCGATGGCCTCGTCGTGAGTCATGACAAACAGGGGAGAAAAATCCACTCCCGGCACCAACTTTCCGTGAGTCGCGATGGCCTCGCGATAGGCCATCGCGAGTCACGACATAGAGGTCCCGAGTCGCGACGAGATCAGAAAAATTTTGCTAAAAATCTGCTCCCGGCCTCAACTTTTCGTGAGTCGCGACGGTACCGTCCTGAGTCGCGACAAAGAATCGCGAGTCGGGACCAGTTCAGTCGCGAGTCACGATGGAAAATACAATTTTTCATTTGTTCTTAAACATTGCATGATCCTTCCTTCTTCTCCACCCAACACTCCCAAGAACCATCACATACCCGCTCATTCCTCCACCATCCTACATATATTGGCATATGAACATTCTTGCATCTTTATAGTACCTTTGTTGATTGTAGCATGCCGACTACATCATAGTGGCCGTGAGTGCATATCCTATAATGATGCTTGTATATATGTCGATATATGTTGGATATTTTTAATGCATAATCTTATAGTGGTGGTTGAGGGTGGATTGGTTGTTCTTTGAAAATACTATGGTTATTAACTCTTGATGCTAAGCCTAGTATTACAAATCCTTATGTACTTGTGAGTTTAATGTTGTTCTTTGTGGTGTTAGTCTTGATCAAACGGCACCACGGAGACAATGCTTTTCTCGAGGGGTGAGTTCTTCTATGGCATCTTTGCTCCCCCTTCCGATTCCGAAACTAATTTCGGGACCATACAATTACATTGGATTGCGCCATATCACCGGCGACTATACGGAGAAACGGGTGTCACTCTACCCCTTGCTTTGAGTTTTATTGTTCTTGCCTTACATGTTTACATTGAGGGCAATGTAATGTTTTAAGTGCGGGGAGGGGTTAGAGAACTCAATGCATGCTAGCTTGTTTTGGAATGATTTTTGCTACTTTTGATTGGAAAAACATGAGAAAATGAAAAAAAATATATATTAAAAAAAAGAAAAAAATGAATGAAATTGAGAGAAAACAAAAAACTAGGTTGACGATACATTTGCACCATCCTTGGTTGTAACTAGGTCAAGAATCTAGAGTTAACCCTATGTTACAACCAAGTCAACGACTCTTAGATTTCCTTGGTGGATTATTTTTGGAGACGACTATTTGATTGCTTTTGGGGAACATTCTTGGAAAAGTGAGTTAGCTTAGCACTTATCTTTTTTTGCTTACCTTTTTCTACATTTTATTTTTGGTGCTTAGATTGCTTTAGGTTCTTTGGGGAGTGTGAGAGTTGTGAGATTCTTGCTCTTTTAGGGGAAATAGGGTAATCTAGGAATAAGTTGAATACCTCGGTTAACTTATGCTACATTTTGCTTAGTCTTTTTCTTGTCTTTATTTACTCGAGGAAGAGTAAGGGGTTAAGTGTGAAGGGTCTGATGTGCTTCATTATGCATGTGTTAACCGTTGCATTCGGTGTAATAATTGGTTCATTTAATATTTTGGATTGCTAGTATTAGTTGAGTTTACGTGACAAGGGGTTTAAATGGACATGTTTGGTTTTCTTTTCTAAATCCCATGTTTTGTAAACTTAATTGGTTTTAATGGACACCTTGTATCCACGGGCACCTAGATCTTCCTTTGTGATCATCCTTATTAGGTTACTCGTGGGAACTTTTTGTTACATTTATATTGAAGTCTGTTCGCAAGGACAATAGAAGATGTTAAAGTCCATTCACATTAGAATAGTAGTAGATGAGGGCCCCAGATATTACATTGTGGTAGTAAAAAATGGAGCCAAAGATAGGCGGCATTAAAGCTCAAAGGGGCTAAGGAAGAAACAGAGAATCTTGATCTGAGAGTTTTGCATTCTGGGAACAATCCAAGAAGAATCAGCCTTTAAGGTTGATTCCATTGGATTTGTCTCCTTGAATGCCATAATATCGACTACAAGAACTCTCAAAACGGATCAACGGTTCATCCATAGTGGAGAAAAGAAGTTCAGTTGGGTGAAGCATCAACTGGTCAGCTCGGATCGCCCATGGTCGATACCAACAGCTTGCGCCACTCTATACGTTTCACACTAAGAGTCTATGGCACAATTCGTGCCATGCAGCACGAGCCGTGCCAAAACCCGGCACGAGCCATGACAACTCACACAGGCCGCATGCTCAAGTGCCCTTTTTCACTCCAAAAGTGCTAAGTATGGGTGTGGACCATCCCATTTTAAACGGCCCACGCCATTCCAAGTGTAAAATGTTAAGACTAGCTAGCTGGATATGAATAATTGAGCAGACAGTGCCAAAAGACTGAGCAAAATGAGGATTTGGATCATGACCTGTGCCAAATGCCACTGACCGTGGATCAAAAGTGCAAAAATGACTCTCCTGATGATGGGCTGCGCTGGACAATGTGAACCACACCCAGCACAGCCCACGCCAGATCCTGAGCCCAGCGCTAGTGATGCCATACGGCCCACACCAGATGTTGCACCCCGCACCATAATGAATCAAATGGGTCATGCCAAATCTGGCACCCTGAGTTGTCATGAGCCCCATTAGTAGCGCGGGATGCGTTATCCATGGTGATCCTTGCCAGTGGCGGCTAACTAGGGTTTTTAACATATTTTGGGCCTATTTTTAGTCCCAATCCCTTACTAATATAAATATATCCTTAGTCTACTAGGGTTAGAAGTCTTGGACCATTTTTCATGTGTTGATTAATGCTTTTAAAAGATTCTTAGTTCATCCTAATTTATGATCTTGTGTAAATAGGTAAACAGTATAGACGGTGGAACCCACGGTAGAGCCCGAAAATAGCCCTACCAAATACAAAACGGCATCCAACCTTAGGTTACATAGGTAACCAAAGGAGCAAATTCGAGAGAGAGGGGGGGGATGTTAGAGTGAAAATCCAAAGGATAACACTCCCCCACCCCCCCCCCCCCCACCCCCTTTAGTCCAAGTTAAATAACTACCAACCCTAAGCAAGATAAACAAGCAAAGGGAGTACAAAACAACCTGGAAAAACACAGGCTATAAATCACAAGGAAAAAATGAGGTGAGAACAAACTCACTACCCATAACCAAAATAGTCCGCTTCTACCCCTAGCAAATGGGGCCTTCTTCATTTGAATTCCATAATGCAGCCGAGAATTGTGAAACTCGGGTCTTGAGCTAATGTCGTTGTTGGAATGTTGATGAAGGTACTAAAATCCAACGTCAAGTGATATGAATATCCTAATGCAGCCGAGAGTCCATCTCGGGTCTTGAATGTCAGATAAAAAAATGAAGTCGATGATCCGAATTGCACCTTATTGGCACGAATGAATATCTGCTTCTACCATGTACATCCCTAAGGTGGAGATAGAGGAATGTTATTGGCCTTCAAGCATTCTCTTCTTGGCGCCGAGAGTGATTTGGTGGGCAAAGATTTAATGAGGCCGTGCCTCCAACCTTTGTAAATCACAGTCGAATCAACCTCCTAAAGATGTGAGAATGGATGCACTTATACCGCATGCATCAAGCGTGGCGATTATGTAATCGCCCACTCCATTTGAGCAAATGGACAGCTTTATGCTAATTTAACACAGAGTGTAGCGCGAGCATAGAGCGCATAAATAACCGTTAATTCATAAGTAAAATCTAGGCTTAGGAGAAAGAGCATTAGAGTGTAAATCCAGACTCTCAAACCTATTGCCTCAAACTGAATTCCGAGTTGCTATTGCCAGAAAAAGTCCGAGAAAAACCTGAAATAAACCTTGACTCCATCGAGCTCTAACAACTCCAACTTGGCCCGGGATATAGTACCAAGCAGCACCAAGCAGCGCCTGGTCATGATGCCCAGATCTAGCACCCAGTCCCCAGAAAAACCTCTCCATGCTAGTTGCCTAGTTGCCGAGAAACATTGTTGTGTTTATCAGTCCAGTGCAGCGTCTGGCGCCCAGTACACAGCGCCAGACACCCAGTCCTTTCGCCCACAACATGCAGCACCCAGTGCACAACAACCAGCACCACCCAACACCCTTCCATCAGCCACTCCATCCGAGGTACTAAAACAAGTGTTCATCCGGGAATAGCCTATTCATCACCATGTAACAATCCTTCATAATTAACTTGACCACTCGATCGAAACTAGGGGAGGCGCCATCCATAACCACATTATTATGCTCTCTCCAAATACGATAAATTGTAGTTAGCAAGGCTAGAATACCGAATTTCTTGCAAACTTTGGAACCCTTGACTTGCCTTTTAACCCAATTCATTGAACTTGATATCTAATTTGTTCTTCTCCTTAGTCCCATCCAATTCCTTATTCGACCCCACACCACCTCTGAAAGTTCGTATTTAAAGAATAAATGCTCGTTAGTCTCAACCTTTAGGTGGCATAAAGAACAAATTTTATCCGAACTATCCACTTCCTCAGTACGGATTTTGTCTTTAGTATAGAGCCTTCCAATTGCTTCAAGCCATGCAATAAAAGAGAACTTTGGCGGTACAAAACCTTTCCAGATGCTATTGAAAACCTTCTCACAATTGCGGCCACTTTCCTCATATAACCTTGGGTATTGATAGCGATGCATGAAAACATAAGCTTTGCTCGTGAATTTTCCTGAATTCACCCAAAGACCAAGATGGTGTTGAACCTCTCTCACATCTCCTTCAAACATGACACATAACTCATCTCGGATCTTACATAAGTCACCAAAGTAACTCGAATACCTTTCGCCCAATCTTCCATTTTGAATCCTGGGATTTATGTCCCAGAAGTCGCCATCCCGAAGGTAGAACGAATGAATCCACTTTACCCAAAAACTATCCTTCTTCATATGTAGATCCCCTAATCTCTGCGCCATTGAAGCACGATTCCAAGTACCAAAGTCTCGTAAGCCAAGACCCCCAAAATATTTAGGAGCGCACAACTTTTTCCACGCCACTTTGTTCTTGTATTTGCCTCCCCATAAGAAGTGTTTGCATTTTTGTTCCAAAGCATCAAAAACCGCAGATTTAATGGCCTTCAGTCTTCAAGCCTCCATGTTCTACCTTTGTCACGCAAAATCTACTTAGAAGAGGTAAAAAAGCATAAAGTTGCTCTTACCTCTCCTAAGAGAATTTCAAGGTAAAACACAAGCTCTTGATAATAAAAGAGCACAAAAGTGACCCCAAAAAGTACTAAATTATGCACATAAAATGGACATATCACCTATAAACTAGGCCCAAGGATCGTTGGCACCTTATCTATGATACTAAGGCCTCTTACAACCCTGGCTTGCTACTTTTTCACTATCTCTACCTGCAACCTATCAAAATACTTTACGTAATCAGCTAAGACTGGTGCGGTGGCAAATAAGACAGAGAAATACTTGGGTCTCTTGTGCACACACCCATACAGACACAACGTACTCCCTAGGGATGGCAGTGGGGCGGGTTTTGGTGGAGGTCCACCTTGCATCTGCTGCAATGGGGTGGGTGTGAATTTAGTTTGCGTGGGGGTGGGGCAGGTATGGGTATGAAAATTGATACTCGTCATGGGTAGTGGGTGGGGTATGGATATTAGTTCATACCCACCCCACCACCGGCCCGCTTCACTATACACTCTATGCACACATGAATTTATTATATAATAAAGTTTTATTTATCCATAATGCACATGTTTTACTAATAATATTTTCATGTAAATATTATTAAAATTTTAATATTAAAATTATTAATTTAAAGTAAAATTTAGGTGTTTTTTGGAGATATAAATGGGGTGAGTAAAATATATTTGAAGTGGGTATGAAGACCCAAGTGGATGATGGGGCGGGGGTGGATTTTAGATAATACATGATGGGGCAGGGTGAATTTTAATGTTGTACCCACCATGGGTAATGGGGCGGGTATGGGTATGAAAATTTTAGGTGGGTATGGGTATGGGTATGGAGGTACCATAATCCGTACCCGCCCTGCCCCATTGTCATCCCTAGTACTCCCTTACCCATTCAAACATCCAGGTTTCTCTTCCCAAGTGGGCATCAATACTTGCACCATACATGAATATAGCCCAAAGTGTGTGCTAATGTGGTGTACTATTCATGCATTTAAGACATTCAAGAACAATCATAATATTATCATGAACATAAATAATAGGATGAATCTAATAAATCTCATAAAACATATGTTAATTCATGCACTACAATTATCCCCAAGCTATGGAACTACTCCATAGATATGGAATTCAAATATGGATTTGAATTCCACATCTAGGATGAACACAAAAATAAAAGGAAAGAAGGAAACATGAGAGAGTGTTTCTCTCTCTAAAAGTTCTCTCCTAATGAGCTAAAAATGATCCAGCTTACTTAACCTAACAGACTAAGGCTATATTTATAGGAGAAAGAAATTGGGCCTAAAAATAGGCCCAAAATAGGCCAAAAAGTGACTAAACCCTAGTTTAGCCGCTGCCTAGCGCGGGCCATCATGGGTGGCACGGTCCACGCCAAGTACTTATCATGGGTTGCAGGGTATGGCGTGGGCCATGCTCCTTCATCTGGCATGGAGCGCTGGATCTTGGCACGGGCCGTGTCTCTTCATCTGAAGCGGGATGCTGGATCTGGTGCGGGCTACCTCGCATCACCTAGTGTGGATTGTGGCCTTTGATGCGGGCCGCCGTCAGTGTGCTGGATTTGGACTTTTTGAATGGTGGGGCACAAGCCTTTGTTAGTAGTCTCATTCTTCTCAGAAACTTGACGCAGGCCATCGTAAGGAGCATCGGTCTGCTCAGAAATTAGGTGTGAGCCATTGGCTGGTTTTAACATCTTGGACTTGGAACGGCATAAGTAATCGTGAATGGGACGGTCCACACCCAAACTTAGCCGATTAGGGTTATGTCTGCATAGAGCTTTGCAGTACCCAACATTACGAGCAGAAGTAGAGACTCCATCAAATAACTTGTAGAAAGACTTTGTCTTGGCGAGCAGATCAACAAGGACCTGAGGGTAACCAGGAGAAGTAGGACCATTGGTTTGCATCTCATCCAGCTCGAAATGCAACTTATCGGCTTCCTTCTCAGCAGCCAAGGCATACTCTTCAGCAGAACATGCATGCTTTTCAGCGGCTTCGAGAGAGACATTTAGAGTTGCACACCTCTCTTCGCTAGTCTGATATTTTTCTTGGATCGAACCAACTCCCTTAGTAAATTGTGCAACATGTTCGCTGACAAGCTAAAGACTTTCGCCAACCTTATTATAGATATATATTATATTATTAATAAAGTAATAATAAGGAAATATAACATGTAAACTTTGTAATAGAAAAGCATCAAAGAAAGTTTAATATAATTTTAAAAAACAAACATACCACGGCCATTGTCTCAGGGAGAAAAATTTTAGAAAGAGTAGCAGGAATGGTTCCCTCTACCATTAAGTCATGGATTTGAGATGGAACCTTAGGATGAGAATGACTAATACGCCCCCTTTTCTTTGGAGGCTCCAACGTGCTTGATGGTCCACCAGTTTGATTCTTTTTCCTTCTTCATTGAGAGGTATTAGTAGCGGTATTCTCGACTATCCCTCCACCTTCATTACCTATAACCTCAGTGGTATAGTTCCAAACTCTCAGAACTAGTTTGCTTTCATTACCAAGTTTCATAAAGAAGAAAATTTTTCCGCCACACACCACAGTTGTTAGGAAACCCACTAACAAACTCGGCATCGGGAATGACTGGGTAAAGGGTGAATTCATTAGGTGAATTTTTCACCTTGCAAAGCTGATAAAGGTTACTAAATAGGTCAATCGAAAAAGGAACTTGAGTTGCCTTGCATGCATAATTAAAACAATGAAGATTGATATAGCTTTAGGGTGAAGCTAGGATAATGCAACCCAGAAATGAGAGAGTACTAAGACAAAGGAAAAACAAGTCCAAATTTAAGATAGTCAAAGTAACAAGAGATGAAGATGGGAGGAGGATTGAAAACACTATCAGAACGATCAGGGGCCTTAAGCTCGTAAGAGGACAAAAAAGGAAAACTATTTTTTTAAAATTATCCAGGTAGCATTCGGAAAGAACACTACTGATGGTAGAGGAACTAGTAGGATGGTTGGAATCCTCCCCGAAATCAACATTTTCAACTGGAACATCTTTTACGATCGGTTCACCAACATTAGGGATAGATATTGAGGAAAACATAGTTCCTAAAATTATGAAAAAACTCTATGAATCAAAGTTAAAGAATGCAAAGAGTATATTCCGGTAAACTGGCGGGGAGAAATACAGTGCACAAGCCCAAAACAAATAGGAAAAGGGGGAAAGCAATCTTAGAACTTCTCTATCAAGATTAGGAAACAAAGCCACTATAATGGAGAATCGCCTTACAGAGCTTACAATTATAAGAATCGCCTTACAGAGAAAGAAGATTAAGAGTAAAAGGAAACTTACGAGCTGATGAAGTGCGGCAAGAAGCTGTAAGGATAAAGAAGGCAAGAAGAAGATGGAGAATCCAAATGGATATGGAATTTAATTAAAGAAACTGAAAAGACAAAACTCAAATCAGAAAAGTAATGATGAATATCTGACAAAAAGTAGCTTACCTTTTCAGGAATGCAAGAAGCCGGGGTAATATGAGTGGATACAGTACACTAAACAGTGGCCAATTTAAGTTACCAAAATCAAAATACTTATAAAGGGGAAATATAACGGCAGGGGAGGAAATTTTGGAACGGTGCAATGAATAAAAAGGAGGAAATTTTGGTTTAATGAACCAAAATTTCAAATGACTATGTTTGTTACAAGCATGAAGGATATTCAAACTCAAAATTTAAAATCAAGAAATCAATGAAAAACACATTGATAGCCAAGAAGCAAGTAACACTTCGCGAGGACAAATTTAGCTACATCAATAACGTAAAATGTTGTTAAAGATTCTGAAGCTCATAAAACAATAGTTCGTATACATTCCACAAATGAAATCATCACTTCGTGTGTACTAATTTTCATAGCTAGAGGGGCTTATGGTGTATACCTAACCCATAGATCACATTTATAACCTATAAATTAAAGGTTGATGGGCTTTAAGCCCAGCCCAATAGTAAAACATAGATAAGGCCAACGAACCGAGAAACATGGAGCCTGGTCTGAAGCACTCGATCACGAACCAATAAAGGTGGGGCCACATTTGGGGGCTTTTCCACGAACCAATAAAGGTGGGGCCACATTTGGGGGCTTTTCCACGAACTAAAAATACAGGAATTCTGATACAACCCACGATCTCAAACGCTAGCAATGTGGAACCACGATTGTGGACACCTATAAATACAACAAGATCAGCACTAAAGAAGGTAAGTGAAACTAAACTGAGAAATCCTAATTCTCTAAAGGAAATACTGACTTGAGCGTCGAAGCATTTTCCCTGGAATCACTTCCGGGATCAGTTTTCAAAGAAAAGAGAAAATACGGTGGACGATAGTTACTTTGGAATAGTTGGGATACCACAACAGTTGTAGTGTAGTGGTAGCAAGGTGATGAGGAAGAAAGAGGAATAGCGGTGGTATTTTGTTTCAAATTATCAGCCAACGCAACAATAACGAGAGTAATTTTGTTAGTTTACTCCTATATTGACATGCCTCCCCCCGGGGTCATTAATCATAGCTAATTAACCCAGGCAGAGGCGGTGTGGCCAGAAGATAGAAATTTATATTTTGCACCATGTTCTTACCGCTACGCTACCTAGAGGGTAGTTAGCGGTAAGCCATAAGTTTGTCAACAGAGATGCTAGGTCTAATGTACCAATCAAAATACAACCTCATATGGGTCATCAATCTCTACGAGTGAAAGGAATAGCTAGTAAAGAAAACATGCAAAAGGGGGGGTTTTTTGATTTTTCAAACTAACAACTACTAAGCATGAAAGTAAAAACACAAGTACAATGTTAAACTAAGCACTTGGGGAATCATTGAGCAACTTGGTAAATCTAATGCTTCTATTCTCAATTCATTCATATAGAGATCTAAGAAAACCTAATAGATTGTCCATGATACATGGTGTGGCTGATGACATACACTTCCCCGTCCCTGTCATGGCGGATGCTCTCACAACCCTCCATCGACGCTGTCATCGTAATTAGGGAAGTACAGCAAGGTCTGGCCATTGTTGTAGGTCTACTAAGGAATAAGTCTCCAAGCTACTCTTGGAAATGAAATATGAGATATGTCCTCCTTAACCTAGTAGACAGAGGTTCTATTTATAGTAGTAGGATATTGGGCCTAAAAATAGGCCCAAAATAGGGCAAACCCTAGCTCAGCCGCCGCCTGGCGCGGGCCATCATGGATGGTGAGGCCCGTGGAGTGTCCTTGGCGTGGGGTGCAAGCCTGGCGCAGGCCTTGTTTGTTCATGAGCATGGGGCGCCGGTCTTGGTGTGTTATGCGGATCTTCAAGAGGTGCAGGGCGCGAGGCTTTGCGTGGGCCGCTGATGTGTCCATTTTATATGCTTTATTTAGTAGTATTTAGGATCACTTTTGTGCTCTTTTATTATCGAGAGCTTGTGTTTTACCTTGAAATTCACTTAGGAGAGGCAAAAGCAACTTTGTACTCTTTTACCTCTTCTAAGTGGATTTTGTGTGACAAGGGAAGAACACGGAAGCAACGAAGACCGGAAGACATTGAAGACTATACTTTCGAAGACTTTTGGATACTCACTTCGAAGACATAAAGACCGGAGGCCGTTGAAGACCATTTTTTGGAGCCGTTGAAGACTTGAAGATTGAGAGGGATGGCTATGAAGAAGACAAAGAAACAATGCAAAACTCTGGCTCCCGTCGCGACCCCGTCGCGAAACCATCGCGAGTCGCGACCAACACCGTCGCGAGTCGCGATGAACTCGTCGCGAGTCGCGACCAAAAGGCGGCCAGAAATCTATTTTATTTTCTTTGCACTATAAATACCCTCTCTTTCCTCCTCTTCTCCAGTTTTGCTCAGCCCATTTTTCTCTGGGTTTTAGGGCTCCAACTCTAGGTTTTTCTCTTCTTTCTTTTCTTTGTTTTTCTTAGTTTAATTATGTCTTTTGTTGTTCTAGAGTAGTTCTTGTACTTGGGAGCTATGGATTGAAGCTTCCACTTCTATGTATTGAGAACCATTTCTATC
Organism: Rubia yunnanensis; assembly: GCA_037428765.1. Taxonomy (NCBI): domain Eukaryota; kingdom Viridiplantae; phylum Streptophyta; class Magnoliopsida; order Gentianales; family Rubiaceae; genus Rubia; species Rubia yunnanensis. The sequence goes on along the minus strand of CM075061.1, from coordinate 73,363,671 downwards.
TATCTATTTGGTGTTTTTGCTATTGTGCATTTATTGTGCTTTGAATGTTAATTGTTGATTCCATTGATGTTGTTGAGAGCTTGAGGATATGAATGCTTGTATGAATTGCTAGCTAGAGTTTGGGGGATTTGGGTTAATTTCCCCCCTGTTCTTGTTAGGAATGTATGAGTGTGAATTAGAGCTTTTGATTGTGTTAGTGTGTTGACAATGTGCTAGACGAATTTGATTGATGTTGAACTCTTCGTCATGTTCGTTTGTGTAGCAAACGAGAGAGTTATATGCTCGTGGATGAATGTGCGTTGCACGTTCATCCAATCTCGTGTAATTGCATGAATTGGTTTAATGCTTAGTCACGGTGTAGTGGTCATAAGCATTGCCAAGCTTGTTGGTTCTTCGTGATTAAATGCCACCAATGATACCTTGAGTCGTGGTCGCGACTCGGGAGTCATTGGTGAGGTTTGACGAGAGATGTCGAACTCACTCTCGCAAACTACGAACTAAGAAGGATAGGAGTTTAGTCTCCACGACAAGTAGTTGAAGTATTGAATAGATGATTTAAATTCATTCTTGAAGCATTTGTTATTTGGCGTTTATGTATTCTTGACGGTGTGTTTCACTGCATGTGTGCCATGAGTTGTTTGAGCATAGGTAGTGCTTGTGTGGTTGAATTGTTTAGGTGTAGGAATGTGACGAATTCCGTAGCGCCTCTGCATGAAGATCTATGAGCATGAACTTAGAACTCCTTGTGATGTGTGTGTTGTGGTACTTGCTAGATGGGTATGTGAGTGTTGGGTCCTGAATGCTATATGATGGAATGTGTGAATGATTCGATGAACTACATTAGATTTGGAAGTGGATATCCGTTGCCCCCAAGGCATTTTATCTTTGTAGTTTAAAACCCCTTTTCTTAGTTTTGTTTGATTATTAGCATAGTCACTTGACCTTGCTAGTTATCTTGTCTTTTTACTTTCGTAACTTAGGAACAACCAACCAACCCCCCCCCCCATTTACATGCTTTTATGTGTGTGTATATATATTTACTCCTAGCCTAATATCAACCATTGTGTGCTTAGACGCTTAGGAAGATCCCTCTTCTCTTTGGACGACCCCAATTTGCCACTATCTACCTAGTTGTAGAAAGTAAGCATTTAGGGCTTATAAATTATCTTTTGCACGGCGGGCGCGACGACCGCCCGCCCGTCAAAATGGCGCCGTTGCCGGGGAAGAGGCATTTATTCTTAAGTATTTAGGTGTATTTGGTTGTGTATTGGCTAGTTGTTTTTATTTTCCACTACTTGGTGGTTGTTATTGTTCGGAGTAGGTATTGCTTGAGTTCTTGGTAATTTATTTTATCGAGAATCCTTGCATTATGATTCCGAACTTTTGAAAAATAAAAAAATAAAAAAAAATTTAATGGAGCGTCTCACCTTGAGGGAACTCATGATGAAAAGAGAGGCTCAACAAGCAAGGTTTTGTAGGATGTGTCATTTCGACCATCCTACCGAATCTTGCCATTTGTTGTGGGAAGAGCACTATGACCGAGAAAGAACCCATGGTTTCCAAAACCATGGGTACTATGAAGAGTGCTACCAAGAGGTAGGAGATGTTGGTTTTCAAGGGCAAGAAGCTCATGAATGCTATCCATACCACGACTCTTATAATCCGGAATGGAGTGGTAGTCCGGATTGGTGGTATGAGAATGAGCTGGAAAACCAACATTACGAGCAACCTAGTTGGCCATCACCACCCTATACCATACCCCAAAACCAAGCCCAACAAGGAAGTTCAAGTTTGACACGTGAGGATGTCTTAAATACCATAGCAAACTTGAACTCCTTTACTAGTGAGGAGCCGGATAGCCAGCTCTCCTCTAGTGTTGAGGCCATTGAGGGGCATGCGAGGAACATATTAGAGGTATTGGCCCGTATGGAAGCTCGTGATTCTGAAAATACACCATCCCAACTTGAACTTGATGACTCGGTGAGTGAGGTCACCAATAAAAATGATTTTGAGTTTGAAAGGGATGAGGAGTTGGTTGTAGAGGATAGAAAAATGGAGGAAGAGGTGATAGTGCTACATCCATTAGCATCGTCACCCCTTCTCCCACCTAGTGAACCAACTCTAATCTTTTCGGAAGTTTTGAGGGAAACAAGAGAGGAGCCAAAAGTTTATCCCAAGGTCCCTAACCACTCAATTCCCTTTGAACCATCTCCACCTCCACAAGACTTTCCTCTTGGAAGTTTTGTGCCCCCACCCCTCTTATTTTGGATGCTCATGGTGAAGAGCTTCAAGCCTTCACCATACGGATAACATTAGGGTCATGCCGACGACCTTAAAAATACGGAGCTTCGTCGTGCCGACGACGTTAAATAAATTTGGCATTTCTTTTAGTTTGTTTCTTAGTTTGTGTTTCTTAGTTTGTTTTTGTTGTTGTTTTGTTTTGTTCTTTTTATGGCTTGTTTTTCTGTGATTTTGTAGCAAAGTGAAGTGCATTGCAATGAAGGAGATGAAGGAACGAGATCAATGAACGAGGGAAGAAAGCTTGGACAGTTGGTAAGAAAACGAAAAAATTTTAAGCCTGGGATACCCTGCCGTCGCGAGTCGCGATGGGCTTCGTCGCGAGTCGCAACGAACAGGGGAGCAAAAATCACTCCCAGCGCCAACTTTCCGCGAGTCGCGATGACTTCGCGAGGCTCGTCGCGAGTCGCAACACACTTCATCGCGAGTCACGACGAGCTCAGAAAATTTTGAGCCCTCGGACTCACCTTTCCGCGAGTCGCGATGACTTCGCGAGGCTCGTCGCGAGTCGCGACACACTTCGTCGCGAGTCGCGACGAGCTCAGAAAATTTTGAGCTCTCGGACTCACCTTTCCGCGAGTCGCGATGACTTCGCGAGGCTCTTCGCGAGTCTCGACACACTTCGTCGTGAGTCACGACGAGCTCAGAAAATTTTGAGCTCTCGGACTCAACTTTCCGTGAGTCGCGATGACTTCGCGAGGCTCGTCGCGAGTCGCGACGTGCTCAGTAACTGATGAAAATTTTTTGAGCCCGGATTTCAAATTTCCAAGCTTCCAAGTTTCCAAATGATTTTAAACATTGTATCATCCTACCATCTTCTCCACCCAACACTCCCAAGAACCACCACATACCCACTCATTCCTCCACCATCCTACACATGTTGACATATGAACATCCTTGCATCTTTATAGTACATTTGTTGATTGTAGTATGCCGACTACATCATTGTGATCGTAAGTGCATATCCTATAATGATGCTTGTATACATGTCAATATATGTTGGATATTTTTCATGATTATTCTTATAGTGTTGGTTGGGTGTGATTTGGTTGCTCTTTCAAAATACTATGGTTATTAACTCTTGATGCTAAACCTAGTATTACATATCCTTATGTACTTGTGAGTTTAATGTGTTCTTCGTGGTGTAGTCTTGATCAAACGGCGCCATGGAGACAATGCTTTTCTCGAGGGGTGAGTTCTTCTACGGCATCTTTGCTCACCCTTCCGGTTCCGAAACCTATCTCGGGACCATCCAAGTACTTGGATATCGCCATATCACCGGCGAATTTGCTGAGAAATGGGTGTCACTCTAACTCCCTTACTTTGATTTTTATTGTTCTTGCCTTACGTGTTTACATTGAGGGCAATGTAATGTTTTAAGTGTGGGGAGGGGTTAGAGGACTCATATGCATGCTAGATTGTTTTGGAATGCTTTTTGCTACTTTTCATTGGAAAAACATGAGAAAAAAAAATAGAAAAACAAAAAGAAAAAAAATAGAAAAACAAAAAAAAAAGAAAACCCGCTAGGTTGAAAACCCGAGAGGGCAACTTAGACAATATTGGGGGCCCGGATAGGTCGAAAACCCTTAAAGGGCGGCCTAGGTAAAAATGAGAGGCTAAAATGTGCGGAAAAAGGTGAGATGTGAGCTAAAGAAACATGATGTGTGGCTAGGATGAAAACTCGAAAGAGCTCCTAGGCAAAATGAGAGAAATTGAGAGAAATTGAAAAATGATATGATTTCACTCATTTGCCGGCGTTGGAGTCATAAGGTTGCGGTTGTCACACGGATGGATCGGGTAGCTCAACATCTATAGACCTCTTGGGATTGGGTAGCTTAGTGGGTTAGCAAAACGAAGTGTGGTTATGAAATTCCTTAACTTTTTCTACTTTGTTTTTGGTTGATATATTGGCATTAGGTGAAGCATGTGTTTAAAACTTCCTCTATGGTTTTAGCTTCATTTTGTGTCATTGGATTCTGGGAATATCAATTCTGGGCTGTGAAATATTTTTATGGGTAGTGAATTGATAAGTGGTAGGTTTGGTTAGATTTAGGATTGGGGATGTGTGTGTGAAAAATTCTCATGTGAGCTTTTATTTTGGGATTTATGATATTGAGAGTTTTTGTGAGATTTTGATTGGGGGATTAGTTTAGGACATGGCCATATGAATTCCTCCGTCTGCTTGGATCTTTTCTTACTCGAGGGCGAGTAAGGTTCAAGTGTGGGGAGGTTTGATGTGGCCATTTTATGCGGGTATTTTAGGGTTTTTAGGATGTGGATATGTCATTTCCTCCGTGTGCTTGAATCTTTTCTTACTCGAGGGCGAGTAAGGTTTAAGTGTGGGGAGGTTTGATGTGTCCATTTTATATGCTTTATTTAGTAGTATTTAGGATCACTTTTGTGCTCTTTTATTATCGAGAGCTTGTGTTTTACCTTGAAATTCACTTAGGAGAGGCAAAAGCAACTTTGTACTCTTTTACCTCTTCTAAGTGGATTTTGTGTGACAAGGGAAGAACACGGAAGCAACGAAGACCGGAAGACATTGAAGACTATACTTTCGAAGACTTTTGGATACTCACTTCGAAGACATGAAGACCGGAGGCCGTTGAAGACCATTTTTTGGAGCCGTTGAAGACTTTAAGATTGAGAGGGATGGCTATGAAGAAGACAAAGAAACAATGCAAAACTCTGGCTCCCGCCGCGACCCCGTCGCGACACCATCGCGAGTCGCGACCAACACCGTCGCGAGTCGCGACGAACTCGTCGCGAGTCGCGACCAAAAGGCGGCCAGAAATCTATTTTATTTTCTTTGCACTATAAATACCCTCTCTTTCCTCCTCTTCTCCAGTTTTGCTCAGCCCGTTTTTCTCTGGGTTTTAGGGCTCCAACTCTAGGTTTTTCTCTTCTTTCTTTTCTTTGTTTTTCTTAGTTTAATTATGTCTTTTGTTGTTCTAGAGTAGTTCTTGTACTTGGGAGCTATGGATTGAAGCTTCCACTTCTATGTATTGAGAACCATTTCTATCTATCTATTTGGTGTTTTTGCTATTGTGCATTTATTGTGCTTTGAATGTTAATTGTTGATTCCATTGATGTTGTTGAGAGCTTGAGGATATGAATGCTTGTATGAATTGCTAGCTAGAGTTTGGGGGATTTGGGTTAATTTCCCCCCTGTTCTTGTTAGGAATGTATGAGTGTGAATTAGAGCTTTTGATTGTGTTAGTGTGTTGACAATGTGCTAGACGAATTTGATTGATGTTGAACTCTTCGTCATGTTCGTTTGTGTAGCAAACGAGAGAGTTATATGCTCGTGGATGAATGTGCGTTGCACGTTCATCCAATCTCATGTAATTGCATGAATTGGTTTAATGCTTAGTCACGGTGTAGTGGTCATAAGCATTGCCAAGCTTGTTGGTTCTTCGTGATTAAATGCCACCAATGATACCTTGAGTCGTGGTCGCGACTCGGGAGTCATTGGTGAGGTTTGACGAGAGATGTCGAACTCACTCTCGCAAACTACGAACTAAGAAGGATAGGAGTTTAGTCTCCACGACAAGTAGTTGAAGTATTGAATAGATGATTTAAATTCATTCTTGAAGCATTTGTTATTTGGCGTTTATGTATTCTTGACGGTGTGTTTCACTGCATGTGTGCCATGAGTTGTTTGAGCATAGGTAGTGCTTGTGTGGTTGAATTGTTTAGGTGTAGGAATGTGACGAATTCCGTAGCGCCTCTGCATGAAGATCTATGAGCATGAACTTAGAACTCCTTGTGATGTGTGTGTTGTGGTACTTGCTAGATGGGTATGTGAGTGTTGGGTCCTGAATGCTATATGATGGAATGTGTGAATGATTCGATGAACTACATTAGATTTGGAAGTGGATATCCGTTGCCCCCAAGGCATTTTATCTTTGTAGTTTAAAACCCCTTTTCTTAGTTTTGTTTGATGATTAGCATAGTCACTTGACCTTGCTAGTTATCTTGTCTTTTTACTTTCGTAACTTAGGAACAACCAACCAACCCCCCCCCCCTCCATTTACATGCTTTTATGTGTGTGTATATATATTTACTCCTAGCCTAATATCAACCATTGTGTGCTTAGACGCTTAGGAAGATCCCTCTTCTCTTTGGACAACCCCGATTTGCCACTATCTACCTAGTTGTAGAAAGTAAGCATTTAGGGCTTATAAATTATCTTTTGCACGGTGGGCACGACGACCGCCCGCCCGTCAGCCGCATCTAACCCTTGGCACGGGTAGCGTCATCTTGTGTAGGGCGTTGTTAGGGTGCTAGAAATGAAGGTTATGATCTATGCCCATGGCCGTTGGTGGGGGCCATGGCCAAAAGGGGTGCTTGCTTGGGAACTTTGGCGCGGACCGTGTGATATCCCACACCTCGTCTGCTTGTCTTGGCATATTGAGCTTGGAACGGCGCAAGACGCCAAGAACGGGGCTTCCTGTGCCCATACTTAGCCGCGTGGAAGGGGTCTTCACTTTGTGTTGGCGACATGTGGCCTCTGACACGGGTCGCACCGTTGCCTCATGCTAGTCTTCTTGGCGCGGGCTGTTGGTGTCAAACCATGAATGGCCTGCGCTGATCCATTTGTGCCTCAGCTGGGTCAACTAGTTTCTTTCGCAATGGGTGAACCGTTACTCCGATTTGAGAGTTTTAGTAGTCGATTTTATAGTACTCAAGGAGATGAATCCAATGAAATCAGCCTTGAAAGCTAATTATTCTTGGATCGTTCTTAGACTTAAGCACAACCCATCGGATCACGATTTCACGTTTCTTCATTGGCCGCTTTGAACTCTGTTGCCGCTTATCTTTGGCTTCAATCTCCTTCTACCACGCATTGATGATCGTGGTCTTCATCTACTACCATTCTAGTGTGAATGTCCTTCATCCCTACTACCGTCCTTGCGAACGGCCTTCAATATCTTCTACCGTCCTTACGAACGGCCTTCACATAGAATGTAAACAAAAAGTACCCACAGGCGACCTACTAAAGATGATCACAAGGAAGATCAAGGAACCCGCGGATACAAGATGTTCATTAGTACCAATTAAGTCTACAAAACGCATGATTTAGACAAGAAACCCAAACATGGCCGTCTAAACCCCTTATCACGTAAACTCAACTAATACTAGCAACTCACCAAATAAAACTAACTAAAAAGTATGACAAATACATTGGTTAACGCACGTATAATGAAGCAGCACGTATAATGAAGCAGATCAAGTATTTAGAAAATATTTATATTCATGTCAGATTATGACGACGATGGGGCGTAAGCGCTAAACATTTTCGCTTTTAAAGGTTTTATTAGGACTTTTGACAATCAAATGTCATTTTAGCACTTTTGAGAATTATATGTCATATTAATACCTTTTTTTAAAAGGGCTCGTATTGACACACATACATGTACATATAACCCATTTTTAATATCATTTTATTTTTCTCTCGGATTGACCTTAATCATCGACGAATTCATTTGGACACTTTAAGATTTTATACCCTTATTAACACAAGAGGAATTTTTTTTTTCCATCTCGGATAACACAACCTATCCCTATATTGTCACCCTGCAATGCTGCATCACAGTTTACTTTTAACCCTATATCCGGAGGTTCCCACTTAATTAAATAAAGTCTAGTGATTCTTCTCCGTGTAATGCAAGGCAATAAACCATTACTAGTTAGTTGACAATTCAGATGGCAAATATCATGTGGATGAACCGAGTATAGCAGAGAGCATGAATTTGAAATGCATTTCCAGATTACAGGAGCATGGCTCTTTTTGTTTTCGTGTATCCATTTATTTCTGAGTTTCCAAAGTTCCCAGCAAATTAGACATGGCAATACTATCATTAGGGAACAGTTTGATGATGCTGAGTGTTTGAAAGACCAGTAAAAAGCCAATCTCTCCCTAATATTACTAAAGGATCTTTCAGTGATGTGTAAAGCTTCATGCATTTTAGTCCACAAAAAACTGGCAGTAGCACAAGAATTAAAGAAATGATCAAGAGAATCAATGCTATCACATTCTGAGCACTTAGATGGTAAATGTAAGCCTGTTGTCATCAAGATATCAGCAAATGGGAGTGCACTTAAAACCATTTTCCACATGAAGAAACTTATTTTCTTGGGTACGGTTTTGATCCAGATTCTTTTAAAAAATTGCGCTTCAGGCTTTTTTGGTCGTAACACTTGGTATGCAGACTTAATTGTAAATGTACCATGGATATCAGGTTTCCATATCAAGTAGTCATCCTTACCAGTAAATGATATGTCCTTTATAAGATCTGCATTTATATCAGAGCTAAGAAGGCAAGCAAGTTTTGGAAGATACTGACCTTTGTTCTTCATGAAATCAGCAACAGTAAGAAAGGGAAATTTGTCCTGTACCTGATCTTCATCAACCCGGTTAATCAGGGGACCCGAGCCAAGCCAATTGGCTATCCAGAAATTAGATTTCCCATTTTCTATGATCACCTGTGAGTTAGCTTCTGCTATGCCATTTATTTTCCTATATCTAGTCCAAGTTTCTGATTTCCTAGCATTATCAGGAAGAGACCACATAAGTTTTGCCCAAGGAGATTGGCCAAGCTGAAGCTTCCACCAAATCTTTATAGAATAAGAATCAACTATGGCTTGTATGTGTCTTATTCCTAGGCCTTTCTCAGCCAATGGGTAAGATAATCTATCCCATGCAACCCAGTGTTTGTTTAATCCATGTTCATAAATCCCCCACAAGAAGTTACTGAGGATTGATCTAAGCTTCTGGACAGTGTATCTTGTGGGAGCCGTAACAGCCCAAGTGTGTTGAGGAATAGATGTCAACACATGGTTTATCAATATTATCCTTCCCCCACCTGAAAGCCACTGATTTTTCCAATTACTTATTCTTGTATTTACCATATCAATTAAGTGTTTAAAATGTTTATTAAGTTTTCTACCTCTATAAACTGTAACCCCCAGATAAGAAAAAGGTAATTCCCCTCTTTTCATGCCTGTTATTTCCTTGATTTCTTTTTCCTTGTTTCTGCTTAAATCTCCTGCATAGTAGGCACTTTTTTGAAAATTGATTTTTTGGCCAGTTGCCTTTTGAAAGATGTCCAGAAATTTCATCATGTTTTTGATGGATTTAGTGGTTCCCTTCAGAAACACCACTGTGTCATCAGCAAAAGACAGTTGGTTTAAATTATTTGCAACCCTTGGAGTTTTAAACTGCCTAATATTCCCATTTTGGAACTGAATCCTAAGATTTCTTGTTAAGATTTCAGTTAGTAAGTTAAAGAGAAAGGGTGATAGAGGATCACCTTGTTTCAACCCTCTAGATGGCTTGAAGAACCCACAGGGGGATCCATTGATTAAAACAGAGAACCAAGTTGAATTAATGTTGTTCATGATAATTTTAACTATGTGTCCATGGAAGCCCAATTTTAATAAAAGAGTGTTAATGGTTGACCAGGAAACCCGGTCAAAAGCCTTCATCATATCCAACTTAAGAATTAGATTAAGTGATTCATTTTTTTTATCCAACATTCTGACTGCTTCCTTCATCATTAGTATATTTTCTGTTATATCCCTACCACTTAAGAAGGCTGATTGTTCCTCAGAAATCAGTAAGCTCATTAATGGTTTAATCCTTTCCACCATAATCTTTGACATCAGTTTATTAATGAAATTTGAGAGGCTTATTGGTCTGAATTCACTAAAGGACTTAGGGGTCTTAGTTTTAGGTATTAAAACTATTAAAGTGCTTGCTACTGATTTAGGAATAGGGATCCCAACTTGATATTCTAGCAAAGCATTTAGGACATCCTGGCTAATGGTTTCCCAGAAAGTCCTGTAAAAACTACCAGGAAATCCATCAGGCCCTGGGGCAGCATCTGGGGACATATCAAAAACACCTGCTTTTGCCTCATGCAAGGTTATAGGCCTTAACAGGTTGATATTATCATTTTCAGAAACTGAAGGTTGTATTTGTTGTGTTAGAAATGATAAGCATTGACCTGATGGATCCTCATTTTCATCAGATAGCAGATTTTTAAAGAAGCTAACTGCTGCATCACAAATTTGAGCTGGGGAATTTAACCAGTTACCCTCCTGATCCTGAATCTTCATTATTTTTAATCTAGCCTGGTTTTCAGTTATGGATTTATGGAAGTATTTTGAATTTAGGTCACCATCTTTGAGCCATTTCATCCTGGTCTTTTGTGCTAAGAATAGATTATGTTCAACCAAATGTCTTGTTAGTTTTGCCTTTGCCTTGTTTAAGGCAATTCTATCCTGTATGTTGCTAGAAATATCATTTTTTATTTCCAACTCATCCACTTCTTTTTCTGATTCTTTTAAGTTTTCAAATACATTTCCAAAGACCAACTTATTCCATGATTTTATTTCAGCCTTACGTCTTTTCAGTTTAAGTGAGAAACCTAGGATTCCTTGTTCCTGAATAGGCTGGCTCCAGCTATCTGATACCAAATCCTTAAATTCAGTTCTGTTTAACCACATATCCTGAAATCTGAATGGTCTAGGGGAAGTATCATCTGATTCTGATATCTCTAGCAGCATTGGAGAGTGATCTGAGGTCGTTCTATTTAATATTTGAACTGTGGAGTGGTTAAATAACTGAAGAAAACAGGTGTTTCCCATTATCCTATCCAATCTCTTTGAGGTTGGGTTAACAGCTCTATTATTGGTCCATGTTAGTAGATTGCCAACTGTGTTTAAATCCTCAACCTGTATCTCATTGATGAAGGAAACAAAATCTAAAATTGAGTCCATCTTTGGGGAGCTGGGACCAGAGTATTCCCCAACTGATCTAATCACATTAAAATCACCTCCTATCAGTGTTGGGGAAGAATCTATTTTAGGAGCTATATCTGCATACACCTTAAGCCTGTCCTCTCTACTATGTGGAGCATAAACAAAGAAGGACTTAAATTTCCTATCACAGTTTTTCACATTTATCTCAACTTGGATGTAGTGATTATGGACTTCTAAAAGATTTATGGCAATTCTATCCGTAAACATAATCCAAATCTTGTTATGTATCATTCCCAAATGATGTCTGAACCTAAACATTTTTTATACATCTCTAATTGGTTCAGGTTACCTTTAGGTTCAATTAATACTAGAAGATCAAGTTTATGTATCCTAGACAAGTGTTTTAATCTCACTACTGAGGTTGATACACCCCTTACATTCCATATCAAACTTTTAACTACCATTGGAAACTTTGGATTTTAGGGCTAACCTGGAGCTCCTTTTAAGGAGGGTTACCTGAGAATGACTTTCCTCAACTGTGCTTGATGTTTGCTCCTTCAGATCATGATTCTCCTCTGGATCCTTAAGCTCCTCCAGATCTGTTTGCTCCACAGAATCTGAGTGCTCCATCTCTAAGAGAGGTTGCACTGGTTCACCTTTTTTCTGACTGTCCTTTTCAGGTTCCCTGGGGGATTCTTGGAAAATGTGCCTTCCTAACTCCTGAGATTTTATTTTATTTTGACTTTGTGCTAATGAAACAAGTTCAATGTTAGGAGTCCAGGAAAAACGGTCATGTAAGAAAATATCTGAATTTAATGGAGTTCTATCTCTAGTACACAAAATGTCATCAGTAAATGATGGACTAAGGATACTCTTCTGCAGGGGAGAGGAAGGGGCAGTGTTATAGCCTCTGGAATCAAATCCTTCCTCTTCCAAGTCTTCAGTAGTTATGATTTCCAGAGTAGCATTAGTGTTTGCCAGGTTTGTCTGTTTCTGTAAGGAGCCCTGTGGTACCTGATTTCTTTTTTCAGACAAGTTTACCTGAGGAGGGGTTGAGTTTGCTACCTTAGGAAGGTTAGGGCTTTGGGGTGTCCCCTGGATATGCTGATCATCCGTATTAAGCATCTCTAATATAGCAAATCTATTAACAGTTTTGGAAACTATGTCTTGCCCACTTTGGGCTGAGGCCACTGTGTTAGGGGCATCTGTGTTAGGGGCAACTGAGTTAGGGGCAACTGAGATAGGGGCAACTGTGTTATGGTCAACATTGATGGGAGTTATCACTTTCTATAGCGGACCAAACAAGTCAGCCAAACGAACCATCCACGAGTAGTACAGATCGTTCATGGCTAGCACGAGGCCAACCCATTCATGGCCCGTACCACGCGACAAGGCATGGGTCATGGCATCTGCCGTACCAAGTAACATGAGCTTTGTTAAGCCTCAATATGGGCTATTTCATGCTTAGGTTGGTCGCATCCCAAGTCTTTTTTTCACTCCAAATTTGGCCAAGTATAGGCGCGAACCATCCCATTTTACAAGCCCCGCACCATTCCAAGTCATAAATGTCAAGACCATCCCACAGAGTGTGAAGAGTGATGCAGCTCAGGCCAAGAAATAAAGAAAAATGAAGATCCGGTTAACGGCTCGCACCAGAAGACACAAGGTGCGGATAATAAGTCTGAAAATGGAGATCTAGATGATGGCCCATGCTAGAACGACTGTGCCAAGCTATGTCTCATGCCAACACGAGCCACATGGCCCATTCCATGACCAACGAGTCGCGCCAGCATGAGGCCACGTTGGCAACATGGGCCGTGCCTATTGCGACACCTGGTGCAGTGGTGGGTGTTATGGTTTCTTGCCTATTTTGGGCCTATTCTTAGGCCCAATCCCCTACTACTATATATAGCCTTTAGTCTACCAGGGTTTAAGTACTGGATGAGATTTTGGATTTCAAGAATTGCTTAGAGAGAGAAAAAACTCTCCATTCTCTATAGGTTCATTCTTCTTCTTCTTTTTATTTTGTTTTTGCCAAAAAAAATGGAATTCCATGCAATACTTGAATTCCATGTTTAGGGACTAGTTTAATAGCTTGGGGTTATATTTGTCAGAATATTTTGTTTATGGATTTTTGAGATTTAGATTTACCTATCTTATTGTCCTATGAATATTTGTTCTTGAACTTGTGCTTTCTAATATTTTGAGATCTATGCTATTTCATTATGATAATGCACCCATGCATGTGTTGTGGTATAAAATCATGCTAGGCTTCATTGCTCTTATGGGACTGTTAGAGTTGTAGAGTAGGTAAAGAACACCGGGGAGATGAGTGAATTCATTTCCTTTGAGAGAAAATCCGTATATGTGTTATACCAAGATTCTAATTGGATAGTTGTGTGAGAAATCAATATGTTGAGCGGTCTATTTGGAAAATCCCGACGGGGAGAATTCCTTGGCTTACCCCAATAGATTAGCGTGATTGTTTGTAGCGACTAGAGTTGTGCCGACACTAGAGTCATCACAAGGTGTCTTTTCCTATTTCCTCTCTAGGCCCAGAGATTGAGATCCACAGTGGAGTGTCTGTGATGTAATGCACTCACTATATATCTGACGGTTGTGACCTATGCAAGGTATTTCCCTTTGAGGTGGGCTTTGTATGCCTCTAAGTGGTGGCGTGTTAGCACTTAGAGTGACGTGATGGGGAATGGTCTGTGGCATCACTGGACTAAAGCGCATTCCACAATTTACAGAGACGGTCAGGTACGGCATTGTGGTAAGTACCACGTGTAACAGATAGGGGAATTCCTTGGCTATCTCCCTACTGTGTGACACAGGCTAAAGACAGGTTTATATATCTAAATGTGAATGAATCGAGGATAGAACTCATTTATCAGTCATGTTACAGAAATACCCCTAAGTGCTTGTTTATATAGTTTAATGTCGTGTTATCTTTTATGTTCATAGTTGTTAATTGAAAACCCCCAAAAACCTTCAATTCCACAATTTTAGTTATTCCTAGAACATAGACATATTCAAAACACGTAAGTGGATCTGTTTAATTGGCTATTAGATCTTAGCATCTCTGTGAACAAACCCGATCTTGCCACTAACCACCCCGTCGGTAGCTTAGTAGTGAGTTTGGAAGTAGAACTATAAACTTTATGTTCGACCACCTCATTCATTCATTTGGAACGCCTTCACATGGCGGCACTGCCGGGGATGCTAATTAAAAGTTTACTTATCAATTTGCATAACACATTGGTTTAGTAGTTAGTATTGTTCTTATTTTCTTTGTTTGTTGGTTTTTATCGTTGAGCCATTGCAATAGTGATCTTGTTTCTTCTAATCCTATTTCCTGGTGTTTTCTTTAGTTGGGTATTGTTGATTCCTAGTTTATGGTACACACCTGTGCTACGAAATTAGGGAGTTCACACTATCCAACTTAGAACGCGGGTAGTTAAAGAAGGAAGAAATGGATAACTATAGTGGGGGTTCAACCTGAACCAGTTTTAGTAGTAGAGGAGCCGCTCAAGATAGCGGAAGACAATAAGACATTCATGGAATTTATGGCTCCGAATCTGGAGGACCAGGCTGTGTGCATCTCAGTCCCTCAACTGCCACCCAACGCGAACTGTCAATTGAAAAATGAGATGATATAGTGTGTACCCACTTTCTACGAGACTCAGGAGAAGATCCCAGCAAACATCTGTCAGAATTCTGCCTTTTCTGCATGAATATGAAGCCTCATGGGGTCTCAGAGAATTTCTACAACCTGAGGGCATTCCCCTTTTCCCTTCAAGATATCGCAAAATATTAATTATACTACCTCCCGCCCGGATGTCTAAGCTTATGGATTGATATAAACATAAGATTCCTCGAGAAGTATTTTCTGGCCTCCAAGTCTGCCAGATTAAAGAAGCAACTATCCAACTTCAACCAGGGCGCTAATGTATCATAGTATCATTACTGGGAGTGATTCAAGAGATTGTTTGCAAGCTATCTGTACAACCCATTCAAGGAAGGGGACCGGGTTTATTACTTTTTCAATGGATTGTGCAACAACGATATGAGGATGGTGAATGCAGCATGCAATGGATTGATTACCAACAATAGTCTGAAATATACTATGGCTCTTTTTAAAGAGATGGGCAATGGGATGAGTTAGTTTGGTATAAGGTCAAGGGTGATAACCTTGGATAAACCATCCCAATCCCCCAAGTTGGAAGAGCAAGTCCAAGCTCTTGCTTCAATGAGGAAGGTATTTTTTAGGGTGAAGGTTCACCAAGTAAAGGTTTCTGATTTGTGTAATCTTGACAATCACACCTATGCTTATCCACAAGTAGTAGAGAACTTAGAAGAGGTGAAAACTGTGGAATTAAACAATGGGAATAGGCAACAGTTTGCCAAGGGACAATAACAACAAGGGTTCTGAGGGAACAAAGAAGACGCAAGGCAAGACCCCTACGCAAACGCATTTAACCCAAGGTACCAAGAACATCCCAACTTCCGTTAGAGGGAGGAGAACCAAGGTCAAGGGTATCGGGGTGGAAAAGATCCACCTCAACCATATCCAAGGGGTGAGGGTCATTCTAACAATTACACCTCTCTCTGTAAGTCGGACCGAGAAGAAATTTTGGAAGCCATTTGCCTATTAGAGAAGAAGCATGAGGTATTCGCAGAAATTATAGGGCGTACAATTCAAGATCTTGGCAATAAGGCCTTCTCAAACATCAAAATATTGAGATCTATTCGAGCAACTCACCACCATGGTGAGCCGACTTGAGGCCTAAGTGTCCAAAAAATGTCTTTCCCAACCAGAGTTCAATCTGATGAATGTGAGCACATTAAACGTGAGAAGTGGGAAGGAGATTCATGAGCCTGAGAAAGAGATCTTGCAAGAAGATGATATGATCTTGAAGGCCAGCAAGACAAGTTTCGAGAAGCATGAGATTTTTGTCGAGGAAGCACCCTCTGAGGAGATTCCACCACCCAAGGCACGAGAGACCCTTCCACTGACATTTCCAAGTGCATTGAAGGGGAGGCCAATGGTGGCAACCAATGACCCAAATATCTGAAGAATCTTTGAAAATGTTGAGGTAACAATCTCGATCCTAGAGCTAATTGAATATGTACCATAATATGCTAAATTTTTGAAAATTGCATGCACTAAAAAGAGAAACAAACCATCTAGGAAGGTAGGATACTTGAAAGTGGGGGGAGTTTCCATTTTGAACCATAAGAATTTTCCTAATAAATGCGACGACCCAGGGATATTCCCTATTCCTATATGCTTAGGTGGAAAGTTAGTTGAAAATGCTACGATTGATTTGGGAGTATCAATTAATGTAATCCCATATAGTCTTTATGAACGCCTAGATATAGGTGAACTTAGGGACACTAGGGTGATGGTTCAACTCATCGACCACTCCCAAGCTAGCCTGTGTCGTCGGATTGGCAAGGTTGCATTTCCGACAGACTTTTATGCCCTTGAAGTGGCACGCGATGGAAGTCCACCCCCAATACTATTGGGGATACCATTCCCAAAAATGTCAAAGATGAAAATTGATGTCCATTTAGGAACTCTAACCCTAGAAGATGATGTGGATAAGGTGGGATTTGATATCTATAAGTCTAGACATGATTCATATACCTCATCTTTTGTGTGCAAAGGCATAACCTTATTTGATAAGCATTATCTATATGATACTTATTGCACAAAAAATGAGAATGAATGCTTAGATGAATTCCTAGGTAATGATGATGTTGATAATGAGTCCTTTACATTGCATGATTCTAGTGATGACATATCTGTGTCAGAATTCTTTTTCCATGCTTACTAACATGCAGCGGTTAGGGAAGAGAAATGAGGGCATAAAACCCCCTTAACCTCCTTCTAAACCCCAGGTGATGTCTATGGACTCAACATTAGCAAGGGACAGTAATTCATCGTTTATGGCAAACAAGGCATCTAGATATAAGGGTGACACGTTGTGGAAACCTCTCCACAATGATGTCATCATGGGTGTCATTACCGATGGTGACTCTAGAGACCCAGTGGTAGGTTGTTATAACTAAGATGCATGAAAAATAAATAAGTCGTGAGGATGACAATAAAAATACAATGTTTCTTTTTGTTTTGGTTTTGTGGTTTTGGTGGATAGATAGATGTTTCATGTTTTTCTTTGTGATGAGGAATTTGAGATGAAACTCTTGTTGATTTGTAAATTTGAGTTCGAGTCTTGTGATTTTGTTTTGATGGAAATAGGGCTTGTTTGGTGACATTGTTTTCAAAAAAGAGGGAAAAAAGGTTAGAATTTTAACACATTCAAGTATTGCAGGAAACACTCACTCAAACACTCTCTTGGTGAACTCAAAAAAACAAATTGGAGCTTTTCTGTAAAAAAATTTAGCATTTTTGCTTCTTCTTTTGTCGATCTTTCAACTTTTAGCTTCAAATTCTGGGTAATCCTTCGAACTTCATGTTTACTTTCTTTATTTAGCATTGTGGTTATGTTATATGAAGTATGAATCTTGAAAATGAGAATGTTTTTGAAAAGTTGTTTGGGTTGTGTGAATGATCTTGTGTTGAAGTAAGTGTGGGTTAAAGGGCTATTGTGCTTGGATTATATAATCTTAATGTCTTGTAATAATTTAGGAGGGATGATAATTGATTACATGATTTTGTTGATGGGTTGATATGAATTACCATGAGTTGATTGTTTAAGGAGAATTATTCTTGATTGATTGAATAGCCTTTATGTTCAGAATAGCATAATTTTAAATGACTATGCTATTTAGGAAGAATGTTTTGTTAAATGATATTGTGGCCATACCCTTGTTTATTATTGCCTTACCACTTTCTTCATATTGTTACAGGATGTCTTCGAAAAAAAGTGTGCCAGAGAAAGAGAAACCTTCTCGGGGTGAGAAAAGGAAGAATCTGACCAAAGTTGGGAGAGAAGAGCCGGTGACTCCCCTTTCTAGAAACCCCGCATTTGTGATGAAGGAGTTCATAGGGTTGACTACCATCTCCAAGAGTGCAGCTCGAAGGTGGAGGCACTTGAATGGACCAAACACGAACATTTTGGAGACAGGTTTCGTGTGCATGGATACTCTAGAAGCTCTAGGCCTACTCAAGCATGATACCAACCTTTTAGGTTAGATAAGCATAGAGGGTTTTCTTGAGAAGCATTCGAAGAATTATATCTTGTGGACCTTGGAATTATTTATAACTCTATGGCAAGTTACGGATGCGAAGGGACATAGAGCCATCCGATTTTATTTGGATGACAAGGAATACACGATGATACATCGGGAGGTAGCTCAAGCCTTTTGATGGAAATCTAAAAGGGATGTTTTGAGGATGCATCGACAGGGTTTACAATTCTCCCATGGAAAGTTTTGGAGGATCATTACAGGGATAGATATGAAGAACTTGTGCAAAAGAACCACTATATTTCATCCAGTGCTTCATTATGTTCAACGCTTGCTATCTAAGGGGTTATTTTTCCACGATTAATTTACACAGTGTCCGAGTTTGGTTGTGCATTGCCTTTGGGTGATGACTCTTGAGGTTAACTTTTACCCAAACTTAGTGCGAGCCCTTTGTACAAGAATGCTTAGCTATGGGTATGAAGAAAGGTTGAAATATTTTAATGGGAGTCATGGTGGGACTTTTGGCTCAATGTTTTGGTCATCCAATCCCTCCTTGATTTTCATTGATGAGTTTTGGCGTTCAAGGATGAAGTATAATATAGAGAAACTAGCTTTGGCTTCTACGATAGCAACTACAACCTTGGACAATCGATCTGTGTGGTTTTATGGTGGTGCAACTACTTGCAATTTCATAGTCATTACACAACCAGAGCACACTGCCATTGACCATGAGACACGATTAGATGATTTGTTTCAAGAGCCCAACCAACAATTTGAGAAGGAGTTTTATGTGCACTTAGGAGTTTCATCTTGATAAGCCTTTGTTTTCTTTGGTGTTTCTTTTGTGTTACTGGTGTTTGGTAATTGATTTGTTTTGGGATGTTTTGGATGCCAATTTGGTGGTGTGACTTACTTGGTAGCATCCATAGTTTGTCTTGGGGTAGTTTTAGAATCTTTTATGGTGTCATTTTTTTGTTTTTACTTATCTTTATTTAGTATAAAGCCCAACTTTAGGGCACTTTGTGCTACATCCAAAATTTTGAAAATACCAAAAACACATATATACTCGGCTAAGTTGAAAACCCGAAAGGGCAACTTAGGTAACAATGGGAAAAGCCCGAATAGGTTGAAAGGCTTAGGTAAAATGAGAGGCTAGGCCCGGCTAGGTTTATGAACATAGGAAAAAATGAGATTCCGTGTGGTAAAATGTGAGAATGTGAGCTCACGTGTGTGAAAGTTAGGATGAAAACTCGAAAGAGCTCCTAGGAAAAATGAGAGAAACTGAGAAAAAATGGAAACTAAGTTGAAGACACTTTGGAATTTTCTTTTGTGGTAGCTGAGTTGAGAACCTAGAGTTATCCATGCTTACAATCAAGTTGAGGATCTTTAGTATTTCCTTGGTGGGTTATTTGCAACGAATCTTGGATTGCTTTTAGGGAAATTCTTGGTAAAGTAAGTTAGCTTAACACTCATCATTCTTGCTTACCTTTTTCTTCACTTTACTTTGGGTGGTTCAGTTACTTTAGGGTCTTCAGGGAGTGTGAGAGTTTTGAGATGCATTGGTTTACTTATATGTGCATGCTGCACTTCACTTAGACTTTTTCTTGTTTTTATTTACTCAAGGATGAGTAAAGGTTTAAGTGTGGGTGAATGGATGAGCACCCTAATACATGCATTGACCAATGCATTCGGCATAATAATTAGCTTGTTTTACTTGTTTGATTTCTAGTATTAGTTAGGTATACGCGGCAAAGGGTTTAGACAGCCAAGTTTGGGCATTTGGTCTAAATCCTGTGTTTTGTAGACTTAATTGATACTAATGGACATCATGTATCCATAAGCACCTAGATCTTTCTTTCTAATCATGATGAGTAGGTGGCTTGTAGATACTTTTCATCATCTTTGTATAGAAGGCCCTTCGCAAGGATAATGCAAGATATCAAAGGCCAATCGCATGAATGTTAGTAGATGAAGGCCATGGACCCTAAAGTGTTGTAGTAGAAAGATAAAGAAAAAAAAATGCAGATTTGAAGTTCAAAGAGGCCAAGGAGGAAACAGAAGACTGTTGTCCAGGAGTTGCACAAATTTCTAGGAAAAATCCGAGAACTATCAGCCCTTATGGGTGGCCCCATTCAAGTTTTCTTATTGAGCGCAATGAAATCAACTATAAGAACTCTGAAATCGGACCAATGGTTCATCCATAGTGGCATAAACACATCAGCCAGACAAACCAACCACGAATAGCACAAACCGTTCATGGCAACATGGCCTGTGTCAAGGGCCTTTTGCATGAGCCTTGCCGGGAAACAGGGGCCATGTCAAGCCCTAACACTGGCCGAGTCCTCAAGTTCTCTTTTTGACTCCAAATTAGGCTAAGTATAGGCGTGGACCATTCTAATAAACACGGCCCATGCCGTTCAAAGTTACAAATGTCTAGACAAGCATTAAAGGTGTGAAGAATGATGCAGCCCATGCCAAGAAACTGAGCAAAATGAAGATTTGGTTAATAGCCCACGCTAAATGACATAGGGTACGATTCAGAAGGGCAAAAATGGAGCTCCAGATGACTTCGGGCGCCAATTGACAAGCAACGCGGTAGCACTATTGTGCCAAGACCGACTCCCTCCGCCAGCACAAGCCACATGGCTTGTGCCATGACTGACAGGCTATGC
This sequence comes from Rubia yunnanensis, assembly GCA_037428765.1. NCBI lineage: Eukaryota > Viridiplantae > Streptophyta > Magnoliopsida > Gentianales > Rubiaceae > Rubia > Rubia yunnanensis. The sequence continues at coordinate 73,342,774 of CM075061.1, read as the reverse complement.
CGACACAAGGTCACGTTGGCTGCACGGGCCATGCCAATCATGACCCCACATGTCAGGGGTGGCTGCTACGGTTTTTGGCCTATTTTGGGCCAATTTTAGGCCCACCCCCTACTACTACATATATAGCCTTTAGTCTACTAGGGTTTATGTACTAGATCAGATTTTGGATTTCAATATTGGCTCAGAGAGAGAAAAACACTCTCCCTTCTCTCTAGGTTCTTTCTTCTTCTTTTTTATATTTCTTTTGCCCAAAAATGTTGAATTCCTTACAATTATTGAATTCAATGTTTAGGTAGTGGCTTATTAGCTTGGGGTTGTATTTGTAAGCATGTTTTGATTATGGCTTTTGGAGATTCAGATTTTCCTATCTTATTGTCACATGAATATTTGTGCTTGAACTTGTGCTTTTAAATATTTTGAGATCTATTCTATGTCTTTATGTTGATGCACCCATGCATGTGAGAGAGTATAAAATCGTGCTAGTCTTGATTTCTATCTTTGGAGTGTTAGAATTGTGGAGTAGGTGAAGAACACCGGGGAGATGAGTGCATTCATTTCCTTTGAGAGAAAATTGTTATATGTGTTATGCCATGATTCTAATTATCTAGGTGTGTGAGAAATCGACCTGTTGGGTGATCAATTAGTCAAATCCCACCAGGCATAATTTCTTGGCCTACCCTTATAGATTAGCATGATTGTTTGTAGCGACTAGAGTTGTGCCGACTCTCGAGTCATCACAAGACATCTTTTCTTTTGCCTCCCTAGGCCTAGGGAATCAGATCTATAGCGGAGTGTTAGTGATGTAATGCACTCACTACATATCTATTGGTTGCGACCTACGCGAGGCATTGCCCTTTTAGGTGGGTTTTGTATTCCTCTAACTGGGGGCGCATTAGCATTGGGAGTGAAGTGATGGGGAATGGTCTTTGGTATCACTGGACTAGAGTGCATTCCCCAATTTACAGAGACGGTGAGATACGACATTGTGGTAAGTACCACGTGTGACTAACGGGGGAATTACCTGGCTATTTCAACACTGTCTGACATAGGCACAAGATAGGTTTATATGTATAAATGTGAATCAATCGAAGATAGAAGTCATTTATCAGTCATGTTATGTTAGTACCCCCAAGTGCATGTTTATATAGTTTAATATCATGTCATCTTTTATGTTCATAGTTGTTAATTTAAAAAACCCAAAAAACCCCAATTTTACAATGTAAGCTATTCTTAGCACACAGACTGATTACAACCCGTACATGGTTGTGTTTAATTGGCCATTAGACCCTAGCATCTCAGCGGACAAACCCGTTCCTGCCACTAACTACCCCATATGTAGCTTAGTATTGAGTTTGAGAGCAGAACTAAACATTTTATTTTTAAACATCCCATTCGTTCATTGAGAACACCTTCGCTTGGTTTAGCTATGAATCATTTAAAAAACCCCGAGTTGAGGCAGGTCATGCTCCCTCCGAGTCCGGACTATTTCCAGAGAGAACCACACTCTTCTTGTTTCTTATGGAGTTGCAACTTGTCTCTTTTTCTTGTCTCGTATACCTAGAGTTGTCTTCTTGGGGTCTATGATCATGAAAGATCTTTGTTTGTTTGAATTTATGATTTCCCCCCCCTAGCTCTCAAATGCTCTGGCTTTCTCTCTTTCATCTATCTCCTTTAGCTTCCTCAATATATTCTTATATGAGACCATGATGGTCTATAAGATCTCTGATTAGTTAGTCCGTTCAAATGTGTCTTGTAGTGTCGTTCGCCCATGGGTGTGAGGGTAGGTTCTTCCTCCATGTTTGTCACATCCTCTAATAGTACATTGTTGAGCATGTCTCCTCTATCTGCTCCCGATGATCCTTCCGTTGTGTTCAAGCTGCAGGGGTGCTGAATGAAGCATTCCCCACCAATAACCCCAATGTTAAGTCAAAATTTTGTATGGGCTTTTTTCTCATTGATTCTCGCCTGAGTCCGCTCCCAGACCTACAATAAAACCAAATGAAGGTCAAGCAGGCAGGCCCTGAGCCTTACCTGCTCTTAGAATCAATTTAGATTGGTGGTTTCTTGTTCAGTATTGGTAGTGTGTCTAGAATCATGGAACCAGAGAGTGTACCTTTTTTTTGCATTCACTACCTTGCCATATGATTTGGTGGCTGATGGATAGGTCACATCCTATAAACCTTTGGTCACAGCTACATGGGGTTAACTCTTATTGCTTGGGGCCAACTCTTATCTTTTGGGCTAATTTTTTCTGATATAGGTTGAGTCTCTCATTGATGTGCCCCTTAATGCATGCTTTAACTAATGCATTTGACACATTTGTTATTATGTTTTGTTTGGTTGATTTCTTGTTTTAGTTAGGTTTACTTAACAAAGGGTTTGGATGACCATTGTTTGTTTTCTTATCTAAATCCCTAGTTTTGTAGAATTAATTGGAGGTAATGGATATATTGTATTAACGAGCACCTAGATCGTTCTTTGTAAGATTAGTAGTAGGTTGCTTATGGGTATATCATCGTCATTTTGTAGAAGGCCATCCAAAAGAATGGTAGTAGATATTTGAAGGCCATCCACAAGGGTGGTAGTAGACCAAAGGCCATAAGTTAAAATGTGGTAATAAATAGAAAGAAGCTGGAAAAAGAGTGGTGTCAAAGTTAAAGTTCTCATGACGATGAGCGATCGAATAAGCTGACATGGTCCGTACCAGCCGACACGGCCATGTCAAAAGGTATTAACATGAGGTTCCCGGTCTGTACGGCCCATGCCAGTGCCCCATTGCACAAGGCCCCTATCCACCCAGACCCAAGCTATCACCCATTGGCAGGAGCCGCTGGCTCTAGCACGAACCGTGCTGCCTAAGACCACCGTGAGACTAAGTATGGATGCGTGTTGTTTCAACACAACAATTGAAGACTAGTTTACAAGGTGTGACATTTTACACGGCCACACCATTCAATATGTCAAGACACCACTCAAAGCAGAGAACCCATGCCAAAAATTGCAAGCGCACATCATTAAAATTCTGAGGAGCAAGCCCTAGCCGACAGTCCATGTCCGTTGGAGCAGTATGTGCCAAGGCTGGCCAGCACAGCCATGCCAACCAGCACGACCTATGCTAGAGCCATCCAGCACAGCTGTGTTTGGAAGCATGGCCCATGCCAACACCAGCCAACACAACCGTATCACGCACGACAACCGGTGCCCATTGCGGCTATTAGGGTTGCCCTATTTTAAGTATTTTTCAAAGCCTATTTCCCCACTACCATATTTAAATGGCTATCTCAACTTGGGTTTATGTTTGTCCACATTTTAGATCATTTTCCATTTTTGAAGAGTAGAAAGAGAAAGAAAGGGATTATCTCTTTTCTCTAATATATTTCCTTTCTTCTTGTTTTTACCAAAGGGCATTGAATCCAACAAAATACTTGGGTTCATTTCTTAGGGAGTGTTTAATTAACTTAGGGTTTGTATTTGTATTCCAGATTTGGTGCATATTTTGGGAGATTCCCTACATCCCCCTATTTTATGTGTTTATAATATTATGTTGGCTTGTTCGTATTGTTGTTATTTGCATAAGTGTCACACTAAGATTGGCACAAACAATAGTCTACACTCTTGTTAGTGCATCTATTGATATCCCATGGGGAAGAGAAACCTAGATGTTATATGGGTAGCACGGTCCGGGACTGTGTGGGTGTGTGCACATGGGTCATTCTGAGTTGTTACGATGACAGCACAGTAGTCTTAGTTGGCGAGTCGGCTCAGATGGTTATAGATAGAGATAGCATTGGTATAAAACTAGGGTTAGTGTATTCACAACCTTAGGTCCATTGATAAGATGCATACTAAATTTTCACGGACCGCACATGGCCAACACGAGGCTAGACTAAGCACGGCCCATACCAAGCAAAACGGCAAATACCAAGCAAAATGGCCCCTGTCAAGGGCCCTTGGCAAGAGCCATTCCAACTAACATGAGTCGTGCCAAGCCCTACCATGGGTTATGCCAATCTCAGCTGGCCATATTCCACATGTCTTCTTTTCACTAGAAAAGTGTGGGCACAAATCCTTCCATTTCACACGGTCCACATCGTTTGAAGTCACAAATGTCAGGACCAGCCCAAGGGTTTTAAAGAATAAAGCATCCTGTGTCAAGATACTGAGCAAAAAAAAATTGATTTGACGGCACAAGCAAAATGACTCAGGGTACAGATCAGAAGATTAAAAATAGAACTCCAGCCAACAACCAGTGCCGGTTGACACGGATCGCATCAGTACGACCGCGCTAGGACCGACGTCCTACAGCGACACAAGCCCCATAAATTATTCTAAGACCAATCCACTGCACTAGCAGAAAGTCACATGGGTTATTATGGGCCGTGCCAGATGCTACCTCCCCCCTCCCGTGCTGTTCACGAATGCTAAGTTTTTTGGATTTTCTGGGCCTATTTTCATGCCCAGTCCCCTACTACTATATATATGCACCTTTGTCTACTAGGGTTAAGTTTATGCCCATCTTTCCATCTTCAAGAGGAGGCTGAGAGAGAAAATACCCTTCCTTCTCTCTAGGTTCCTTTTCTTTCTTTTCGTTATTTTGCTTTTGCCCAAGAATATGGAATCCAATGCAATACTTGGATTCCTTGTTTAGGGAGTAGTTAATTTAGCTTGGGGATAATATTTGTATTCATAATTTTGTTCATGTTGTTTGAGATTCATTAGATCTACCTATTTCTACATGTTCATGATAGTATGCTCCCTTGTTCTAGAATGGGCTATGAATTGCATGAATAGTACATAAAGATTGGCACTCACCTTAGTCTACATTTATATTGGGGCATATATTGATACCCCCTGGGAGGGAAACCTAGATGTGATATGGGTAGTATGATCCGGGTCCACGTGGGTGTGTGCAAGTAGGTTTTTTCCGAGTTTTAACACTATGATGACGGCACACTATTTTTAGCTAGCAACTTGGCCCGATGGGTTACAACTAGAGATAGAATTTAGTAGTAAAAATAGGGTTTAGTGACCCTAGTGCCATGGATAATGTGCCTAATCCCCTTTGCATCTTTGGGCCTAGGATAGAGCATATGTGGTGTAGTTCCCGAGATATAATCTTACGGGGGAGAAACAGATCTGCATAACAGCAGGGTCATTGTTGCACTCCTTTAATTATGAAAGTAGTATAGATGGAAGATTGCAAGAGCACCCCATGTGACAGGTATGGGAAAGTGTTGACCATTGACCACACCACATGTTATGAACACTACATTAGGCTTTGATATCTTGTTTGTGATAGAATCGAGGATCTAAACATTTAGTTAATCATGCTATGCAAATATTCCCCCATGTGCTTTCGCATATAGTTTTCTGTTATGTTATTTCTTATGTTCGTAGTTTTTAGTTGAAAAACCCATAAACCCCTTATTCTCCATATCAAGCTATTCCTAGCACACACACAGATTGACAACTCGTACGTGGTTATGTGTATTTAGCTATTAGCCCTAAGCATCTCTGTGTTAATCCCCCCATTTATCAAATAGACAAGCTCCATGTATCCCTTGCAAACCAGCTTGTGGCTTAAGCGACAGCAAAGCGTTGATCCGGCAACTCCAACATTTATGCACGAAGTTGTGCGCATCTTTAAACATAGTTGGCCAATAGAATCTTGCTTGGATGATCTTTCTTGTTACTGTTCCCACTCCATGATGCGTTCCATACAATCCATCATGGACTTTTATACGGAATTATTTTATCCGTACTGGCCCTACGCACTTTATCCATGGAGATAGAAAGCCATTTTTGTACAAGGTCCCATCTTCGTAAGTGTAGTTCTTAGAACGTAGCTCCTAGAACGTAGCTCCAAATTTTTGGCTTGCACCTTATCTCCTTGCAATGTTCCCTTTGCGAAGTACTCTTTTATTGGCGTCATCTAATTTACAAGCTCTGTTTGGACTGTTGACACAGTAAGTTGATACTGTGTTTCAGTTTGGAATGATTTCTACAATCACATCTCCATGTTCGCTTGGAGATTCAAATCAAGCTGTTGCTAGGATACTTAGTCCATCTGCTTTTAAATTTTTGGTTCTTGGTACTTGCTGAATATCGAAGTTCATTAGCTTGGCTATGAGTTGCTTAACCTTCTTTAAATACTTCACCAGCAGTTCTTCTCGTACTTCGTGGTCCCTTTGCACCAGCTAGACTACAATTAGTGAATCATTGGATACCTGAACGCTCTTCACTTTCATTCTAACGGTAAGATCCAATCAACATATCAAAGTTTAATCTTCTACTTCATTGTTGCTAAGTGGAAAATCAAAGGAGAGTGAGTCTCTGTGTTCACCTCCATCTTGTTTTAATAGTAGTAAGCCTACTCCACAGCCTTCCCTACTAGATGCACCATCCACAAACAATATCCATGCAATTTTTTCCCACTTTTATTTTCCTTTTTCAATTCTCAGATTTTGGTGCATTTTTGCTATCTGTGAATCTTTGCTTGTCATTTCTGCAATGAAATCTTCTAATGCCTAGGCTTTAATTGTTGTTCTTGGTTTAAATTGGATTTTCAAACTGGCCTAGTTCAAGAGCCCACTTCATTACTCTGCATGAACATTCAGGCTTGTTAATAATGTTCTTGATTGGAAAACCCGTGTAAACCACTATGAACTGACTGTGGAAATACATTCATAAACTTTGTGCCGAGTAAATTAAAGCCAGGGTTAACTTCTCAACTGGCATATATTCCCTCTCTACGTTTTACAATATTCCTCTGATATAACATACTAGAACCTACTTTTTGTCCTTCCAGGATAACTAAAACTGAGCTGATTGCATTTGCGAGATCACCAAGTATAAGTATAATGTTTCTCCAGGGGCAGGTGAATATAACGTTCCCAGTGCTTGAAGTTTCTCATTCAAATCATCATATGCTCTCTGAAAATCTTCGCTCTAGCTAAACGTTTTGGCTTTTCTCAAGACCTCAAAGAGATGGAAGTGTTTCTCCACCGCTTTCGAGATGAAGTAGCTAAGCACTGCTAGCGATCCCATTAAGATTTTAACCTCTTTGACTGTTCTCGGCTAGAAAATATTTACTATATAGGTAATATTTTCTTTGGGTTGGCTTTTATACCTTTTGAGGATACCTTGTATCCTAAACGTTTCCTGTGCCTACTCCAGTTACACATTTCTTAGGGTTGTGTTTCATCCACATGGCCCGTAATGTGTCTAAAGTTTCTTTTCAATCTGTAGCGAAGCTACCCACTTTCCTGCTTTTGATAACCATATTTTCAATATATGCCTCAACATTTTGTCATATCTGATCATAAAATGGGTGATCGACTACTCTCTGATATGTTACCCCAACAATATTTTAACCCTAACGGCATCTTAATGTAACAAAACTTCTCAAAGCTTGTTATAAAGCCCATTTTCTCTGCATCTTCCCGATTCATGAATATTTGGTTGTATCCCTTGTACGCGTAAATAATGCTAGAGCTTTATATCCTATAGTTGCTTTAACTAGATCAATTTTTGGCAGATGGTAGCAGTTATTTCGAAATGCTTTATTCGTATTTGTGAAGTCAATGCACATTCTTCTACCTGCATCTGATTTCTTAACCATGACCGGGTTCGCTAGCCACTTTGGGTACATGACCTCCTTCAGTATACTAGCTTGAAGGAGTGTTGTCCATTTCTCTTTTATTGCTATTTGTATATCATTAGCAAAGAAATATTATTTTTATTTAACTGGTTCGAATGAGTTGCTGATGTTCAAGGAATGCGTAGTGATGCCTGGGTTCACCCCTCCCATGTTTTGGATACTCCACACAAACATGTCTTTGTGGATTTGTAGGATTTCTACAACCTTTGTGTCCTCCTTGTCTTAAAGGTGTTTTCCTATCTTCACGAACTTTGAATTATCTTTCCTATCCAGGCTAACTAGCTCTGTTATTCTCCCAAGTCTGCTATTCGTTCAAACTGCACTAGTAAATCACCGCGTGAGATTGTTCTAACCATTTTTTACTTTTCTCCGAGCTTTCCTGCCTTCATTGCTATGTCCATGCATTGTCTGGCCATTGGATGGTTTCCTCTCATGGTCGTGATACTAGCTGGAGTTTAAAATTTCATTACCAAGTGGTAAGGGAACCATATTGATTTAGCTTTGTTCATTCATAGCCTTCCAATGATGGCATTAAACGTACTTGGGGCATCCATGATAATGAAGTCCCACATGATGGTGCAATTTCTCCCACTTTCATCAATAGTGACAGGCAACTGCATATTTCCCAAAGACTTTTTTGCTCGTCTAGGGAATCCTACCAATGAGGACGTGGACGTTTTTAGGAAAGTTCTCGTGAAACACAGCCTATCGAAGCAGTATATAAATAGTTTCTCGACTGTGCTTCTATCGTCTATGAACACTCGGTGAACGGTTGCATTCCTAATTTTTGCTATGATGACCATGGGGGTCATTATGAGGCAAAGCGTTAGGTATTGCATCTTCATTTGAACAAAGCCTTTTATCGACTGGCCCTTACGATGGAGAATCTCTTGCTTTAGTTTTCCAAGCAATGTTGGACAATGACTCTGTGGATTTATATATGGATAAGATGACTATCTCTGCTATTTCATTTCCTACATCATCATTGCAATCCACTGCCGTAATCATTTTTTTATTTCTTGAAATTGTGATCATTGTACCTTGGTTTCTTGGAGATGGGTTCGCTATTTTGCTAGTCTCCTCATACTGGCTTTCTCCTTCTTTCTTATATTGGCTTAAGTAGCCATTCCTAAAACTTTCTTCAATTTATCTTTTGATGTCTGTGCAATGCTTAATTTCATGACCATGGTCCTTGTGGAAGGAACAATAATACTCCCCAGATCTCTTTTCTAGCCGTGCTAACACAGGTGCTGGTTCTCAAACTAGATCCTTGTTCACTTGCTGTATCTCATTCCTTAATCTAGTTAGCAATGTATCTTGGAATGACGTGCCTTGGAATCCTGATTCTCCCTGTCTAAAAGTCATGTTTCCTTTTCCTTTCTTTGTAAAATCATTCTTTAAATACTCCATTGTTCATTTCTTGCCTTGTTCGCTTTCTATCTTATGGTTGTTCGCCTCTTCTGTTCGCACATGCTGTTCAATCATCTTTTGTAGCTCTCTCAGGCTTTTAGGCATGTTCTTTGTTAGTTCCCTGTAAAACTTTCCTTACCGTGTGCCTCTTGTAAATGCTACCAATGATGATTGGAATGACAAGGTGTGAACCTGCAAACTTTCCATCACAAACCTGCTTTGAAACTTGGCCAGACATTCTTAACTTTTTTGGGCTATGTTATAAAGTTCTGCAATCATTTTTGTGAATCATTGCTTCTAATAGAAGTGACCCAGGAATAAATCCAATAACTATGCCCACAATTTGATGCTTCCACTCGGGAGATCGTAGTACAAGGTGATCGATGTTCCTGACGAGAATATGGGGAACACCTTACACACTAATTTGATATTGGCATCGCGAAACCTCATACTATTTATGTATGAATGTAGGAACTCCTTTGGACTCGTGCTAGGCTGAAAAGGGGTAAAAGTGTAGATTTTCAAAAATATATACTTTTGGCCCATTTATTCAATAAATCTTTTATTCCCTAGAATTGGTGATGCAAATAGTACATTGCAAAACATCACAATCTCCCTTGAGCATTAATTAAGTGACGTTTTTGTCCCCTAAAGTAACTATTTTTTCATAAACAATCACTATGTCCTTTATAATTACTCCCTAAACAACACATTTTTATGAGCAGGATTTACTGAAATTAGAATCATAATACAACCTCCTTATCCATAAGAGTCCTTTAAGCCATTAAAATTTTTTCAAAAACACTCGTTCTCACATTATCTTTGAGGAACTCAAAACCTTTAAGGCTTTTCTCTCATGGGAGAGCAATTTTTGCTTCTTCTTGTGTAGTTCTTCAAATTCTAGGTAACTCCTTGAACTTTTTGCTTACTTTCTTTCTTTAACATGAATGAGATGCGATGAGAAGCTTTAATCTTAAAATTTTTAAGTGTTTTTGGGAAGCATGTCGGTTATGTGAGTGAATGAGTTTGTGATGATTTAAGTGTGGGAGAAGTACATGATTTTCGGATTAACGTGATATGAATTCTAATGTTGTGGTTGTTTATAATGGATGGTTATTGATTGAATGATCCTTTTGAGGAGGTTATATGATTTACTATATGTTCTATTTAGGCAGAATGATTCTTGATTGAATATCAGTTGTGTTAAAATAACATGATTTGCAAAGTTGGCTATTTAGAAAGAATGTTTTTCTTGAATAACACTTGATACATATCCTTGTATATTATTTCCATAACCATATTCTTCTTGTTGTGATAGAACAGCTCCAAAGAGGAGCAAGCCAGAGAAAGAGAAAATTTCCCGGGTGAGAAAAGGAAAAAAGTCGGCTAAAGTTGGGAGATAATTGCCGACGACTTCCCTTCCTCCCAACCCTGCCCTTATGGTGGATGTATTCATGGGGTTGACCACCATTTCTGGGAGTGTGGCCCGGAGATAGAAGTACTTAAATGGCCAAAAGAGGACCATTTTGAATTTTTTTTTGCACTCAATGAGACTCTAGAAGCTCTAGGCCAACTTGAACTCGTGACTTATATGCTAGGTCGGATAGGTCTAGAACACTTTCTGGAAAAGCACTCAAAGACCTACAGAAGATGGACCATTAACGGACATTTATTGGAGGAGAATCATATATTTTGACCTTGACTACAAGGAGTACACCATAACACATAGGGAGATCGCTCAAGCGTTTGGGTGGAAATATAGGAAGGAGGTTCAAAGGACACACTGGCCAGGCCTTATGTACCCATTGAGCAGTTTTTTGAGGATTCTATTGGGCACAGAGAGTAAGCATTTGTGCAAGAGTACCGCAGAGTCCACCCGACATTACAGTATGTTCATTGTCTTTTATCAATGGAAGTAATTTACCATGGGGAGATTTCATAATGCCTTAGTTGGGACATCCAAATTCTTCGGGAAATAACCCCGGAAGGTACGGTTTTCTCCAACTTGGTGGGAGCCTTCGTGGAAGAGTGCTTAGCCACGAGAAAGGAGAAGGGTGGAAAGATACCAATAGGAGGTATCGTTGGGCCTTTACCTCAACATTATGGAAATTTGACTCCTTCTCTATTCAAAGTGTCAAACTTGGGATGCTCGGGAAAAAAGTACACATTGGACAAGCTAGCGATAGTGTCGATGGTTGCCCCCACTACATCCGAGGATCGTTTCCTTTGGTTGTACGGTGGTGCTATGATGTGCAACTTTATGTTTTTTCCACAACCCAAACGCACCGCTATCAACCAAGATAACATTTTGGAGGATCTTTCTATAGCCCCCAATTTGATATTCGAGAGGATATTCGAGAGGATCTCTGGAGTCTGGACATGGAGATAGAAGACTGACCCACCTCTCCCCAAGTAGCTAATAATTTAAGCCCGAGTGAAGGCTTGTGAGATGAAAGATAAAGATTTATATTCTGCTCCCGTTCCTTCTACTAAGCTACCTAAAGGGTAAGTAGTGGTAAGGCCAGGTTTGTCAACAGAGATGCGAGATATCTCAAAGCTAACTACACACAGCAATGTTCGGGTTTATAATCCATCCGTGGGTTAGGAATGCTAATTATTAAAAGAAGGTTTTGGGGGGAGGGGGTTATAACTAACAACTACAAGCATGCAAGATCATAAGAGAATAAAACTATATATACTAGCACTTGGGGAATATTTGCATAACATGGTAGGTGAAGTGTTTTGATCCTTGATTCAATGACATTCAAGACATATTCTAGTGCTTATGGCACGTGGTGTGGTCGATGGTCGACACTTACCCATACCTATCAAATAGGGTGCTCTTGCAATATTCATTGGCACCACCTCTATAACTAGAATAGTTCAACTACAGCCATGCCGCTGTGCTGCTTTGTTTCTTCCCCATATGATTATGTCCTGGGCACTCCACCATAGATGCTTCCCTCTAGGCCTAAAGAGGCAAAGAGATAGGAACCTTATCGATGACTCTAGGTTTGCAAATATGCTAACCCTTATTTTTTACCATTGATATCTCTACCCATACCACTTCAGACCAACATGCCAGCTGGACTAGTGTTCTTTCATCGTAACAGTAACTCGGAAAAAACCTATATGTACACACCCACATCGAGCCGGACCCCGCTACCTGTATACATCAAGGTTTCTCTTCCATGGGGGGTATTAATAGATATGCCAACATGAATGTAGACTACGGTGTGTGCCAATCTTATAGTTACATTTATGCAATTAAAAAGAATATGAAGAACAACCTAACACAATATCATAAACACATAGAAATAGAATGATCTAAAGAATCTCCCAAAATATTGACCAAATAATAAATAAAAATACAAAACCAAAGTAAAATAATATTCCCTAAGCATTGAAACCAAGTATTTCATTAGTTTCAGTGCCATTGGGCAAAATAAAGAAGAAAAGAAATAAAAGAAGTTAGAAGGGATATTTCCTTTCTCTCTCTAATTACTCTTGAAAATGAGAATAATGTGACAAACTTAAACCTTAGTTGATATAGTATTAGGGAAATGGGCTTTGAAAAGGGCCCAAAATTGGACAAAACCCCTCGCAGCTAGAAATGGCATGGGCTGTCACGTGTGGCGCTATCCTGTCGTGCAGTTCTGGTATGGGCTATGCAACTAGGAACAGCTGTGCTGGCTAGTTCAGGAACAGCTGTGCTGGCTAGTTCAGGAACAGCTGTGCTGGCTAGTTCAGGAACAGCTGTGCTGGCTAGTTCAGGAACAGCTGTGCTGGCTAGTTCTGGCACAGATCGTGCTCTACACACATGGCCAAGTTATGCCGGCTGATACTACACACCCATGTCGTAGTGCACCGTTGGCTTGGAGTAATGTCTTAACATGTTGAATGGTGCAGGTTGTGTGAGTCTTCACGGGTCATTTGTTGGGTGCTTAATTTTTAACACTTGACCTCTGAGAAGCTGTATAAGATTAAAATCTCAAGTACGGTTATGTTATAGCAATGGGAGGGGAATTTTTTCATAACATGGCTAATTTAATTCTTCGATCCTTTATTCATTTACATGTGAGATTTAGATAACCTAATGTAGTGCTCATAACATGTAGTCTAGTTTATGGCATACACTTCCCCGTACCTATCACATCAGGTGCTCTTTCAACCTTCCATCAATAACACCACTGTAATAAGGGGAGTGCAACAAGGTCCAACCATTATTGTAGGTCCGCTTCTCCCTCGTACGATTACATCACACTCCACCATGCATGTTTTACTCCTTACACCTATAAATGAGGCAAGGGGAGGTAGGTATCTTATCTATGAAAGTAGGACCTCTTATAACCCTGGCTTGCTACTTTTTGCTATCTTTAACCGTAACCATTCACACTACTCCAAATAGTCAGCTAAGACTGGTGTGCTAGCAAGATAACAGTAAAACTTAGAAAGGACATATGTGCCCACACTCACGTGGGCTCGGACCCTACTACCCATAACACATCCGAGATTTCTCATCCACGAGGGGTATCAATATTTGCACCAACATGAATATAGACTAGATTGTGTGGTCATGGAGTGTACTATTCATGAAATTATAACATTTAAGAACAAGTCATAATAATATCATAAGCACAATAATTAGGATGACCTAAGAATATCATAAAAGCATAAATTAACACACGAATACAATTATTCCCATGCTATGAAAACTACTACGTCGACATGGAATTCAAATATAGATTTGAATTCCACATCATAGGATCAAAGAAAAATAAAAAAAGGAAAGAAAGAAAGAAGAGAGAATGTTTCTCTCTCTATGATGCTTTCCCAATACAATTAAACTAACTAAAAATAATCCAGCTCTCTAACCCTAGAAGACTAAGGCTACATTTATAATATTAGGGGATTGGGCCTAAAAATTGGCCCAAAATAGGCCAAAAAGGTTCAAACCATAGTTCAGCAGCCACTAGCGCGGATAATCGCGAATGGCGCGGTCTGCACCACTCAAATGGTTCATGCCGATGCGGGCTACCAGATCTGGAATGGCCCGTTTAATTTGTACTATCATAGGTCGCGGGATCAAGCATGGTCCGCTCCATCTCCTTGGAGTAGTATTTGTATTCATGAATTGATTTTTGCTTTTGTAGATTTATAGATTCTCCTATCTTGATGTCCTATGAGTATTTTTGCTTGATTTATGTTTTCCGCTCTTGTATTTTTTAGACAAAATTGGTACTAACAGACATCTTGTATCCACGAGCATCTAGATTTTCCTTTGTGATCATCCTTAGTAGGTTACTCGTGGGTACCTTTTGTTACATTCTATGTGGATGTAATTCACAATGACGGTAGAAGATATTGAAGGTTGTTCACAAGGATTCATGAAGAGGTTAAAGGTAATTAACATTATAATGGTAATATATGAAGGCCACGAGCATTAAATCGTGGTAGTAGAAGGATAGAGCAAAAGATAAGCGGCATTAGAGTTCAAAATGGCCAGGGAAGAAATGGAGAATTAGGGTCCGGGAGTTGCGCCAAATTCTGGGAATAATCAAAGAAGAATCAGCTTTCAAGGTTGGATTCATTGGATTCATCTCCTCAAAAATAATAAAATTGACTACAAGAGCTCTCAAAACGGACTAACAGTTCATTCGTAGCGAATAAAAGAAGTTCAATCGGCCGAAGCAAAAATGGATCGGCGCGAACCGCTCATGGGTGGCACAAAATGAGGCACCAATGGCCCATGCCGGATGATGTAGCCCAAGCTAAGGCCCAGCATGGACTGCCTTCTCAAGTGCTTTTTTAACTCAAAAATAGCTAAGTAGGGGTGTGAACCGCTTTGTTTTAATGGCCTGCATCGTTTCATGTGTAAAATGTCGAGACCAACTAGTAGGATGGGACGTATTATGGGCTCAGGCCAAAATACTGAGCAAAATGAGAATTATGACAATGGTCCGCGCCAAACAACACGGCTCACGAATCAGAAGTGCAAACATGACTATCCTGATGACGGGCTGCGCCAGATGCCATAGACCGCGCCAGAAACGACACCCAAAAAATTCCATAGCCATTCCCAGATCCCTTGGCCTGCACCAGTGTGGATTAAACGTGCCATATGTAGTGCCCTACACCATTTACAGTGGTTCGCGCCAGTGACAGCTGAACTAGGGTTTTACACATTTTTGGCATATTTTGGGCCTATTTTTAGGCCCAATCCCCTACTACTATCAATAAAGCCTTAGTCTACTAGGGTTAGAAGGTTGGATCATTTTTAGTTAGTTCACTTGTAATTTGGAGAGCATCCTAGAGAGAGAAACAATCTCTCATGTTTCTTTCTTTCCTTTTTGTTTTGCTTTCATCCTAGTATATGGAATTCAAAACTTTATTTGAATTCCAAGTCTAGGGAGTAGTTTCCATAGCTTGGGGATAATTTTATTCATGTGTTGATTTATTATTTTGTGAGATTCTTAGTTCATCCTAATTATGGTGCTTGTGATATTATTGCAACTTGTTCTTGAATGTTTCAATTGCATGAATAGTACTCTTTGCACTCACTCTAGTCTATATTCATGTTGGTGCACATATCGGTATCCCCTAGAGAAGAGAAACCTCGGATGTGATATGGGTAGCAGGGTCCGGGTCATCGTGAGCGTCTGCACATATGCCTTTTCCGAGTTTTATAGTTACATGGCAAGAACACCAGTCTTAGTTGACTATTTGGAGTACTCTGAAAAGTTACAGGTAGAGATTACAAATAGTAGCAAGCTAGGGTGGTAAGAGGTCCTAGTATAATAGATAAGGTGCCTAACTTCCTTTGCCTCGTTCATAGGCCTAGGGAGTAGCGCATTAGTGGTGGAGTGCTCGGAATATAATTGTACGGGGGAGAAACAAACCTTTAAAAATGGCTAGACCTTTTTGTACTCCCTTAATTATGGAGGTGGTGCCAATGGAAGATCGCAAGCGCACCTGACGTTACAGGTATGGGGAAGTGGTGACCATTGACCACATCATGTGTTATGAGGACTAGATTAGGTTTTCTATGTCTCACATGTGAATTAGTTGAGGATTGAAGCATATAATCAACCATGTTTCTCAATCATTCCTCAAGTGTATAACTAATATAGTTTACGTGCTTTTACTTTCATGTTCTTAGTTGCTAGTTGAAAAACCAAAATCCTCCTCCCTTGTACTATAATGACTACTCCTAGCAACAGTTACAGATTGACAACCCAGACGTGGTTGTGTTTAAGTGACCGTTTGGCCCTAGTGTCTCTGTGGACATACCCATGGCTTACCGCTAACTACCCTATTAGTAGTGTAGTAGTGAGTTGGGTACAGAACTATAAATTTTATCTTTGACCAGTCCACCACATGGTTTTTATTAACACCTAGTGGAGGTAGGTCAAATTTTCGCACCGTTGTCGGGGATGCTAATCAGTCAAATTTTTAGTTAGCATAACATGTTAGTATATTAATTAGTATTTCTTATGTTTTTCTTTGTTTGTTTTGGTTATTGCTGTTGGTTGAATCTGTCTATTGGTGATCTTGTTGCATTTTGATCTGTTTTCTAGTGTTGCCTTAGAAAGGGTACTGTTAGCCCTTAGTTTATAGTTTATACTCGTACCGAAACTTATGTGTTTTGCATTACCCTACTGATAACACAGGTGATCGGAAATGAAGCAGAGAGATAGAGTAGAGGTTCAACCTAGACTGGTTGTGTTAGTAGAAGAGCCTCAATAGATGGTGGAGGATAATAGGATGTTGAGGAAGTTCATGGCCTCTAGTTTGGAGAGTCATCAATTATCCATCACGTTCCCCTATAACCACCAAATGTGAGCTGCAAGCTGAAAATTGGAATGATCCATTATCTTCCCACCTTCCACATTATGGTCGGGGGAAGACCCAAACAAGCACTTTTCTGAATTGGTCTGCACAAACTTGAAGCCTCCAAGTTTTTCAAAAGATGATTTTAATCTGAGGACTTTTCCAGTCAATCTTCTAGATAGAGCTAATGATCCCGATTGTATAGGTTCCTTGATGGAGAATTTAAATATTGGTTGTACTACTTACCCAGAGAGCTACTGAGTCACTCTGTGACTATTTGGAGCATTTAAAGAGGTTGCTTCCTAGCTGTTCATACCATTCTTTCAAGGAGAGGGATCCAGTTTACTATTTTTTAAAAGGCTTGTGTGATGAAGACATGCGAATGGTGAATGTCGTGAGTAATGGATCAATTGCCAAAAGTCCCTAAGGATGGGATGGCTCTCTTTGAAGAAATAACCAACTGTATGCAACAGTTTGGCACCAGGTTAAGGGTTAAGGTCTTGGATGAACCCTCACAATCGCCTAAGTTGGAAGAGCAAGTCCAAGCTCTTTTTTCTATGATGAAGGAACTCATACGAGTGAAGGTTCATCAAGTGAAAGTGTGTGGGTTATGCAACCTTGACCACATACCAAGGTATGTCCTGAAGTTGTAGAAGATTTGCAACAGGTGAAGGTCATAGAGTAAAACAACTGAGAGAGACTATAGTTTCCTAAGGGTCAACCACAAGGGTTTTGAGGAAACTAAGGTGATGCACTTTAAGATCCCTACACAAATGTTTGGTGGAGGGAAGACAATCAACCACAAGGATACCAGGGTGGACAACCTCTACCTAAACCATACCCAAGAGGTGAAGGCCCTTTCAACAACCATACTTTGATCAATGCATTGCACCAAGAAGAGATCTAGAAGCCATTGGTCAATTGGGGAAGAAATATGAGGTATTCGTAAAAAGGACAAGGCACAAGATTTGGGTACAAGGTGTCCTGTAAACTCCCTTCTCAACTAGAGATCAATCCAAGGAATGTGGGTGCATTAAAATTTAGAAGTGGGAAAGAAATTTGTGAGTCTGAGAAGAAGGTGATGTAAGAAAATGATAAGGTATTAGAGGCGAACAAGGAAAACTTTGAAGAGGATGAGATTGTGGTCAAGGAAGCGCCATCCAAGGAGCTTCCACCACCCAAGGCACTTGTCACTATTCCACCCCCATTTCCAAATGCTTTGAGGGAAAGCCCAAAGGTGGTGACAAATGATGGAAGTATTCGAAGGATCTTCAAAAATGTTGAGATCACAAACCCTATCTTGGAGCTAATTGAAAACGTGTCGTCGTATGTTAAGCTTATTAAAGTTTTATGCACAAAAAAGAGAATTGTACCCACTAAGAAGGTATGACATTTAAAAATGGGGAAGTCTCTATTACAGAGCATAAAATGTTTCCTAAGAAATGTTCTCTATTCCTATCTCCTTAGGTGGAAAGCTTATTTAAAATGCCATAATAGACTTAGGCACATCCATAAATGTGATCCCATTTAGTCTTTATCAATGCCCAGGGATAGGTGAGGTTAGGAAAACTAGAGTGATTGTCCAACTCGTCGATCACTCCCAAGCCAGCTGTTAAGGGCTGCTAAAGGATGTCCTAGACATTGTCCACAATAGAAATGCACCCCCAATACTTTTGGGGAGACCTATTCTTAAAAATTATAGGACTAAAATTGATTTCCATTGGGAACCTTAACTCTAGAAGATGATGTTGATAAAATGGAATTTGACACCTATAAGTCTAGGCATGATTCAACTGATTCTTCTTTTATGTGCAAAGGAGTGACCCTATGTGATAGGCATGATATACATAAACATTCTTGTGTGACAATTGAGCATGAACACTTGGATAAAGAGGATTCTAGAGGTGGCAGGAAACCCAAAGGGGAAGATTATGGTTGGAGGTATGATAGGCCTCTTGGCGGAGTACCTAGGATTGGTTCCACCAGCTAACTTTTCGAGCATAGGGAGGCGCACTTCCTACCTCATTGCTGCAAAGAGGTTGGTCCAATTCGAGATGCTCAGTACCACCCAGCCATGGGGGTATTTCACTGGTTATATGGCGCCAGGATGGTCACATTCATGGTACTTCCTCAGCCCAACAAGACGAAGTTGGAGTTTGCAACACCCGTAGCGGACTTGGTGATCTCACCCGACTCCTCGTTCAGAGAGGTCTTCCATCTCAAGCTCCAAGACCTTGGTCCAGCCCCTATCTAGCGTGATGATGTAGCCAACCTTTCTCTGAGCAATAGCAGCAACACTCCTCGCAGCCTCTACTAGAGACCTAGCCTATGCAGGAGGATTATTTGCCACCTCACTACTCCCAACCTCCACCAGATTTCTATGAGCATATGATGTAGACCATACAGGATGGATCGCCACCAAGATAGCATGATACTGGAGCACAACATGTTTGTCTCCCAAAGCTTGATCGACATAGATGAGAATATTGATCACCTATCAGCTCGCATCCATGAGAGCAGAGAGGCGGAAAGCTAGGAGGCAAAGGGGCACAGATTGGCTGGCTTGTTATCATCGCCGTTATTTTGGTGGTGGCCCTTCTTCCTCACAGCGGTGATTTTTTAGCATCATATCCTTACCCTTTCCATACTTCACTTTGTAAGTTTTTGCCATATTTGTCTACATTGGGGGTAATGTATTGTTCTAAGTGTGGGGAGGGGTATCTACTGATTTCATGGTTGGGGTTGGAAATATTCTGTTAGACTTGCTACTTTTGGATAATTCTTTTGCTTTGTTTTGGATATTTTCCCCCTTTGTTTTGTGATGTTTTTCTATTGATGTAATGATGTTGGCTTTGATATTTTTCTTAGCCTTAACATTTGGAAAGAACTTTGCTACGTTTTGGATTGGGGAAACTTGAAAAAATTGAAAATTTTGAAAAAAAATGGAAAATGGAAAAAAAAAGAATCCCTCTAAGTTGAAAACCCGAAAGAGCATCTTAGGCAACATAGGGGCCCGCATAGGGTTAAAACCCCAGAGGGTGACCTAGGAAAAAATGAGAGGCTAAATGTGTGAAAAAAGGTGTGATGTAAGCTGAAGAAACATAATGTGTGGCTATAATGAAAATCGAAAAGGGGTCCTAGGAAAAATGAGAGAAAGAGAGAAAAAGAAAAAATGTTATGTTTTCACTCATTTTACGGCGTTTGAGTCATCAGGTTGCGGTGGCCATATGGATGGATCCGGTAGCTTGGCATCTTAAGACCTCTTGGGAGTGGGAAATTTAGCAGGGGAAGACGAAGTAAGTTATGAAACTCTCAATCGTTAATATACATCATTTTTAGGTTGATATATTGGCATAAAGTGGAGCATGTGTTTTACTCTATACATGTCTTTAGCTTCACCTTCTACCATTGGATTTGGGATTGTCAATTCGAGAATTGGAAATGTTTTAGAGAGCAATGAATTGATGGGCTGATATGATTTGAGTAGATTTAGGAATGGGGGTTGTGGGAAACTTCTCATTTGACCTTAACATTGGGATGTGTGATATTGAGAGTTTTGTGAGGTATTAACTTAGGGGAAAAGTAGTTAGGATGTGTTTACGTCCTTTCCTTTGTATGATTAGATCTTTTCTTACTCGAGGGCATGGAAGGTTTAAGTGTGGGGAGGTTTGATGTGTCCATTTTATGTGCATAATTTAGTACTTTTGGGGGTCACTTTTGTGCTCTTTTATTATCAGGAGCTTATGTTTTACCATGAAATTATTTTAGGAGGGGTAAGAGCAACTTTACGCTCTTTTACCTCTTCTAAGTGGGTTTTGCATGACAAAGGAAGAAAATGGAGACTTGACAATTGATTAAAGCTTCCAAACATATGTAGTAAGATTCTATATTTGCTCATTTATGAACATTTATTGGAGAGAATTTATTATGCCATTAATGTTTTGTTTTGCCTCATTTATACCATGGGTTGTTTGCGTATATGAAATGTTTGTATGATTGAAATGTTAGAGTGTTAGGAAAGTTGCTAAATTCTTAACTCATTTGATATGAAATCCAAAAGCATGAATTTAGAACTTCTTGTGCATAATGTGTAATATTTGTTGCTAGATGAGTATGTTAATGTGGATTGTTCTCATATTTATCCTATAGATGCAAAGAAAGGTTGAACCTTGAATTTTTTTGTTCTAAGTTTAACCTAATCAATGTTTTGTTTGGTTAAATGACTATGTCTTTGGTAGAAGGCTTGTGGTTATCAAACCTATGGTCCTTTGGGTGAAATTCCATTGATGAAATACCCCTATTATGTTGTTTGTCGAGGGTGATCATCAATGAGATTTGCAAATGGTCGTTGTTTGTTTTTGCAAACTACTATTAAGGAGGAATGAATGTTGATCTTCGAATGAGAAGTGATAACATTCCTCATAGACAATAAATGTAATTGAATGAGTGAATGAATAATGAGCTATCGAAAGTTTGGAGGTGGAAGTCGGTTGCCCCCAAGGATAAAAAACTAACCAACCCCCCCCCCCCCCATTTACATGCTTTTATATGTATCTATATATGTATATGCCTAGTATGTTTTCTCCACTATATGTTTAAACACTTGAAAAGATCCATCTTCTCATGGACGATCCTGATTGGAAATTATCTACTCAATTGTAGATAGGAAGCATTAGGGCTTAAAAGTATTAACTTTGAGAGGTACGTCGACAACCTCCCATGTAACAACTAATAAAAAGGGGTAAAAACTAGAAAATAAAAAGTATTGGGGGCAATTGATATTCACTTCCAAAACAAATGTAGATAATTGAATCATTCACTCATTCTATCACATTTGTTACACATGGGAAATGTTATCACTTCCCATTCAAAGATCAACATTCATTCCTTTTTAATAGTAACTTGCAAAGACAAACAACGACCATTTGCAAACCTTGTTCACAATCACTTTAGGCAAACCATACCATACAGGTATTTCATCAACGACATTTCACATGAAGAACCATATATTTGATAACAACACGCCTTCTACCAAAGACATAGCCATTTAACCAAACATAGCATTCATTAGGCTACACCTAGAACAAACCATATTCAAGATTCAACCTTTCATTGCATCTATAGGATAAATTTGAGAAATATCCACATTAACATAGTTATCTAGCAAGAATCACAAGACATTATGCAGGAGAAATTCTAAGTTCATGTTTATGGATTTTCATGCCAAAGAGCTATGGAATTCATCACTTTCAAAACACCTAACACTTCAATCATACAAACACTTCCTATTCTCAAAAAACCCATGGTATAAATGAAGTAAAATATAGCTTTAAAAACACATGAATACTAAATGACAAAAGCTTCAAGAACGAGTGAAACAATCTTCTCAATACTTTCACTACTTGTTGTAAAGATAAATCTTTTATCCTTCTTAGATAGTAGTTTCCAAGAGTGAATTTGACATCTTTTGTCAAACCTCACCAATGACATCCTTAGATGAAACGCGACTAAAAGTATCCCATTTATGTCATGGAGAACGAAGAATCAACAAGCTTGGTAAAACATATAAACAGTTCACCGTGTCTAAGCATTTAACCAATTCATGCATTTACATAAGATTAGTCAAGAACGTTCAACGCCCATTGACCTCTTCTAGTTGTTATGATAAACAAACACGACAAAGAGTTCGACATTATCACATTCATCTAGAAGTTCCCAACACATGAACATCGTTTAGAATCTCTAACTCATTATCTTGGAGTCCATATTAAACAAGGGGTGAATTAGCTACTTTCTCCCAACCCTAAAAAGTAATCATACACGCAATTCATATGCTCAAAATTCCAAGAACATTAATGCCATTAACAATTCACATTCAAAGCTCAATAAATGCACAATAGCAAAAGCACTAAATAGATAGATATGACTCTCAAAACATTAGCAAGGAAGTCTCAATCAATTGCTCCCAAGATTAAACTAAACTAGATAATGAAATGACATGACTAACCTAGGGTTTGAACGCAGAAAAAAATGCAGGAAGGAGGAGAGATATAAAGAGGAGAGGATAGGATTTAGTATTTATAGTACAAAAAAGTAAGAAAGGTTCTAGCCACTCGTATGTCGTGACTCGCGATAAACCCATCACAAGTCACGACCGAGTGAAGTTTCTTCATCTTAATTTCCTTCTTCTTTTTGTTTCAAGTCCTCCTCTTCACTTCACTTATTTTCAATTCTTCAAGTCTTCGAAAGCTCAAATGCAAGCCTTCAAATCTTCAAAGGTATTCTTCAAAGTCTTCAAATTCTTCAGACAATTTGCCTTGTCACACAAAATCTTCTAGAAAAGTAATAAGAGCATAAAATTCGTTCTTAACTCTCCTTAGATAATTTCAAGGCAAAATGGCACATCTAGAGCACAAAAGTGTACAAAAGTGAATCCAAAAGGTTGTAATGTAACCGTATGAAATGGGCACATCAAACCTCCCCACACTTAAACCTTACTCTCCCTCGAGTAAGAAAAATTTAAGCACACAATGGAATTCATATTTCCACATCCTAAACTAATATTCCCCCAATAAAAACCTCACAAAAACTCTCAATATCATAAATCCAAAAATCAAAGCTCAAATGAGAATTTTTCGCACACACAACTCCAATTCCAAAATCTAACCAAACCTACCATTTATCAATTCACTACCCATAAAATGTTTCAAAGTCTAGAATTGGTAATCCCAAAGTCCAATGGCTCAAAATAAAGTCAAACAAATACTTCACTCTATACCAATATATCAACCCAAAAAGGAAGTACACAAAGGATTAAGAATTTCTTAACCTACTTCATTTTCCCCGCTAAATTACCCAATCCCAAGAGGTCTCATGATGTCGAGCTACCTGATCCATCCATATGACACCCGCAACCTTATGACTCCAATGCCGGAAAATGAGTGAAATCATAGCATTTTCCTTTTTTGTCACTCTTTCTCTCATTTTTCCTAGGAGCCCTTTCGGGTTTTCATCCTAGCCACACATAATGTTTCTTTGGCTCACATCTAACCTTTTTTCTACACATTTAGCCTCTCATTGTTTCCAAGGTTTCCCTTTTGGGTTTTTGACCTATCCAAACCCCCAATATTGCGTAAGTTGGCTTCTCGGGTTTTCAACTTAGTGGGTTTTCTTTGTAAATTTTTTTCCTTTTTCATTTTTTTCAGAATTTTCAGATTTTTCTTCCTTTTTCTCATGTATTTCCAATCAAAAGTAGCAAAAAGCATTCCAAATCAAGCTAGCATGCATGTCAGTCCTCTAAACCCACCCTGTACTTAAACATTACATTGCCCTCAATGTAATCATGTAGGGCAAGAACAATAAAACTCAAGGTAAGAAGTAGAGTGACTCCCGTTTCTCCGCACAGTCACCGGTGATACGGCGCAATCCCATGTATTTGTATAGAATTGGTCCCGAAATTCATTTCGGAGCTTAAATTGGTTTGAAGACTTGAAGAATGGGAGGAATTATTGTTAGGAAGATTTCTTGCTACAAGAAGAAGAACGGAAGACAAAGCAATGTTCTAGCACCCATCGCGGGTCACAACAAACGGGTGGCCAGATCACAACCTTATCCCTTTGTACTATAAATAGCATTTTTTTCCTTTCCTCTCCTTCATTCATCTTATTCCACCCTATTTTGGCACTATTCAAATCCTAGTTTTCCACAATTTTCATCTTTGATTTCTCTTGTTTTATGTTTGGTTTGTTAGTATTAATCAGTATTAACTCTAGTAGCTAAACTAATCTCTTGGGAGCAATTGATTGAAGCTTCCAAACTATGTGGGGAGATTCTCTATTTTCTCATTTATAAACACTTATTGGAGAGTATTTATTTTGTCATTAAGGCTGTGTTTTGTGTCATTTATACCATGGGTTGTTTGAGTATATGAAATGTTTGTATGATTGAAGTGTTAGTGTGTTAGGAAAGTTGAGAATTTCTTAGCTCGTTTAACATGAAATCAAGAACATGGATTTAGAACTTCTTGTGTATAATGTGTGCTAAATCTTGCTAGATAAGTTTGTTAATGTGGATTGTTCTCATATTTATCATATAGATGCCTTGAATGTGGTTTGTTCTGGGGTCAACCTAATAATTGCTTTTTTTTTGTTAAATGACTATGTATTTTGTAGAAGGCTTGTTGTTATCAAACCTATGGTCCTTCGTGTGAAATGCCATTGATTAAATACCTCTATGGTGATGTGTTCCTTAAGTGATTATCAACAAGGTTTGCAAATGGCCATTGTTTATCTTTGTAAATTACTATTAAGAAGGAATGAATGTTGATCTCCGAATGAGAAGCGATAACATTCCCCATGGACAAAAAAATTTAATTTAATGAGTGAATGAATCTAGGATCCATAGTAGGTTTGCCTAGAAATTTAAAGTTTGCCAATAAATTGACTCTCAGGAAGCCACCCGTAAGGATCCACATGGCCCATGCCTATTCAAATGCTTAAGAAGGTGCTCCCAGCTGGCGATCTGTGTCAGATAGCACGGGTTATTCCAAGCCTAGCCAGCACGACCATGCCAGAAAACATAGCTCGTGCCAATCCAAGCTAGCAAGGCCATGCAAGACCAATCCAACACAGTCGTGCCAGACACCACGGGCATTGCTAGACTCAACCAACACAGGTTATGTGCTATACCACAGTTCGTACCAATTTTTGCTTCTAGGGTTTTACTAGTGGAAGCCTTAGGGTTTCTATCAAACTTGGGCCTTTGGAGGCCCATTTATCTTCTCCTATATAAGGAAAATTTAGTCTCCTAGGGTTCAACAAGTAGGCATAATGTAGACTCTTAGTTTTTGGTAGGTAGAATGAAGAGGATAATTCTCTCTCTCTCTCTAGAGTTATTCTTCTCTTTTATTTCTTTTTAGATTCTTAGATCCATGTATTTAATTCTATTAATGAATTGGATTGAAGTTTGGACCATTTTTACTTCATTCTTCGAAGAGTAGGTAGAGAGAGAAAGGGATTAACCTTTTCTCTAATTTCTTTTCTCCTTGTTTTTGCTCAAGGGCATTGAATCCAATGAAATATTTGGGTTCACTACTTAGGGTGTAGTGATTTAGCTTGGGGTTTGTATTTGTATTCACGAATCGGTTTTTTCTTTTAGGAGATTCTCTAGATCCACCTATCTTTATGTGCTTATGAACATTAGGTTGGCTTCTTCTTTACATTCTTCTGAATTTCATCATTGTTACACCATGTTTGCATACACCTTAGTCAACTTTCATGTATGTTGGTACAATAGTCCGGAACCGTATGAGTGTATCCATGTGGGTTATCGAGTTAATATTACGATCAACTATACACTAGCCATAGCTGGCAAGTTTTCCCAAAGGTTTACAGATAGAGATATTGTCAGTAGAAAACTAGGGTTAGCGTATTTTTCAACGTTTGAGTCAACGAAAGATGTTGACTCCTTTGCCTCTGTAGGCCTAGTGAGAAGAATTTGTACTGGAGTTCCCGTGATGTGATCGTACGGTGGAGAATCAGTTCTTCACAGCACGCAGAGCTGTTGTTGCACTCTCCTAATTATGAAAGTGGTGCCAATAGAAGAATTCACTAGCACCATACGTAACCCATCTCCACTTGGGTTTGTTAAAATGAGTTGAAGCTAACCCGTGCAAAGGCGTTCCAAACAAATAGAATGAATGAAAGTGATGGTTAAAGATAAAAATTATATTATTCTCCCAAACTCACTACTATGCTGCCTATAGGTAGTTCGTAGCAAGAACGAGTTTGTCAACAGAGATGTTAGGGTCTAAAACCTAACTTAACACAATCACGTACGGTTTGTCAATCTGTCTGTGTGCTAGGAATAACTAACATTGTAAAATGGGGGGTTTTTTTAATTAGTAACTACGAACATAAACGATAACACAAGATTAAAATATACAAACTGGCATGTAGGGGTATTCGTGTAAAATGTTTGATAAATGGCTTCTATCCTCGATTCATTCACATATAAACATATAAACCTATCTTATGCCTATGTCACAAAATATGGAGGTAGCTAGGTATTTCCCCTGTCCATCACACGTGACACTTACCACAACGTTGTATCTCACTTTCTCTGTAATTAGGGAATGTGCTCTAGTCCAGTGATGCCAAAGACAATTCCTCGTAAATTTAATCCCAATGCTAACGTGTCCCCGCTTATAGGAATACAAAGCCCGCTAAAAAGGGCAATGCCTCGCATAGGTCTCAACCCTTAGACATGTAGTGATTTCATTACATCCCAGACACTCCACTATGGATCCCAATACCTAGGCCCTGATAGGAAAAGGAAAAGACACCTTGTGATGACTCTAGAGTCGGCACAACTCTAGTCCCTACGCATAATCATACTAATCTATCTGGATAAGCCCGGGAATTCTCCTTGTTGGGATTTTCCAAATCGATCACCCAATATTGATTTCTCACACAACAAGCCAATTAAAATTACGGTATACTACATATAAGGATTTTCTCTCAAAGCATGTGATTGCACTCATCTCCCCGATGTTCTTTACCTACTCCACATTCTAACATTCCCAATATAGCAATGAAGCCGAGCACGATTTTATACTACCTTACATTCATGGGTGCATCATCATAATGACATATCATAGATCTTTAAATTTTAGAAAGAACAAGTTCTAGAACAATTATTCATAGCATAAAAAGATAGGAATATCTAAATCTCCAAACACTCATAATCAAAACATGCTTACAAATATAACCCCGAGTTGATTGTACTAATCCCTAGAAAATAGATCCATGGAAAATATTGATTTAGATGCCATGGATCTAGGAAGATAAGATGAATGGAGCAAGAGAAAAATAGAAGGAAAAGAGAAGAAGTACTCTAGAGAGAGGAAGAGAACTCTTCGCTTCTACCTACCAAGAGAGAGAAAAAATCTACATTATGCCTACTTAGGTTTTCATAGAAGATTAAAGGCTCCCATATAGTATTAGGGAGTTGGGCCTCAAAAAAAGCCTAAAATAGGGTAAAAAAACCCTAGCAGCCGTAATTAGCACGGGCCGTGCGTCTTTGCGCAGACCGTGCTTCGTGCAGACAAGGTTAGCCTCATGTTGACATGGGGCATTAGTAAATAGCTATCCTCATGCTGACACGGGCTATGTGTCCTAGCCTAGACAGGCTAGTTTAGTTTGTGTTAGCCAGCGCAGACCGTTGGCTGGACCTCTATTTTTTATCTTCTTATTTGCACCCATGTCATTTGGCATGGGACATCACTTGTTCTTTGTATTTTTAAAGTTGAAATGACACAGACCGTGTAAAATGGCATGGTCCAGGTCCATACATAGCTGATTCATATTGAAATAGAGTAAAGCGGGATGCTGGAATGAGTACGGTGTGTGCTAGTAGCCTTGTCACTGACCCCCCCCCCCCTCTCGTGTTGGAGCTTGGCACTGCTCATTTTGGATGTTATGGTCTTGCTAGAGGCCCTTGGTATGACCCCCTTCATGTATAGCCTTGCACTTACCCACCCCCCCTGTGTTGGCCGTAACTGATTTGGTCGGGTGACTTGTGTGCTCCACTATGGCAGAACCAATAATCCGATTTGAAAGTTCTTGTAGTCAATTTATAGCGCTTAAGAACAAATCTCAAATGGTGCCACCCTAAAGGGCTGATTCTTCCTGGATATTTCACTAAACTTTGTGCAACCCTCGGACAACAAATCTTCCACTTCTTTTTTGGCCTCTTTGAACTTTGAGTCCGCCTTTCTTGGGCTCAACTCTATCTACTACCATGCTTTAGAATATGTGGCCTTTAATATACTACCATTCTTTCTAATGGCCTTTGATATCTTCTACCATTCTTACGAATGGCCATCCATACAAAAGTGATGAAGTATCAACTAGTATCAATTAAGTTTACAAAACTCAAGATTTAGACAAGAAAACCAAACATGTTCGTCCAAACTCTTTTTCTTGTAAACCTAACTGATACTATCAATCAAACAAGTAAAACAAGCCAATTAGTACATCGAATGCATTTGTTAATGCATGCAATACAGTGCACATTACTACAGATAGGTATGGGAAAGTGTTAACCATCAACCACATTACGTGGAATAAGCACTAGGATAGGTTTGTATGTCTTAAATGTGATTGAATCAAGGATTAAAGCATATCACTGATAATGTTATGCAAATATTCCCCAAGTACTATCGATAGATATATTTACTCTCCTGTTTGGATAAAAACCCCCTAAAAACCTGTCTTGCAATCAGCCTTCAATCTACTACCATTCTTACGAATGGCCTAACACGCGATTAGATTGACGACCCGATCATGGATGTGTGTAGTAAACTTTTAGATACCTAGCATCCTAATGGAGAATTCCAATCTTTCCACAAACTTAGGGACTTTCCAATGGTTACCGAATCACATAGGTAGATGGAGAAGGAGATGCAGAAAGGTGAACAAAGCAGTTCTACGATAGTCAATTGAGGTTGAGACTGTGAATACCATGGTGGAAGAAAACATAATGCTTACAGAGTTGATGTATCATAATTTGGAGAATCAACATCACCTGTGAGCTTAATAGTGGCATGATCAAATGCCTATCAATGTTCCATGGTATAAGGCAAGCGAAGATCCAAATAAGCGCTTGTTGGAATACCACCATGTATTCACAAACATGAAGCCATCGGGAGTCTCTAAAGAGGACTATAACTTGAGATCCTCCCCGTTCTCACTCCGAGATGTGACAAAGGATTGGTTGTACTAATTGTCGCTGGGGTATATCACATTGTGGATGGACATGAAGAGTAGATTCCTTGAGATGTTTCCACCCACCATCTCCAAATCCGTCAGATTTAAGAAGCATTTCTCTAAAATCTATAAGTTTCCCAGACACTCTTTACAAGTATTGGGAAAGGTTCAAGAGGTTTCTCGTGAGTTATCCTTAACATCCGTTCAAGGATGGAGACTTGCTTTATTATTTCTTCGAAGGATTTTATGATGAAAATAGGATGATAGTAAATGCCTCTTATAATGAGTCAATCACCATCAAGTGTCTAAATGATACGTGATATCCTTCAAGGAAATGGCTAATGGGACATGGAATTTTGGAACCCAATCAAGGATGAAGTTGATGGATGAATCAACTTATTCCTCTAAAATGGAGAAGAAAGTCCAAGCTCCTATTTTCATGATGAAGGGGTGATTCATGAAGACAAGGTGCGTAGAGTGTGTAACCTAGTCCACCCAACAGATATGTATCCTCATGTGGCAAGTGGATTTGAAGAAATTAAGGCATTGGACTACCAAGTAGGTAATCAAAAATTTGAAAGGGGGCAAAGGGTTCAAGGGAAACAAGGAGGAGAGACAACTAGAATTGGGACCGCTGTGCAAACACCTTCAACCCTGGTTACTATAACCACCCTACTTTCCGGTTGAGTGATGACAAACAATAGAAAGATAATGTCTATAGGGGTGGACAGCAGGGGTACAATAGGGGAGTTGTTTTGCCACAACCCTACCTAAGGGGTGAGGTGATTTCAAACAACCACAAGGGTATTTACAAGTCAGAGCACACTGGTTTGATGGATAACATTGCTCAAGTCACCAAGAGAAATGAGATCTTTGTGGAGAGCTGGGTACGGGGAATTTTTCAAGCATCAAGAACCTAGAGGTTCAAGTGAGAAATTGACCACTCTAATTATCCTTCTAGAAGAAAAGACTCTGGAAAGTTACCTTCCAAACCTGAGATAAACCTGAAAAATGTGAGCACAATTAAGTTGCAAAATGGGAAAGATTTTAAGGAAGTCGAGAAAGAAAAAGTGCAAGATGATGACCTTGTGGTGGATAAAATCAAAGTCACTCTTGAAGTGGAATAGATGGTTGTTTTAGAGGAGTCCAAGCAATGCCTCTTGATGAGACTCTAGACACATGTGTTTCCTATGGTATTTAGTATATCTTTTGTTACCTTTTGTATGGTAATTTCCAAGGGGTTCAGAGGACCATTGTTGGTTTTCTTATCTAAATCCCTCATTTTTAGCTTGTTTTAGATCTAATGGATTCTATGTCCCTACGAGATTGTAGATCCATTTTTGTGAGTTTATATTTTGAACATTGCTCATTGGCACTTCAGAATGTGTAGAAGTGATGTGCTTGCTTTATCGCCTATTATATATTGTATTCGGAATAGTTTTTAGCATGTTTTGTTTGGAATATATCTTGTATTAGTTGAGTTTACGGGACAAGGGGTTTTGATAGCCATGTTTGGTTTTTTTTATCTAAATCCTGCATTTTGTAGACTTAATAAATACTAATGGACATCTCGTATCCACGGGCTACGATCATCCATTTGATAATCTTTAGTGGGTCGCACATGGGTACTTTTTTTTTATTCATTCATTGTGATGCCATTCATAAGGGCACTAGAAGATATTCAAATGGATCCATCCAAAGGAGCGGAGAGAGGAGGGTGAAAATAGGGCGCAACCCTACTACTGTTCACCGTAGCTGATTTTCGCCAGGTTTCTCTTCCTCGGCTCTTCTCCCCCGGCGAGGGACCTGACACTCATGTTGGGCTCCTCGCTGGGAATCTTTTAACATATGGTTTGTATCTCAATCAGAAGCTATTTCCAGATCTGGGTTTCTTTTCGAAACTCCGAAGTCAGTCTGTACGTCGCAATTTGGAAGAAGATCTCACTATTGATCTTAGAATCTGAAAACCCATACCTCAAATAAGGGTTCTCTTGAAAGAGAGAACGCTTCTGACCTTGAAGCGTCCAAATTTTTAGAAGAGGAGTAGCGCATATCACGGGTCCAGAAGAATCCCGTCGAACATGGGTTTATGGGGGAGAACATGCTTCCCCAAACTTGGAGGAGGAGGATTTGTGTGGATTGCAGTTTGGACCAAGACCCAAGCACTAATCTGACGTAACTCTGGGTTGACCACAATCTGGGTTGCTGATGAATAGTGTTTGGCGAATCTCTATCACGATACAGGTAATTTATTGATGAATTGGTGCGGATTTGTGAGAACTTGTGTGGATTGCTGTGGGAAATACTCTGCTTTTTGTATGGATTCTATGGATTGTGGTAGGTCTGCTATGTCTGTGTAGAAAGTGGACTGGTACTCTGTTCCTGCTCTGTTCGATGGTTGGTTTAGTTAACTCTGTGTGGACTGTGAGTTTAATGTAGAACTCGGTTTTGTTTGGACTAGAACGGTGTGGATTTTAGTTTATGGTATATGTGAATCGCTGTGAAAAGGGATGAATTACTTTGCATATATATCTATGTGGAACCGTGTGTGGTGTTCATGTTGAACACAAAACTGTGATGAATTTTCCAAAATTTTGAACTCTTTTGTTATCTCATGAACATCAATACGGATTTTGTATTTCGTCTAATAAATCTGGGCTATGGATAGATGAGGATGCTTATGAACAGTTTGTGTCGATTCGTATGCAAAATTCTATAGGCTCAGGACAGTTTTAATGAAATTCACGGGGGATTGGGGTTTAAGGATGGTTTTAAGGCATAGAGAGTGTTAGTATTTGGGAGAACTCTTATTGGATTCAAGTAAACTTGTGTGCAAATCCTGGGTAACCGACCGGCCTAGTCTGTGTTCAAACCCCGGCCTTGCTAGTGCCCAGAACTCGGTCACCTTCCGACCATGCTTGTGCTCAACCCCGGCCTTACATGTGCTCAGATCTCGGACATTACCCGGCCCTGTTTACTTGACCTGATTGGTATTCAAACCAATAGGCTATGTTTTATGCCATAAAATCATACTTGCTTCATTTACTCATGAAAGTTAATATGGAGTTTATGTGGGAGTGGGATTACCGCTAGGCTTCATGCATAAAGAGTGTTAGTATTTGGATGAGTTCTTCATCGATTCAGTAAACTTGTGCTCAAACCCCGGGCAGGACTCTAACCCTGGTCACTCCAGGTTTACTTGAATTAATTGGAATTTAGACCAATAGGCTATGTTTTATGCCATGATCTCAGAACTAATCTTACTCACTCATGAAAATTCGCACGGATTTGGGATATTATAATGTTATTGTTAGATGAGACATATGCTTTGGGGTCAGTCAGATTCAAAATGGAAATCAGGAGAAGTTTTACTGTGTGTTGGTTGGAATTAGCCAATTGATGCCCGGTGGCCGGCCATGGCAGACTGTGCTTACCGGAATCATTAACTGGTACACCCAAGTGTTGTTTTCATTCTTCAATCTCATGAGAATACCCAGGTCAGGATGAAAGAAGGAGAAAACTGTTAAAAATTGGCATTATCTGGACTTTTGCCAAGTTTCCGGCAACTAACTTATGAAAGATGTTGAGTATGGGGGACCTTCGAACGCTCAAGGTGGCTGTAGATGTTCGAGTGCTCGAGGAGATCATCGACTCCCGACGATCTTCGAGAGCCTCGGGAGGTTTTCAAGAATGGGAGATCTTCGAGTAATACAAGTGGCTTTCGACAATAATCAGTGTTCGTGTACTAGAGGCGATTCTGTCTTCGAGAGCACTAGAGGAGGTCTTTGAGCTTCTAGCTTGTTCAAATGTGTGACAAGGCATCCATGTCCCTGAGTGCTCGAGGGGGCTGGCGGTGCCGAGAAAGAGGAGTCTGAGTGATCGAAGGGGCACTCGAGACATGGAGGTGTTCGAGTGCTCGAGAGGAGCATTCAAGTGTTGGAGGTCTTCGAGCGCTTCAGAAGGTCTTTGAGAGCTCGAGGAGGTTTGTGAGCGTAGGAGGAGTTCGGGTGCTCGATGGGGCATCCGAAGGAGTTTGAGTGCTCGAAGAGCATCAGCATGAGGCATTCGAGAGCTCGATCTTTGGTACGGTTTAGGTGCTCGGTTTCCATGGTGAGGCAAGAAGTTTAAGAGCAAGGCCTTTGTTACTGATGCTCTTACTCCTAAGCATAGTTTTTACTTACGATTTGACGGTTATTTATGTGCTCTATACCCGCACTGAACTCCGTGCTAAATCGGTATAAAGCTATCCATTTGCTCAAAATGGAGAGGGTGATTACATAATCTCCACGCTTGATGCACGCGGTATAAGTGTATCCATTATCTCATCTTCAGGAGGTTGATTTGGCTGGGATTCACAAGGGTTAGAGGCACGGCCTAATCATACCTTTGCCCACTTAACCACTTTCGGCACTACCAAGAGAATGTACGAAGGCCAATAACATCCCTCTATCTTCAACTTAGGGATGTACATGGTAGAAGCAGATTCCAACTCGTACCAACATGGTGCAACTAGAACTATCGGCTTCAATCTCTTTGTGAAATTCAAGACCCGAGAACTCTCGGCTGCATTAGGAATCTCAAATGTGTTTTGGAAATCTTTGTACCTTCATCACCATTCCATCTACAACATTAGTTCAAGACCCGAGTCTCACAACTCTTGGCTGCATTATGGAATTCAAATGAAGATGGCCCCATTTGTTAGGGGTAGAAGCGGATTATTTGTTTATGGGTAGTGAGTTTGTTCTCACCCCATTTGTCTAGTGTTTCATAGCCTGTGTTTTTCCTGGCTGTTTTTTATTCCCTTTGCTTACTCATTATGCATAGGGTTGGTAGTATTTTACTTAGGAAAAGGGGGGGGGGAGTGTCATCCTTTTAGATTACACTTTCACATCCCCCCTCCCTCTTGCGGATTTGCTCCTTAGGTTCATCATGTAACCTAAGGTTGGATTATGTTTTGTATTTGGTAGGGCTCTCTCAGGGCTCTACCATGGGTTCCACCGTATATACTATTTACCTATTTACCGACTAGAAGATATTCAAGGCTATTCACAAGAATAGTAGAATAAATCGATGGCAATTCACCTCTAGAATGGTAGTAGACGAAGGCCACAAACATCAATGCGTGGTAGAAGGGGATTGGAGCCAAAGGTAGGTGGCGATGGAGATCAAAGCGACCAATGAAGAAACCCAGATTCCATATTATTCGTCCTCTCAAGAACTAAAAAATTGACTAATACAACTCTAAAATTGGACTAACGGTTCACCCATAGCAAAGTAAACAAGTTCGGCGGCCAAGGTACTACAGCTAGGCACGGGCCGTTCATAGTTAGGCACCAATGGCCCACGCTAGAGAAGGCATCTCGCACCAACAGTTCTGGTACAAGGAAATGATGCAACCCGTGCCAAATCTCATAGCCTGCACAACACAAGTTCAAGACTTCGCTGAAAAATGGCTAAGTTTAGGTGCAGATCATCCCATTCATGACAGCACGCGCTATTCCAGGTTCTAGATACCAAGACTAGCCAACGGCCAGTGTCAAGGGTCGTGCCCCATGCCAAGTTTCTGAGCAGAACAAGCCTCCAGACCACTGCCCACGCCAAAGCTCTAAGCAGACCGTGCCTCCAGGTAACGGCCAGTGCTAAGGCCCCTGCCCCATGATTCAGATGTTCCAATTCCAGCCGACAGACGGTAGCTTACGTCAATGACCATGGTATCCATTTGGTTAGTCATAGATAAGAATGGACACAAGGTGGGAAGTCGTTGGCGTACCTCTCAAAGTTAAAATTATATGCCCTAAATGCTTCCTCTATACAACTAAGTAGATAATGGCAAGTTGGGGTCATCCACAAAGAAGAGAGATTTTCTTAAGCATTTAAATATATAAGGTTCATATAATGCTAGAAGTATATATATATATATGTATATATGTGTATATATATGTGTGTGTATATATCTATATATGTGTGTGTATATATGTGTATATATACATATAAGCAAGTAAACTGAGGAGGGGTTTGGTTGGTTGGTTTTCCTATGTTATGAAATTAAAGACAAACATGACTAGCAAAGTCAAGTAGCTATGCTAATCATCAAACAAACTAAGAAAAAGGGTAAAAACTACAAAATAAAAAAACCTTGGGGGAAATTAATATCCCCTTCCAAAAAAAATGTAGATCATTGAACCATTCACTCATTTTATCACATTTGTTACCTATGGAGAATGTTATCACTTCCCATTCGAAGATCAACATTCATTCCTTCTTAATAGTAATTTGCAAAGACAAACAACGACCATTTGCAAACCTCATTGAAAATAACTCTAGGCAAACAACACCATAGAGGTATTTCATCAATGAAATTTCACACGAAGGACCATAGATTTGATAACAACAAGCCTTCTACCAAAGACATAGCCATTTAACCAAACATATCATTCGTTAGGCTAAACCTAGAACAAACCACATTCAAGATTCAACCTTTCATTGCATCTATAGGATAAATATGAGAACAATCCACATTAACATACTTATCTAGCAAGTATCAGAACACATTATGCACAAGAAGTTCTAAGTTCATGTTCTTGGATTTTTATGCCAAAGAGCTAAGGAATTCACTTTCCTAACACTCTAACACTTCAATCACACAAACACTTCCTATTCTCAAATAACCCATGGCATAAATGAAGTAAAACATAGCATTAAGAACACATGAATACTAAAAAACAAAGGCTTCAAGAACGAGTGAAACAATCTATTCACTACTTTCACTATTTGTTGTGAAGATAAATCTTCTATCTTTCTTAGATAATAGTTTGCAAGACCAAATCCGACATCTCTTGTCAAACCTCACCAATTACTCCCTTAGTCAAAACATGACTAAAAGTATCCCATTGATGGCATTGAGCTCGAAGAATCAACAAGCTTGGCAACAGTTATAAACACTACACCGTGTCTAAGCATTTAACCAATTCATGCATGTACACAAGATTAATCAAGAATGATCGACATTCATTGACCTATATCATTTGCAACAAGTAACAAACATGACAACGAGTTCAACATCATCTCATTCATCTTGAAACTATCAACACATCAACATCGTTAAGAAGCTCACTCATGCTCTTGGATTCCACATTAAAAGATGGGAAAATTAGCTACTTTCTCCCAACCCTAA
This sequence comes from Rubia yunnanensis, assembly GCA_037428765.1. Classification (NCBI taxonomy): domain Eukaryota; kingdom Viridiplantae; phylum Streptophyta; class Magnoliopsida; order Gentianales; family Rubiaceae; genus Rubia; species Rubia yunnanensis. The sequence continues at coordinate 73,305,933 of CM075061.1, read as the reverse complement.
CAAGTAATCATGCAAGCAATTCATATACTCAAACTTCCAACAACATCAATGCCATTAAAAATTCACATTAAAAGCTCAATAAATGCACAATAGAAAAAGCAATAAATAAATAGATATGATTCTCAAGACATGGATTTTGAAGTCTTAATCAAGTGCTCCCAAGATTAAACTAACCTAGATAATTAAAAGACATGATTAACCCACAAAAACTAAGAAAAGAAAGAAAAGAAAAATAGGTCTTTGAACCCTAAAAATCACAGGAAGAAGAAGGGATGTGAAGAGGAGAAGACAAGATGAGTATTTATAGTACAAAAAAGTAAGAAAGTTTCTGGCCAGACGTCCGTCGAGAGTCGGGATCGAGCCCAGTTTTAGCATCTTAATTTCATTCTTCTTTTTGTTTCAAGTTCTCCTCTTCACTTAACTTTTCTTCAATTCTTCAAGTCTTCAAAAGCTCAAATAAAAGTATTCAAGTCTTTAAATCTTCAAAGGTATTCTTTAAAGTCTTCATAGTCTTCAAAGTCTTTAAACAAATTTCTTTGTCACACAAAATCCTCTAGAAAAGTAATAAAAGCGTAAAGGTCGATTTTAACTCTCCTAAGAGAATATCAAGGCAAAATGTCACATCTAGAGCACAAAAGTGAGTACCAAAAGTTTTAATATAATCATATTAAATGGGCATATCCAACCTCCCCCCACTTAAAACCTTACTCGCCCGCGAGTAAGAAAAGATTCAAGCACACAAAGGAATTCATATGTCCACATCCTAACTAATACTCCCCCAGTCAAATCCTCACAAAAACTCTCAATATCATAAATCCCAAAATCAAAGCTCAAATGAGAATTTTTCACACACACAACCCCAATTCTCAAATCTAACAAAACCTACCACTTATCAATTCACTACCCGTAAAACTGTTTCAAAGTCCCGAATTGATAATCCCAAATTGCAATGACACAAAATGAAGTCAAAACCATATAGGAGGTTCAAACACATATTTCACCCAATGCCAATATATCAACCACAACGAAGTTTAAAAGAATTAAGAATTTTATAACCATACTTCATTTTTCAACCCCCTTTACCTAATCCCAAGTGCTCTCAAGATGTTGAGCTACCCAATCCATCTATATGACAAGTGCAAACTTATGACTCCGACGCTGGAAAATGAGTGAAATCATAGCATTTTCCCTTTTTTCCCTTTCTCTCATTTTTCCTAGGAGCCTTTTCAAGTTTCATCCTAGCCACACATCATGTACTTTTTTGCTCACATCTCACCTTTTTCCGCACATTTACAATCACATTTTTTCCTAGGTCTCCCTTTCGGGTTTTTGACCTATCCGGGCCCCCAATGTTACCTAAGTTGCCATCTTGGATTTTCAATTTAGCGGGTTTTCTTTTTAAATAATTTTTTTCTTTTTCATTTTCTTTTTTTTCCAAAATTTTCAATTTTTTCTTCCCTTTTATTATGTTTTTCCAATCAAAAGTAGCAAAAAACATTCCAAATCAAGCTAGCATGTATTGAGTCCTCTAACCCCCCTCCCCGTACTTAAAACATTACATTGCCCTCAATGCAAACATGTAAGGAAAGAACAATAAAACTCAAGGTAAGAGGTAGAGTGACACTCGTTTCTCGGCATAGTCGCCAGTGATACAGCGCAATCCCATGTATTTGTATAGAATCGGTCCCAAAATTGGTTTGGAGCTGGAAGGGGGAGCAAAAGTGTCGTAGCAGAACTCACCCCTCGAGCAAAACATTGTCCCCATGGCACCGTTTGATCAAGACTAACACCACAGAGAACAACATCAAACTCATAAGTACATAAGGATTTTTAATACTAGGTTTAGCATCAAAAGTTAATAACCATAATATTCTCAAAGAACAACCAATCCATAATGCAATCACCACTATAACATTTTCTAATAAAGATATCCAACATATATCGACACATATCCAAGCATCATGATAGAATATAGCAAATACAATCACAATGATGTTGTCGGCATACTACAATCAACAAAGGTACTATAAATATGCAAGAATTTTCATGTCAATATATGTAGGATGGTGGAGGAATATGTGGAGGTGTGGTGGTTCTTGGGAGTATTTGGTGGAGAAGAAGAAATGATTATGTAGTGTTTGAACACAGTTGAAAAGTTGGTTTCTCCATCGTGACTCGCGACCAAGCCATCGTGACTTGCGATATCTTTGGTCTCTGAACTCAATTCTTCCATAATTTCTTTATTTGGTTGAGACTCGTGACGGCCCTGTCGTGACTAGCAAAAAGATAGTGCTGGGAGTTCATTTTTTCTCCCCTGTTCTTCGCCGCTCACGACATATCCGTTGCGAATCACGATGATGGGGTTTCCCAACACTTAGAAAGAATTTATTTTTTTCTTACCAATTTTCCAAGCTTTCATCCCTTTCTCATGGATCTCCTTCCTTCATCTCTTCCAATGAAATGCACTTCACTTTGCTACAAAATCACAGAAAAACACACCTTAAAAAGAACAAGAAAAAATAACAAAAACTAAACAACAAAAACAAGAATAAAGGCCGAATTTATTTGCTTCAGTCGGCATGACAAAAATCATATATTTAAGTTCATCGGCATGACCATAATGTTATCCATATGGTGAAGGCTTGAACCCTTTCAGCATGAGTATCCAAAAGTAGAGAGGTGGGGTTAACAAAACTTTCAAGAGGAAAGTCTAGTGGAGGTGGAGATGGTTTAAAGGGAGTTGGGTGGTTATGAGGCTTGGGATAGTCTTTTGGCTCCTCTCTTGTCTCCCTAAAAACCTCTTCCTCCATTTTTTCATCCTCAACAACCAACTCCTTATCCTCTTCGAACTCAAGCTCATTTCCCATGGTGACCTCACTCACCAAATCCTCGAGTTTGACTTGGGATGATGTATATTTGGAATCATGAGCTTCCATTTGGGCCAACACTTCTAATATACTCCTCACATGCCCCTCAATAGCCTCTACACTAGAGGAGAGCCGAGTGTCTAGCTCCTCGCTAGTAAAGTTGTTCAAGTTTGCTATTGCATTCATGACTTCCTCACATGTCAAACTTGAACTTTCTTGTTGGGCTTGGTTATGGGGTATGGTATAAGGTGGTGATGGCCAACTATTTTCCTCGTATTGTTGGTTTTTTGGCTCATTCTCATACCACCAATCCGGATTACCACTCCATTCCGGATTGTAAGAATTGTTGTATGGATATCATTCTTTGTTTTCTTGCCCTTGAAAAACAACATCTCCTATCTCTTGGTAAAATCTTCATAATACCCTTGGTTTTGGAAACCAAGGGTTCTTTTCCCCTCATAGTGCTCTTCCCTCAACAAATAACAAGACTCGGTAGGATCGTCAAAATGACACATCCTACAAAACCTTTTTTGTTGAGCCTCTATTCTCATCATGAGTTCCCTCAAGGTGAGATGCTCCATTTTTTGTTTTTTATTTTTAAAAATTCCAAAATCATTTTGCAAAGATTATCGATAAAAATTCACCAACAACTCAAGCAATACCTACTTCAAACAAAAACAACCACCAAGGAGTGGAAAATAAAAACAACTAGCTAATATGCAACCAAATAGACCTAAACACTTAAAAATAAATGCCTCTTCCCCGGCAGCGGCGCCAAAATTTGGGAGGTCATCTCCGTACCTCTCAAAGTTATAATTTATAAGCCCTTTATGCTCACTAAATACAATTAAGTAGATAGTGGAAAATTGGGGTCGTCCACGAAGAAGGGGGATTTTCTTAAGCGTTTAAACATAAAAGGCTCATATTATGCTAGAAGTAAATATATACACATATATAAAAGCAAGTAAAAAGGGGGGAGGGATTTGGTTTCTTGGTTTTCCTAAGTTATGAAATTAAAAGACAAGCTAACTAGAAAAGTCAAGTAACTATACTAATCATGCAAAAACTAGGAAAAAGAGGTAAAAACTACAAAAGATAAAGCCTTGAGGGCAATTGACATCCACTTCCAAACAAAATGTAAATCATTGAACCATTCACTCATTCTATCACATTTTCAACCTATGGGGAATGTTATCACTTCTCATTCGAAGATCAACATTCATTCCTTCTTAATAGTAGTTCGCAAAGACAAACAATGACCATTTGCAAACCTCGTTGACAATCACTCTAGGCAAACAACACCATAGAGGTATTTCATCAATGGCATTTCACACGAAGGACCATAGATTTGATAACAACAAGCTTTTTACCAAAGACATAGCCATTTAACCAAACATAGCATTCATTAGGCAAAACATAGAACAACCCACATTCAAGGTTCAACCTTACATTGCATCTATAGGATGAATATGAGAACAATCCACATTAACATACTTATCTAGCAAGAATCACAACACATTATGCACAAGAAGTTCTAAGTTCATGCTCTTCGATTTTCATGCCAAAGAGCTAAGGAATTCATCACTTTCCTAACACCAAAACACTTAAATCATACAAACACTTCCTATTCTAAAACAACCCATGGAATAAATAAAGTAAAACATAGTATTAAGAACACATGAATGCTAAATAAAAAAGGCTTCAGGAATGAGTGAAACAATATATTCACTACTTCCACTACTTCTTGTGAAGATAAATCTTCTATCCTTCTTAGATAGTAGTTTGCAAGAGTGAATTCAACATCTCTTTTCAAACCTCACCAATGACTCCCTTAGTCAAACACGACTAAAAGTATCCCATTGATGGCATTGAGATAGAAGAATTAACAAGCTTGGCAACACTTATAAGCACTACACTATGTCTAAGCATTTAACCAATTCGTGCATTTACACAAGATTAGTCAAGAACGATCGACTTTCATTGACCTATCTCATTTGCTACAAGTAACAAACATGACATCGAGTCAACATCATCTCATTCATCTAGCAACTATCAACACATCAACATCATTAAGAAGCTCTAACTCATCCTCTTGGGTTCTACATTAAAAGAGGGGAGAATTAGCTACTTTCTCCTAACCCTAACAAGTAATCATACATGCAATTCATATACTCAAACTTCCAACAAAATCAATGCCATTAACAATTCACATTCAAAGCATAATAAATGCACGATAGCAAAAGTAATAAATAGATAGATATGATTCTCAAGACATGGATTTGGAATTCTTAATCAAGTGCTCCAAAGATTAAACTAACCTAGATAATTAAAAGCCATGATTAACCTACAAAAACTAAGAAAAGAAAGAAAAGAAAACTAGGGTTTTGAACCCAGAAAAATCGAAGGAAGAAGAAGGGTTGTAAAGAACAGAGGATAAGGTGAGTATTTATAGTACAAAATATTAAATAAGTTTCTGGCCATACGTACGCTGAGAGTCGTGACAGAGCCCAGTTTCAGCATCTTGATTTCTTTGTTCTTTTTGTTTCAAGTTCTCCTCTTCACTTCTCTTCTCTTCAATTCTTCAAGTATTAAAAAGCTCAAATACAAGCCTTCAAACAAATTGCCTTGTCTCATAAAATCCTCTAGAAAAGTAATAAAAGCGTAAAAGTTGCTTTTAACTCTCCTACGAGAATTTCAAGGGAAAATGTCACATCTAGAGCACAAAAGTGTACAAAAGTGAGTCCCAAAAGTCCTAATATAACCATAAAAAATGGGCACATCAATTGAGCATGAAAAATCAAAAAGCTTGGCAACACTTATACACACTACACCGTGTCTAAGCCTTTAACCAATTCATGCATTTACATAAGATTATTCAAGAACGTTCAATGCTCATAGACCTCTCCAATTTTCTACAACAAACAAAGATGACCAAGAATTTGACATTATCACATTCATCTACCAATTATCAAAACATCAACATCATATAGAAGTTATAACTCATGCTATTGGATTCCAGATTAAAAGAGGGGAGAATTATCTACTTTCTTCCGACCCTAACAAGTAGTAATTATACAAGCAATTCTAATACTCAAACTTCCAACAAAATTAATTCCACTAACAATTCACATTCAAAGCTCAATAAATGCACAATATCAAAAGCACTAAATAGATAGATATGATTCTCAAGACATTAGCAAAGAGGTCTCAATCAATTGCTCCCAAGATTAAACTAACCTAGATGATGAAAAGAAATGATTAACCTACAAAAACTAAGAAAAGAAAGAAAGGAAAACTAGTGTTTTGAACCCAAAAAATCATAGAAAGAAACGATTGTGAGGGGAGAGGTTAAGATTTAGTATTTATAGTGCAAAAAAGTAAGAAAGTTTCTGACCACCCGTCTGTCGTGACTCACGATCGAGCCCAATTTTAGCATCTTGATTTCTTTCTTCTTTTTGTTTCAAGTCCTCCTCTCCACTTCACTTGTTTTAAATTCTTCAAGTCTTCAAAATCATCAAGTCTTCAAAATCTTCAAATCTTCAAAGGTAATCTTCAAAGTCTTCAAACAAACTGCATTGTCAGACAAAATCTTCTAGCAAAGTAATAAAATCATAAAAGTTACTTTTAACTCTCCTTAGAGAATTTCATGGCAAAATACTACATTTAGAGCACAAAAGTGTACAAAAGTGAATCCTAAAAGTCCTAATAAAACTATATAAAATGGTCACATCAAACCTCCTCGCACTTAAACCTTACTCGCCCTCGAGTAAGAAAAGATTCAAGCCCACAAAGGAATTCATATGTCCTTATACTAAACTAATATCCCCCCAATCAAAACTTTCAATATCGTAACTCCCAAAATTAAAGCTCAAATGAGATTTTTTCACACACACAACCCCAGTTCCTAAATTTAACCAAACCTACCACTTATCAATTCACTACCTATAAAAATACTTCAATGTTCCGAATTAATAGTCCCAAAGTCCAATGACACAAAATGAAGTTAAAATCATATAGCAGGTTCAAACACTTACTTCACCCAAAGCCAATATATCAACCAAAATGAAGTATAAATGAATCAAGAATTTCATAACCATACTTCATTTTTCAACATGCTAAGTTACCCAATCCCAAGATGTCTCAAGCTATTGAGCTACCCGATCCATCCATATAACAACCGCAGCCTTATGACTCCAACGCCGGCAAATGAGTGAAATCATAGCATTTTCCTTCTTACTGTCTTTCTCTCATTTTGCCTAGGAGCCCTTTCAGGTCATCATCCTAGCCACACATCATGTGTCTTTGGCTCACATCTCACCTTTTTCCGCACATTTAGCCTCTTTTACCTAGGTCATCCTTTTGGGTTTTCAACCTATTTGGCCCCCAATGTTTCCTAAGTTACCCTCTCTGGTTTTACAACTTAGCGGGTTTTCTTTCGAAATTTTTTTCTTTTTTTTCGAAATTTTAAAATTTTCAATTTTTTTCTTCCTTTGTCTCATGTTTAACCAATAAAAAGTAGGAAAAAGCATTCCAAATCAAGCTAGCATTCATGTGAGTCCTCTAACCCCTCCTCGCACTTAAACAATTACATTGCTCTCAATGTAACCATCTAAGGCAAGAACAGTAAAAGTCAAGGTAAGAGGTGGAGTCAATCACGTTTCTCCGCATACTCACTGATGATATGGTGCAATCCCATGTCTCTGTATATAATCGGTCCCAAAATTAGTTTTGGAGCCAGAAGGGAGAGCAAATGTGTTGTAGAAGAACTCACCCCTCGAGCAAAACGTTGACTTCTCGGCGCCATTTGATCAAGACTAACAACACAGAGAGAAACATCAAAATCCCAAGTAAATAAGGATTAGTAATACTAGGTTTATCATCAAAAGTTAATAACCATATTATACACAAAGAACAACCAATCCATCATGTAATCACCACAATAAGATTTTCCAATAAAAATATTCAACATAAATTGACACATATCCAAGCATCATTATAGAATATAGCAATTATAGTCGCAATGATGTAGTAGGCATACTAGAATCAACAAAGTTACTATAAAGATGCAAGAATCTTCATATGTAAATATATGTAAGATGGTGGAGGTATGGTGGTTCTTGGGAGTATTTGGTAGAGAAGAAGAAATGATTATGCAGTGTTTAAGCAAAGTTGAAAATCTGGTTTCTCCATCATAACTCGTGACAGTACCAGTCACGACTCATGATGCCTTGTCGCGACTCACAATATCTTTGGTCTGTGAGCTCAATTCCACAAATTTTTTAGATTTCGTCGCTACTCACGATGCCCATGTCCCGACTCACAAAAAGCTGGTGCTGGGAGTTCATTTTAGCTCCCATATTCATCGTGACCCGCAACGTATCCATCGTGATGCACGATGACACGGTTTCCCAACACTTAGAAAGAAATATTTTTTCTTACCAACTTTCCAAGCATTCTTCCCTTTCTCATAGATATCATTTCTTCTTCTTCTCCAATGTAATGCACTTCACTTTGCTATAAAATCACAGAAAAACACACTGTAAAAAAAGAACATTACAAAACAACAAAAACAAAACAAAGGCAAAATTTGTTTACATCATCAGTATGACATAGCTCCGTATATTTAAGTTCATCAGCACAATCCTAATGTTATCAATATAGTGAAGGCTTGAACCCCTTCACCATAAGCATCCAAAATTACAGAGGTGAGGGTTCAAAACTTTCAAGAGGAAAGTCTTTTTGAGGTGGAGATAGTTTAAATGGAGTTGGGTAGTTAGGAGGCTTGGGGTAGTCTTTTGACTCCTCTCTTGTCTCCATCAAAAATTCCAAAAATGGTGGAGTTGGTTCACTAAGTGGGGGTAGGGGCGACGATGCTAATAAATGTAGTACAATAACCTCTTCCTCCATTTTTTCATCCTCAACAACCAACTCCTCATCCCCTGCGAACTCAAACTCATTTGCCATGGTAACCTCACTCGCCGAATCTTTGAGTTTGACTCGGGATGTTGTAATTTTGGAATCACGAGCTTCCATTCAGGGCAACACTTCTAATATACTCCTCGCATACCCCTCAATAGCCTCATCACTAGAGGAAAGCCAAGTGTCCGATTCCTCACTAGTAAAGTTGTTCAAGTTTTCTATTGGATTCATGACTTCCTCACGTGTCAAACTGTAACTTCCTTGCTGGGCTTGGTTGTGGGTGTCAAACTGTAACTTCCTTGCTGGGCTTGGTTGTGGGGTATGGCATAAGGTGGTGATGGCCAACTATTTTGCTCGTATTGTTGGTTTTTTTAATCATTCTCATACCACTAATCCGGATTACCACTCCATTCCGGATTGTAAGAATTGTGGTATGGATACCATTCTTGGGTTTCTTGCCCTTGAAAACCAACATCTCCTACCTCTTGGTAGCATTCCTCATAATACCCTTGGTTTTGGAAACAGAAGTTTCTTTCACCATCATAATGCTCCCCTCTCAACCAATAGAAAGACTTGGTAGGATCATTGAAATGAAACACCTTACAAGACCTTGCTTGTTGAGCCTCTCTTCTCATCATGAGTTCCCTCAAGGTGAGACATCCCATTTGTTTTGTTTTTTCTCTTTTTCAAAAGTCTAGAATCATATTGCAAGGATTCTCGATAAAAATTCACCAAGAACTCAAGCAATACCTACTCCGAACATAAACAACCACCAAAAAGTGGAAACAACTAGTTAATATGAAACCAAATATGCCCAAACACATAAACATAAATGCCTCATCCCCAACAACGGCGCCAAAATTTGGGAGGTCATCACCATACCTATCAAAGTTAAATTTATAAGCCCTAAATGCTTCCTATCTGCAACTATGTAGATAACGGCAAGTTGGGGTTGTCCACGAAGATAGGGGATTTTCTTAAGCGTTTAAACATAAAGGTTGATATTGTGCTAGAAGTGTGTATATATATATATATATATAGATATATAAAAGAAAGTGAATGGCATGGGGGGGTTGGTTGGTTTTCCGACGTTATAAAATTAAAGACAAACATAACTAGCAATATTAAGTAGCTATGCTAATCATCAAACAAACTAAGAAAAAAGTTTAAAACTACAAAAGACAAAACCTTGGGGGCAATCAATATTCATTTCCAAACAAAATGTAGATCATTTAACCAGTCACTCATTTTATCACATTTGTTACCTATGTAGAATGTTATCACTTCTCATTGGAAGATCAACATTCATTCCTTCTTAATAGTAATTTGCAAAGACAAAAAATGACCTTTTACAAACCTCGTTGAAAATCACTCTAGGCTAACCACACCATAGAGGTACATCATCAACAGCATTTCACACGAAGGACCATAGATTTTATAACAACAAGCCTTCTACCAAAGACATAGCCATTTAACCAAACATAGAATTCATTAGGCTAAACCTAGAACACACCACATTCAAGATTCAACCTTTCATTTAATCTATAGGATAAATATGATAACAATCCACATTAACATACATATCTAGCAAGAATCACAACACATTATGCATAAGAAGTGCTAAGCTCATGTTCTTGTATTTTCATGCTAAATAGCTAAGGAATTCGTCACTTTTCTAAAACTCTAACAATACAATCACGCAAACACTTCCTATTCTCAAACAACCCATGACATAAATGAAGTAAAACATTGCATTAAGAACACATGAATACTAAATAACCAAGGCTTCAAGAACGAGTGAAACAATCTATTCACTACTTGTTGTGAAGATAAATCTTCTATCCTTCTTAGATAGTAGTTTGCAAGACCGAATTCGACACCTTTTGTCAAACCTCACCAATGACTCCCGTAGTCAAAACATGACTAAAAGTATCCCATTCATCACATTCATCTAGCAATTATCAACACATCAACATTATTTAGAAGCTCCAACTCATTCTCTTGGATTCCTTATTAAAAGAGGGGCGAATTAGCTACTTTCTCCCAACCCTAACAAGTTGTAATCATACAAGCAATTCGTTTACTCAAACTTCCAAAAACATTAATTCCATTAACAATTCACATTCGAAGCTCAATAAATGCACAATAGCAAAAGCACTAAACAGATAGATATGATTCTCAAAACATTAGCAAGGAGGTCTCAATTAATTGCTCCCAAGATTAAAATAACCTATATAATGAAAAGGCATGATTAGCCAACAAAAACTAAGAAAAAAAAAGAATGGAAAACTAGGGTTTTGATACTAGAAAATTGCAGGAAGAAGCAGATTCTGAGATAAGAGGATAGGATTTAGTATTTATAGTGCAAAAAAAGTAATAAAGTTTTTGGCCACCTATTGTCGCAACTCGCGACCAATCTATCGCAAGTCACGATCGAGCCTAGTTTTAACATCTTGATTTCTTTCTTCTATTTGTTTCAAGTCCTTCTCTCCACTTCAGTTATCTTTAATTGTTCAAATCATCAAAAGCCCAAATGCAAGTCTACAAATATTCAAATCTTCAAAGGTTGTCTTCAAAGTCTTCAAAGTTTTTAAAGTCTTCAAATAAATTTTCTTGTAACACAAAATCCTCTAGAAAAGTATGAAAAGCGTAAAATTTTCTTTTAACTCTCCTTAGAGAATTTCAATGAAAAATTCCATATTTAGAGAACAAAAGTGTACAAAAGTGAATCCTAAAAGTCCTAATATAACCATGTAAAATTAGCACATCACAAAGCAATAAAATTTAATCTTGATGGCAAGGAGTATCAGATGACACATCGGGTGATAGCCCGTGACTTCGGATTGAGGTACAAGAATGAGATTCCTAAGACACATGGTCAAGGGATGTCTTTTTCTCTCGGGAACTTTTAGAGGCCGTTGACGGGGACAGATTGGAAAATTGAGTGCAAGATCACTTCTTTGGTTTATCCGGCATTTTGTTACACTCACCGACTATTGGACATAGAGGTATCCTTCCACGTTGAGCTAACGCAATGCCTGGGTTCATATGTTCATTGCCTTCGGGAAATGACTCCAGAGAGTAACTTCTACCTGAACCTAGAGGGGAACTTTGTACACGAATGCACGATGATGGGGAAAAGAAAGAGTGGAAGATAGCTATGGGTGGCATAGTAGCTATACTGGCTCAACACTTAGGGTTCACATTCACACAAAGAGCATTGGCTAACTTGGATTGATCTGGTACAAGTTTTAATATTGAGAAGTTAGCCAAAGCATTCATGGTGGGACCTATGACATCAGAGGGTAGATATGTATGGCTTTATGGTGGAGCGAGCACTTGTAGTTTCATGGTACTTCCACAGCCTAAGCGCACCGCTATCAACCCTGATACATACTTGGATAACCTATTTTATTGAGCCAGACCAACACTTTGAGAGAGATTTCTATAGTCTTAGACACCCTGGAGATAGATATTGAGGAGGTTGAAGGTGAGACATCCTCAAGAGGACATCATAGCCACTATCGCCTATCTTGGACATCATTGACCAATTGCAAGAACTTGGGAATCACCTTCCGAGCTCTACCCTAGTTTTGCAAGTGATAGGAGGAGTAAGGATGCAAGTGAAGGATCTTAGTTCAAGGATGGATCACTTCGAGGGCGTGCTTCAAGAAACGAGATACCTTAATAGAAAGAAGGTCCTTCGGGGCCGCAAGAGGGAGTATCACTATTCCTCCCAACCTCACTTATGTTTTCAAATGATTTTTTTGCATTGGAGACTATACATCATTTAAGTGTTGGGATAGGAATAGTGGGAACTTTGGGAGTTTCATTCTTGGATTTCCTTGGTGCATTTTCATGCTATTGTTGATAGTGTTTCTTGATTGTTGATGATTTTGGTTTTGATTGTTGAGGGATGTTTTTGGATGAATATTTGGTGGCATGACATGCTATGCTTGGGTTTCTAGTTTCCATAGGGTATGTTGTTTTAGAAAATTGGTGGTGTATTTTTGTTTTGATCTTATCACCTGTAGTATGAAGCCCACATTTGGAGCGATTTGTGCTACACAAAAAAAATTGAATATTTGAAAAAAAAGAAAAAAATACAAAAACCCGAACAATTCAAAAACCCAAAAGGGTGACTTGGGTAACATGGGTAAAAGCCTAGATAGGTCGAAAGACCTAGGTAAAAATGAAAGGCTAGGCTCGGCTAGGATTAAGAGCCTAGGCAAAAATGAGAGGCCGTGTGGAAAATAGTGATAAGTGAGTACCCTTTGTGTTTTAAAGCTAGGATGAAAACCCAAAAGGGCTCCTAGGAAAATGAAGAGAAAACAAAAAAGTTGGTTGACGATACATTTGACTCCTTGGTTGTAACTAGGTTGAGAATCACAAATTATCCCTTGGTTACAATCAAGTCGAAGGCTCTTGGATTTCATTAGTGGAGTGTTTTTGGGAGATGACTCTTGGGTTTCTTTGGGGATCATTTTGGGAGAAGAAAGCTAGCTTTACACTCTATTTTTTCGCTTACCTTTTTCCACATTTTAGTTTTGGGTGGTTAGATTCCTTATGTTCTTCGATGAGTGTGAGAGTTGTGGGATTCTTACTCTTTTTGGGGGAAACATGGTAATCTAGGAATAAGTGAGATGGCTTTGTTAACTTATGCTTGCACGCTACATTTTTATTAATTCATTGTCTTGCCTTTGTTTACTTAAGGATGAGTAAAGGTGGGGAGTCTAATGTGCTTCGATTTGCATGCGTTAATCATTGTATTCGTCATATTTTTTAGCATGTTTTGTTTGGCGGATTGCTAGTATTAGTTGAGTTTATGGGACAAGGTGTTTAGACGGCCATGTTTTATTTTCTTGTCTAAATCCCTCGTTTTGTAGAATTAATTAGTACTAATGGACATCTTGTATCCATAGGCTCCTAGATCTTCCATTTGATCATCTTTAGTGGGTTGACCGTGGGTACTTTGGGTTACATTCTATGTGAAGGCCATTCGTAAGGGCGGCAGAAGATATTGAAGGTCATTCACAAGAACGGTAACAGAGATCGAAGGCCATTCACCTCTTTAATGGTAGTAGGCAAAGACCACAAATATAAGCATATGGTACAAAGAGATTGGAGTCAACGATAGGTAGCAACAGAGATTAAAGCAGCCAATAGAGAAATGGGAAATCATGGTCTGATGAGTTGTGTGAAAGTCTGAGAATGGTCCGAGAAAAATTATCCTTCAAAGTTGAATCCATTGGATTCTTCTTCCTGAACACTACAAAATCAACTACTAGAACTCTAAAATCGGAATAACGGTTCACCCATCGCAAAGGAAACAAGTATAGCCAGCCAAGATACCATGTGTCGGCACAGGCTGTTAATGGTTAGTCACCAACGGCCCATGCTAGAGGAGGCATCCTATGCCAATAGTTCCAGCATAAGGTAGTGGTGCAAACCGCTCCAAATCTCACGGCCCATGCTGCACAAGTTTGAGACATAGCTAAAAAATGGCTAATTATGGGCGCGAACCATCCCATTCATGACGGCCCGTGCCATTTTGAGCTATAGATGCCAAGACCACCCAACAGCCCATGCCAAGAGCTACACCCAATGCCATGTTTCCAAGTGAAATGAGCCTCCAGATCATGCCCCATGCACCGCGCCAAATTTCTAAGCAGATCATGCCTCCAGGTGACAGCTTGCGCCCTGTGGTTCAGACATTCCACTTCAGCGAACAGATAACGGCTTGCATCAATGGCCATGGTCCAAACCATACCACACAATACAGCCCGCATCATATCCTGAGCCATGCGCTTGATAAAAGAGCATGGCCCATTCACAATCATACATCCTGTGATGAGTACATGGCGTGGACCGCGCCATCCGCGACGGCTGAGCTAGGGTTTAATCACTTTTGGCCTATTTTGGGCCTATTTTTATGCCCAATCCCCTTCTCCTATAAATAGAACCTTTGTATAGTAAGTTAAACATGTACACAGTAAATAGGTTTATTAGGAGAGCACTTTTAGAGAGAGAAACACTCTCTCCTTTGATTTTCTTTCCATAGCTTGGGGATAATTGTTGCACATGATTTAACTTATGTTTTATGAGATTCATTAGATTCATCCTAGTATTTGTGTTCATTCATTATTATGATTGTTCTTGAATGTTTGAATTGCATGAATAATACACCACATTAGCACACACGTTGGGCTATATTCATGTAAGGTGTGAATATTGATGACCCTTAGGAAGAGAAACCTGGATGTTAGAATAGGTAAGGGATTATGTCGTGTCTGCTTGGGCATGTGCATGGGAGACCCGAGTATTTCTCTAACTTAGTTTCCATCACGCCAGTCTTAGTTGATTACGTAAAGTTTTTGAATAGGTTGTGGGTAGAGATAGTGAAAAAGTAGCAAGCTAGGGTTGTAAGAGGCTCTTGTATCATAGATAAGGTGCCAATGACCCTTGGGCACAGTTCATAGGTAGAGTCGATAGAGGGTTGTGAGAGCACCCGATGTGACAGGTACGGGGAAGTGTATGTCATCGGCCACACCACATGTTATGAACACTCTATTTGGTTGTTTAGTAAATATTGCATGTGAATGAAGCATTATAATAATCATGTTGCGCAATGACTTACCAAGTTCTTAGTTTAATTAGATTACTTGTTTGTCTTAATGTTTCGTAGTTATTAAACTGAAAATCCAACCCCCCTTTTGTGTTTGCATTTACTAATTATTCCTTTTACTCGTATGGATTGATGACCCATTTAAGGTTGTGTTTTTAGTTGATACTTGAGCCCTAGCATCTTAGAGGAAAAACCTAGGGATTGCCGTTAACTATCATTTAGGTAGTGTAGCAGTGAGAACGGCTGGAAAATATAAATTTTATCTTTGACCTTCTTAGCCATCGCTCAGGTTAATTAGCTACACTGGGTGGTGGCTGGTTAAGAAAGCCATTCAAGAGGATGGTAAAACACTAAAAGCAACGAGTAAAAATGTGGTGGAAGATAGAAGGGTCAAAGAATTAAGACAAAGAAGTGGATGAATTGTGATCCGGGAGTTTGAATTAAGTTCTTGAAACAATCTGAGGAATATCAGCCTCTGATGGTGGCATTGCTGGATTTGTCTTCTTGAGCGCTTTATAGTCAACTTCAAGAAATCCCAAATCAGATCAGTGGTTCACCCGTAAAGGTGCATACAAGTTGAAGGAAAAACACAAATTTTAGAAGAGTCGAAGACTAGCATGGCCCGTGTAGATTCACACGGCCTGTGCCATGCCAAGTCTTGAAAAGACTAATTCTGGGTGCGGGCCACAAACTTTTGCATAGCTGCATCCTAAGAAGATAAAGAAGCAAACTCCAGACCAAATCCTACGTGCTTTTACGTGGGATATACGTTCAGTTTACCTGAGAAATGACCTCCCATCCGCAGCCCCAATCATTTTTTGGGAGTTGTGCCAGGCGGGCCATGTGACTTTACATGTCTCATACCAACGTGGCATGAAGGATTTTTCTAAATGGACTGTGTCAATGTGGCACTAGGGGTGTTTTTACACGGCCCACACTGACAAGCCACCAGGGGTGGCACTAGGATTTTCCAATCTTGGGTTTTTAGAGGCCCATTTATCTTCTCCAATATAAGGAGCTTAGGGTTTAGTAAGTAGGCGTAATGTAGATTTTAGTTTGGGTAGGTGGGAAGGAAGTGGAGAATTCCCCCTCTCTCTAGAGTTCTTCTTCTCTTTTCTATCTCTTAGTTCTTAGACCAATATCATTTAATCCAATGAATGCCATTGATTTAATAGTAGTAGTAGAGTAGTTTATTTCTTGGGAAAATATTTGTATTCTTGACTAGATGTCTTATATTTCCCTATATTTATGTCTTTTGAATATTTGTTCTTAATTTTTTTCTTTACATTATCATAAGATTTAATGTTATGCCATGTTTTATGATGCTCCCATATATCCATGTGTAGTGTAAAAAATTGGGAGTGTTAGGTTAGAGCTATTGTAGGTTTGTGAGTACCGGGGAGATGAGTGCATACATTCTATCCCGAGAGTACCGTCCCGTGAGTATTTTTCTATAAATATGTAGTTAAAACATGGTACAAACAAATCTTGATCTTCAATCTATCCGAAATAGCAATCCGCCTATTTCCAGCATATGCCCTTGATTCTTTGAAGTTCTTTCACCATTCAGTGACATAGTTAGTAAATGAAAACTAGAAATCTTTAACTTCTCTTTTTACCGATAGTTATTGAGTTCAAACAAATTCTCAATTTATTGTTCTTAATCAAGGTACCATATCGAGTTATGCTCTCCATCAAATCGACGAATGTCATACTACAATCCCTTGATCTTGCGTACATAATCCAAACTATCACTATAACCCAAACTTGGAAGCTCCTAATATGCCTCCTAGAGCCTAGATATGATTTTCTCTCCAAAGCATTGACAGATTCTTGCCTTGAACTGCTGTAACCATGAAAGCTGGAGATTACGTGGCTGAGATCATCCTCATTAAAAGATCGTGAAGGCATATGATTTTCCAACACTTCTAAGTGTCTTGAGAGTCTTCTTAATTTACTCATTAGCACATTAAGAGTAAACGAGAATTGGTTTTTGTCTAACTCACTATGAAGATAAAACTGAATAGTAACAATCGGGGTCATCTACAAAGAAGAGGGATATTTCTAAGGGTTTAAGCAGATAAGGTGGATACTAGACTAGATATAGATATACATACAAAAAAAGAAAAATTGGGGGAGGGGGATGGGGATGGGGGGAGGGGTATGGTCGATTTTTCCTCAATTATGAACTAAAAGACAAACAACAAGCAAAGCAAGATAACAATGCTAATCATGCAACAAAAAACTAAAAAGATAGTAAAACTAAAAAGATAGTGAAATCAACAATGACAAAGCCTTGGGGGTTTTTGATCCTCACTTGCAAAGCTCTTATAGATCCTAGATTCATTCACTCATTCATTCACATTTAATGCCTATGGAGAATGCTATCACTTTCATTTAAATAGATGGACATTCTTTTCTTCTTAAGAGTATATCACAATGAAGTTCAACGACCATTTGCAAACCTTATTGATAATCATTGTAGACGTTCAATGACCATAAAGATATTTCATCAATGGCATTATACATGAAAGACAATAGATTTGATAACAACAAACATTCAACCAAATGCATAGTTATTTAACTAAACAAAGCATTTATTAGGTTAAACCTAGAATAATCAACATTCAAGATTCAACCTTTCATTGCTACCCTATGACAAATATGATAAGAATCTACATTAACATACTCATCTTGCAAGATTCAGATCACATTACACAAAAATAAGTTCTAATTACATGTTCATGGATTTTCATGCCAAAGAGCTAACTAATTGTACACTTTCCTAACACCCTAACACTTCAATCATAAAAACACTCCCTTTTCTCAAACAACCCATGTCATAAATGATGTAAAACATAAACATTCATGGCATAATAAATTCTAAACTTTAAATTCACATGAAAGAGTAAAATAGAATCCCACTGCACGGGTTTCGAAGTTTCAATAAATTGCTTCCAAGTGATTAACTTGGCTACTCGAATTCATACTAACAATCAACAACAAACCAAACATAATTCAAGATAAAACTAAGATGAAAACTATGAAAAACTAAGGTTTCCACAGTAGAAAGTTGAAAAGAATAATAGTTGAAAGAGAGAGGATAAAGTGTGCTATTTATAGTACAAGAAGAGGATAAAATGATTCTGGCCACCGTCTTTCACGAGTCGCGACAGAGGCCTAAAATAGCAAGTTGATTTACTTCCTTCTTCTTGTCTTCTAGCTTCCTCTCCACTCCACTTATCTTATAATATTCAAGTCTTCAAAAAATGAACTCCATGGTCTTCAATGGTCTTCGGTCTTCAAGTCTCGATGTTATTGCATCATCACACAAAATTCACTTAGAAAAGTCATAAGACTGTAAAAGTGGCTCTTAGCTCTCCTAGGAGAATTTCAAGGAAAAAACAAGCTCTAGATGACAAAAGAGTGCAAAAGTGATCCCAAAAAAACCCCAAAATATGCACATAAAATGGACACATCAAACTCCCCTGACTTGAACCTTACTCATCTTTGAGTGAGAAAAAATTCAATCATACAAAGGAACTCACATATCCACATCCTAAACTAATATTCCCCCAAATCGATACCTCACAAAACCCTCAATATCACAAATAAAAAATTAAGCTCAAATGAGAATTCACACACAACCCCAATTCCTAAATCTACCCAACCATACCAACCTATCAATTCACAAATACCCATAAAACATCTCCAAGTCCCAATTGATAATCCCCAAATCCAATGGCATCAACTGAATTCAAAACTATATCAATTGTTCGAGCATGTACTTCACTTAACACCAATATATCAACCCAAAAATGAAGCATATCAAGAATTAGGAATTTCATACCATACTTCATTTTCCCCGGTAAGTTATCCAATCCCAAGAAGTCCCGTGATGTAAGGCCCCCGATCCATCCTTATACAAACCACAACCTTATGACTCCAACGCTGGCTAATGAGTAAAAATGTTGCTCATTTTTTTTTCTTTTTCTCTCTTTCTCTTATTTTTCCTATGAGCCCTTTTGGGTTTTCATCCTAGCCACTTATCATGTTTCTTTGGCTCATATCTCACCCTCACATTTAGCCTCTCATTTTTTCCGAGGCCACCCTTTTGGGTTTTTGGACCATCCGGGCTCCCAATGTTGCCTAAATTTCCCTCTCGGGTTTTTAATTCACCGGTTTTTCTTTTATTTTTTTCTTTTTCATTTTCTTTTTTTAAAAATTTTCATTTTTCCTTGTTTTTCCAATCAAAAGTAGCAAAAAGCTTTTGACGTGTCAAAGCAACTACAAGCATCCGAATACATCAAAATAAAACATCCAAAACAAAAAAACTTCCCCAATCATCAAAGTCTAAGAGTATCCAACAAAAAGCAATAGATGCTAAATCTCCTCCCCACACTTAAAACACTACATTGACCTCAACATAGACAAAACAGAGCAAACACAATACAAATAAAAGTAGGGTAGTGAATGAAAAATATGCTCACAATCACTGCTATGAAAAGGAACCACCATCTCTGAAATAGCGTTGTAGATACTGGGTCATCCAATCCTCATGCCTCTAACACCACTCTCGATGCCTTGCTGCCCTAAGATCAAGGTTGTAGGGACCACAATAGTGCACTTATATGTCCCAGATTCTGGATGCAAGCTGATCAATCTCCTCATCGTACTCTATTAGTCTCTTCGAGATGAACAGGTTGTGCTCAACCTGCCGACAAAAACTAGCCTCCGCTGTCTGCATCAAATGGGCATAAACATTTGTGGGTGGCGGAGGAAGCTGACTGTGCATGTGTTCCTCCTACACCGGCTCAGCTTGGTGTTGTGGTAGAGAATGGGGCCCATCATATGCCTGAGTGAATGGGAAGGCACCCTCCTTGGTATGGACTGGCGGCCAAGGTAGGTTGTGAAGCTCCCGCTAAAAATCATCTTTACACACAGTATCTGGATCTATCGCCAAATCTTCCATTGGTGTATTTAACTCCAGCTTGGTCTGCTGGGGTTTAGGGAGCTTCATAAATTTGACATTCCTCACTCCATACACCCAGTGATACACGCCTTGAGCATTTGTGGTATCGATCAACTTGAATTTCTTTATCCTCCCTAATGTGATGAGGTATGATGAATCTCTACAAAAATGCAGAAAACAAACCAAGAGGGTGATAATACCTCCCATGGATATATCTCCCTTTGGCTTCTTAGCCACACCGATGACTCTTGCCATCCACAGCTCGGCCCACTTCTCATAGCCTGTACCCTTTCTCCTCAAGTGTCATAAGTAATAAATGTTTGCATCACGCACGTTTGTCAGCTCTGCCTAACAAAAGAGTGTGCCTGCAAAGAACATGTCCACATATCTGATAGCATGGTGGATGATGATTTTGTTCTTATCCTTAGAATCTCTCACCCACTTTATGACTATGGAAAAAAATTCTACATCCTCTCGAATACTGTGGTCCGAGGCCTACCATGTCTCACCCGAAAGCACCCTCAATCCGTGATATTATCATCTCCTGAGAGACATCATTTTGGCAAAGAGGCAATGAGCCGGCTCCTTCAGCATCCAGTGCTATTCAACTATGAAACCGGTCTCCTATATCTTACATCGGATAAGATGTCCCACCTCTTTGTATGGGCTCCGGTGATCTGGGTCAAGCCTATGAAATAGTCAAGAGGATGTACGAGGGATGGCTCCAAAGCCGTTGAAGGAGGTGGAGGTGGAACGGATGCGCACGCAGCTCAAGTGGTTCTAGGTTTTTTTAGGCGTGTCTATCAAAGCAACAAAAGATGTCAAATGCACAAGGACATGGCATATAATATCCTACAATCTTCACTAGAATTTATCACACAAAAATATGAAACATATAGGTACAAACATCCAAGCATCATTATAGAATTTAGAAATCACAATTACAATGATGTAGTTGACACACTACAATCAATGAAAAGTAATTATAAGGATGCAAGAATGTGTATATTTCCATACATGTAAACTCCAATGATATTGCATTTCTAGACACATCAAGAATACACTCATGTCCTATTCCATAAATTTAGATCATGCATTGAAACTCTTCCACATATTAAGTTCATCACATAGCCAAATATCCCATATGCAATATTCTAGAAGCCCAATAATCTCTACTTATCACCATGTTTAGTTAATAACAAGTCATAAGTTCTGACATCCATGCCCAAAGCTAAACTAGTCTAAGTATTATCCAACAATTACATATCAAATATCTATTTATATTTACCATGCCAACATTCTACATACATGCCACAAACCATTCACAAACAATTCCAACAATCCCACAATTTCGTAAGTTAACACAAATCACCACACTCCTAAATATCACAATTCAAGGCATTTATGAGAACTTTGAAGACTTTCTTGAAAGAGTTGAGGACTTGGCAAATGATAGGAATCATTGTGAAGATAAGTGTTTACCACAATAAGAAGAAAAGAAACAAGGTTAAGCTCTAGCGCCCGTCGCCAGTCGCGATGAACGGGTGGCCAGAACCTAACCTTATCCTTTTTGTACCATAAATATCACTCTATTTCCTCTCATTCACATCTCTTCTTCCTGCATTTTTTGTACTGTTCCTAACCCTAATTTCTACCATTTTTCATCTTTAAATTCTCTTCTATTATGTTTGGTTTCTTAGCATTAATTATTATGAACTCTTGTAGCTAAATCTAGTTCTTGTGAGCAATTGATTGAGGCTTCCAAACTTATGTAGTAAGATTCTATATTTGCTCATTTATGAAAATTTATTGGAGAGTATTTATTATGCCATTAATGTTGTGTTTTACCTCATTTATACCATGGGTTGTTTGAGTATATGAATTTTTTGTAAGCTTGAAATGTTAGAGTGTTAGAAAAGTTGCAAATATCTTAACTCATTTGATATGAAATCCAAAAGCATGGATTTAGAACTTCTTGTGTATAATGTGTGGTAATTCTTGCTAGATGAGTATGTTAATGTGGATTTTTTTCATATTTGTCATATAGATGCACAGAAAGGTTGAACCTTGAATGTTGTTTGTTCTAAGTTTAACCTAATAAATGCTTTGTTTGGTTAAATGACTATGTCTTTTGTAGAAGGCTTGTTGTTATCAAACCTATGGTACTTCGGGTGAAATGCAATTGATGAAATACCCATATGATGTTTTTTGTCTTTGGTGATCATCAATGAGGTTTAAAAATGGTCGTTGTTTGTCTTTGCAAACTACTCTTAAGGAGGAATGAATGTTGACCTTTGAATGAGAAGTGATAACATTCTCCATAGACTCTAAATGTAATTGAATGAGTGAATGAATGAATGAGCTATAGGAAGTTTGGAAGTGGAAGTCGATTGCCCCCAAGGCTCCATTAATTATCATTTGCATCATATCTTAATTGTATTGCATGATTAGCATAGTTCTTTTGCTTTGCTAGTTGTTATTCAATTTGATAACTTAGGCTCAAAAACCAAACAAACCCCCCCCCCCACCTCCCTTGTTTACATGCTTTTATATGTATCTATGTATGTATATGCCTAGTATGTTTTCTCCTATATATGTTTAAACACTTGAAAAGATCCCTCTTCTTGTGGATGACCCTGACTTGCCATTATCTACTTAATTGTACATAGGAAGCATTAGGGCTTAAGCGTATTAACTTTGAGAGGCACGACACGATCTTCGAAATTTTAGCACCGCTGTCGGGGAAGAGGCATTTATTTTTAAATATTTGGGTGTATTGTGTGTGATTATATGCTAATTGTAAATATTTGTTAGTTTGCTTTTATTTTTATTTCTTAGTTGATTTGCCATTGTCACTTGGCTTGGAGACGTATTGTTCGAGTTTTTGGTGTATAGCCCATACACAATCCTCTTCACAAGAACCCGTACACTATGACCCTGAGTTAGAATTGAATTTGAGATGGGCTAGGAGGCTTTCTTTGGAAAGTGTGAATAACACCCCTCCTAGTGACCATTTTGTGGACACCCCTTCCTTTATGGAACATCAACTTGAGCACAAAGGTGAGCATCCGGGAGGGTGACCTCAACATCCTCCTCTCTAAAGGCAAGCTCCTTCTCTCCAACAAAGGGAAATTCCTTTGGGGAAAGCATTATTAAGAGGCATTATGGCCCCTAACCTCGATCAATAACCAATGTGCATTGAGTATCCCGTGGTTGGACCGAATGGGCACTTTGAGCAAAAACCGAGCTCATCAACATGCTACCCATCTTTCTTGGTGGGAAAGGGGAGAATGTCAACAAACACCTCACCGAATTTCACTTCTTGTGTGGTGGTACGGTTCCCCATGGAGTGGATGAATATTTCTATAAATTGAAGGCATTCCCATTCACACTAAGGGATGGTGCAAGAGATTGTCTCCACTACCTACAACCTAAGAGCACAAGAGTTGGCTCGATATGAAAACAAAGTTTCTAGCCAAATACTTTCAGGCCTCGAGGTCCACTACTTTCAAGAAGGACATAAGAAACATCCTCCAATGGCTCGAAGAACCTCCCTTCGACTATTGGGAGTGGTTCAAGAAGCTTCTTGCAAGTTGCCCTTACCATGGTTAATCGGAGGGGGATCTGGTTTATTACTTCTACAATGGCCTTCTTGATGAGGATCAAAGGTTGGTAAGAAGTTCTTGTGGTGGCACTCTTTGGAAAAAAACTTCATCCAAAGCGATGCAATTATTTGAGGAGCTAGCGGAAGAATCAAGAAACTTTAGGTTAAGGGGCGATTTGAGAAGGAGAAATCCAATGCCCGCAAGTGAATCTTCCAATAGTGGGAAGCTCAAGGACCAAGTCTCGCCGTTGCATCTATGGTGAAATCATTGATGACAAAGCTCAGGAATGGGCCACATGTTAAATCAAGTGAAATTTTTTACTTGGCGCATCCTATGGACACTTGCCCTACTTTGCAAAAGGACTATGTCGAGGAGGTGAGTGCCAAGGGATATCAAGGAAATCAAGGCTACCAAGGCAAACAAGGATATCAAGGTGGGAAAGGCTACCAAGGTCACCAAGGCTACCAAGGTTATCAAGGGTACCAAAACCTACCGTACAGTTCGGGAAATCATGATAACCAGAACCTCCGACATGGAAACCCTTAAGAAAGCCAAAATCTGTAACCGTGTTGGCCTTCTCAATAACAATATAGGCCACCTAAGCAACAATTTAAAAGGATCCAAGACAAACCGCGTGACCAAGTGGAGAGCTCAGGGCTAACAAAGGATGAGGTGATGTAAGTCATTCACCGGTTGGGCATGTGTGCTAAGAAAAGTGAGAAATTCCATAATGAAGCCAAGGTGAGTATCAATAACTTGGAAACTTAACTGAGCCAAATAGCTCAAGTGATGAATCAGATAGAAGCCCGGGAAAAGGGTAAGCTACCCTTCCAACTGGAGATCAACCCTCGACAAAATGCAAGTGCTATCACTTTGAGAAGTGGTAAAGAGGTTGGCTCTCTCCCGATTGGTGAAGTTGTTGAAGAAAAACCTATAAAGCCTAAAATAATTGAGAAAGAAGTGAAATAAAAGAACGAGGAGGTGGCCAATGAGCAAGCAAGGAAGGGAAAGGAGAACGAAGAGGATATCACAGTTGAGAAATCAACCTCCATTCCCGAACCTTCATCCCCTCCTCACAAGAAGGCAAGAGTAGTGGAATTCCTCCATATGTGCTGGAACCACCATTCCCGGAAATACTAAAGGATAAACGGAGGAAGGATTCCAACAAGGACATCTACGAAGTCTTTTGTAGGTGTGAGGTAAATATCCCTCTTTTGAATGTTATTGAACAAATTCCTAGCAATGAAATTTTTTGGAGGAATTATGTGTAGTAAATAGGTAACAAATAAAGAAGAATAAGCTTAAAAATGGGAGAAGTGAACATGTCTCCGCTTTGTGCCAAAGGGAGTTAACCCCTAAATGTAGCAATCCTGGCACAGTCACAATCCCTTGCATGATAGGAAATACACAATTTGAAAAAGAAATTCTTGACTTAGGTGCATCAATAAATGTGATTCCTTACTCTTTGTATGAAAGCCTCAATCTTGGTACTTTGCACAAAATCGGGGTGGTGATCCAACTAGCCGATCGTTCTAGTGTGTACCCTAAGGGTATCGTCGAGGATGTGTTGGTTAGGGTGGATTCCTTAATATTGCCCATGGATTTTTATGTCCTAGACATGGAGCATGATAAACATACTGCCCTAATCTTATTTGGGAGGCCATTTTTTAAAGCCTCTAGGACCATCATTGATGTGCATAACGGTACCCTCACTATGGAATTTGATGGGATTAAAGTAGAGTTTAACATAAATGACTCTATGAAGTATCCTCTTGAAGAGTATTCTTTCCAAGCTATTGATTATTTTGACAATGTTGTGTAGATGTTTTTGAATTGACTGGTGATGATTCCTTGTTAGTTTCTATGGAAAGTGAAGTTGAAAAGGCATGTCTTGTATATTCCATGACTACTAACTCGAAGGAAAGTATTGAGGAGGAAAGTATTCTTGAGGAAATGGTGCAAAGTCTCGACCCTCTAGTCTTAGAGGAACCCGAAGAACTAGAATTCCTCCCATCACTTGTGAAGGCTCCGGTGATTGAGCTTAAACCTTTGCCAAGTAACCTCAAGTATGCATTTCTTTGGGGAAGGGGAGACGTTTCCGATTATCATTTCAAGAAAGCTAACCAAGGAGAAAGAAGAAACGTTAATGGTGGTGTTACGGGAGAACAAGGAAGCAATTGGATGGACTATTACCGACATCAAAGGCATAAGTCCATCCACTTGCATCATAGAATTGTGTTGGAAGAAGATGCAAGACCCGTGCGACAACCTCAATGCCATTTAAACCTGCTAATGATGGAGGTGGTAAAGGCAGAAATCCTCAAGCTACTCCAAGCGACCATGATCTATCCAATCTCGGATAGCAAGTGAGTGAGTCCAAATCAAGTCGTACCCAAGAAGAGTGGGGTGACAGTGGTCGAAAATGAGAAGGGTAAAATGGTACCCACTCGAGTTCAAAATGGGTGGCGTGTTTGTATTAACTACCAGAGTCTAAATGCGGAGACCCGGATGGACCACTTCCCACTACCATTCATTGATCAAATGCTTGAGAGGTTAGCAAGACACCCTTTCTATTGCCATTTGAATGGGTACACAGGGCATTTTCAAGTGGCTATTGCCCTGAAAGACCAAGAAAAGACCACTTTCACGTGCTCCTTTGGTACGATTGCCTACCGACGTATGCCTTTTAGGTTATGTAATGCTCCCGAAACTTTCCAAAGGTGTATAGTAAGCATTTTCTCAGAATCTGTTGAAAATTTTGTCGAGGTATTCATGGATAATTTCACCATTCATGGTAATTCTTTTGACAACTGTTTAACAAATTTGGCACAAGTTCTTAAACGTTGCTTTGATACTAACCTTGTGTTAAATTTTGAGAAGTGTCATTTGATGGTAGAGAAATGCATTCTCTTAGGCCATGTTTTCTCCTCTAAGGGTATTGAGGTTGAAAAGGCAAAGATAAACACAATTCAAACTTTTCCTTATCCTACTAATGTGTGCGAAGTGTGCTCTTTTCTTGGCCATGCAGGATTCTATCGCCGGTTCATCAAGGACTTCTCAAAGATAGCATCTCTTTTATGCGAGTTGTTGCAAAAAAGAGGTGGAATTTGTGATGGATGAGGGTTGTAAAGGGGCCTTTAATACATTGAAAGGAAGGTTAGTTTTAGCCCCTATTATACGACCCCTGAATCGGTCATTGCCTTTTAAGATTATGTGCAATGTTAGTGATTATGCCGTTGGAGCAGTGCTTCATCAAAGGGTGGGAAGAGTGCCTCACACCATCTACTACACATCCATTTCTCTCAATAAAGGCCAAAGAAACTATTCCACCACAGAAAAGGAGTTGCTAGCAGTGGTACTTTCTTTTGAAAAATTTTGGTCTTACTTGCTTGGTACAAAGGTTATTGTATACACTTACCATGTAGCGCTTCATCATTAATGACGAAGAAAGGCCAAGCCAAGATTGATTAGGTAGATCCAGCACCTGAGTGAATTTGAGTTAGAGGTGCAAGACAAGAAGGGAACATAGAACCTCGTGACCGATCACCTGAGCCAGTTGGCACCTTGTCAAGATAGTGAGGTAAATCTATTAATAAAAGAGCAACTACGGGAGGAGTTCCCAGATGAACAATTGTTCACTATCACGGGCCTCCAACCATGGTATGTCAACATTGTGAACTTTCTTGTCTCTGGTAAATTTCCCCCTCACTTTTCTAAAGCACAGAAAGATAAGCTAAAAGCGATGCTAAATATTATGTGTGAGATGATCCCTTTTTGTGGAAACATTGTGTAGACGAAGTTGTTAGAAGATGCATTCCCGGCAACGAAGTGTATTCAATTCTCACCTTTTGTCATTCTCATGCATGTGGCGGTCATTTTGGTGCCAAAAGAACTACTAGGAATGTCTTGGAAAGTGGTTTTTATTGGCCTACTTTGAATAAGCATGCATACATATTTTGTAAGGCTTGTAACTAGTTTCAAAGATTAGGAAATATCTCATCTAGAAATGAGATACCCCAAAAAGTTATCTTATATTGTGAAATCTTTGATGTTTGGGGTATTAACTTCATGGGATCTTTCCCTAGTTCTTATGGCAATACATATATTCTTATTGTCGTTGATTATGTGTCGAACTGGGTTAAAGCAAAACCCACTAGAACTGATGATTCTAAAGTGGTTGCAGAATTCCTGAAAGACAACATCTTCTCTAAGTTTAGGGTACCACGAGCCATGATTAGTGACCGTGGCACTCATTTTTGCAATCAGACCATACAGGCACTCTTGAAGAAGCATGGAATTACTCACAAGGCATCCACCACCTATCAACCGCAAACCAATGGACAAGCCAAAGTTTCCAATCGGGAAATCAAGTCCATCTTTAAAAAAAATGGTTAACCCTAACAGGAAGGATTGGATTTCTTGGTTGAATGATGCCTTGTCACCATATCAGTTAGTGTTTGGTAAGCCCTGTCACCTACCAGTGGAGATTCAACAAAAGGCTTACTGGGCGGTCAAAGAATTTAATCTTGATATAAATGCGGCGGACTTGCATAGGAAGTTACAATTGGATAAACTAGATGAGAACAGGAGGCAGTCCTATGAGAATTCCAAAATCTATAAAGAGAAGACAAAGGTGTGGCACGACAAGATGATCATTAGGAAGGAATTTGACGTTGGTCAAAAAGTCCTCCTATTCCAATCCTGCCTTCACATATTCCCAAGTAAGTTGAGGTCCCGATGGATTGGTACTTTCGAGGTGGTGAAGGTATTCTTGCATGGCATGGTGGTGATTCTAGATCAAGCTAAGTCCAATACATTGAAGGTCAGTAGACAATGTTTGAAACCTTACCACGAGAATTTTGTGCCAAAAAAAGGGAGAGGGTGTTGATCACCTCAATCCAGTTTGTGAGTAAACTCCAAAAAAATGGAGTAATTCATGCCAACAACGTTAAATAAACTTGGTTTTTATCGTCTGGGTCATCGTTTGTGACTTTCCATTGATGATGCTTGGTTTTGGATTTTATCATTAGTTTCATTGTTTTTCCTTTGTGCTTTTCACGGGATGGTTTTCCATGATTTTGGAGTGATTTCAAACCAAGGCATTGGACTTTTTAAGGGAGAAATGCTTTGAGTCAAGAGGGAAAGACTTGGAAAAGAGGTAATAGCAAGAAAAAATGTCTAAGTACCAGGTGGGTAGCCCAATGCGAGTCGCGACCACCTCATCGCGAGTCACGACCACCTCGTCGCGAGTCGCAACCACCTCATCGCGACTCAGAAACCTTTGTGCTCATTTTGGGTTTCAGCCTCCATATTCCATGAGTTGCGATGGCCTCATCGTAAGTCGCAATAGACCATCGCGAGTCGCAACGAACCATCACGAGTCACGATAAAGTGGTCGCGAGTCATGACCAAATCAGAAATTTAGGGTGAAAATAAAGCTCCTGGCCCACACTTTTTGCGAGTTGTGATGGCCTTATTGCGAGTTGCAATGAACCATCATGAGTCGCAATGTAAGCATTGACTTCAGGTGCCCGTTGACCTACCCATCGCGAGTTACGACAAACACCTCGTGAGTCATAATGGGTGTGCAGACTTGTTTTTAAAAAATAGGTAGAATCACATTTTTAGCCACAAACCAAGTCTCCTTTCATCTTTTCTGCTGCCTCCAACCAAGTCACCTCCACTTCACCGCCGCTCACCGCCGTTCCATATTCCATTCTATCTTCCTAAGCTCTACCCACAAATTACCCTAAAATTGTTGAAGAACACAAAACCCTAGAATTTAGGAGTTTTGTGATTTTTGACAATTAAACTTCAATTTTCTTGTCGGCTTCATTTCTTTCTCATTCTAGGCATCTAAGTGGTACATTTCTTCACATTATTGAACTTCAATTGTGATTATGATTGTTTACTCTATTTATTGGATATTGTGTAGATTATGTGTGATGCCTTAGGAAATTAGATTGTTGGAACTTGGTTGATTTTTGTGAGTATATTGGGCTTGCAAATTGATTTTATGGGGATTATGTGACTATTTTGTGTGTACGGCTGGTTGGATGTAGGATAACATTAATAACCACTTTGAGTGTATTGAGTTGCTTATATGGTCTTGTCCTTGCATTGCGCCATTTGTGTTGCTTTGGTTGAGAATGAAAAGTGGTTTATGCTAGATATTAGGCATGTTGGCCCTTGATTAAACATAGTTGTTATTTGGATAAAATGTTATTGTACTTAACATTGTTATTTTGCTTAGGGTAGTTTAGCCATGGGACTTGAATGTTGACATTATGGATGTACTAATGGTGGCTAAACTAGTTAGGCATGATTGTGATGTTGAGATATAATATTTTGATATTCAACTATGTAAAAAATTCATGACTTAAGAGTACAGACATGTTGGAAATAATATGGATTGTATGTGCAATTGTGATTAGGACTTGAACTAATTAACTTAGACTTGATTTGGCTTGTGATGATTGATAAAAACTAGTTTAAGGTTGAGTATGAATTTGCAATATTGCATATATACATATTCATGTGTGTTTGATTTATTTCTTGTGGTTGTTAGATATAACCCCTACAAAGAGACCCAGGGTCCTCCCCAAGGTGGGCGCACCACCGCTCCACCTCTGCCTCTACCACCAACTCTAATAGGTACATGGGTTTTACCCGGATCACCAGGTCCTATGCTGAGAGCTGGAAGGCCCTAGCGAGTCGTCACCTCAAGAAGATGATCTTTGTAGACGTACCCATACTGGATGCTCTTGGGCTCACCCAGTCTGTCTGATGCCTCCTCACCCAGTAGGAGTACACCCTCTTACCAGAGATACATACTAGAGTTCCTGTCCATGGCCAAGATATGCAGCATGAGAGATGATCAACCATGCGAGAGGTACATCGCTTTCCACTTGGATGATCGATCTCGACAGATGACCATCTCGCAGATTGAGGAGGCGTTTGGATGGGACACTATAGAGATATGGGCAAGGTTGGACCCACAAGCCCAGGAGCGAGCGATCGAGGATGACATGCAATTTTGGAGTGTCATCAACATGAGGCCAAAGAACTCCTATGACAAGAGCATTATCATCATCCACCCTACACTCCGTTATGTGCACCAACTGTTAGCTAGCATAGTACTTTGCTCGGCGGAGCCGATGAATGTGCCAGACAATGACACTCACTTTCTGTGGCACTTGACGAGTGAGGGACTAGGATACAGGTTACGGGCTGCGCTGTGGATGAAGAGGATTATAGTGGTGGCAGGAAATCCAAAGGGGAAGATTATGGTTTGAGTTATGACAGGACTCATGGCGGAGTACCTAGGATTGGTTCCTCCAGCTAACTTTCCACTCTTAGGGAGGCACACTTCCTACCTCATCACTGTTGAGAGGTTGGTTTGATTTGAGAAGCTCAGTGCCACCCAGACCACGGGGGTATTCCACTGGTTGTATGGTGCCAGGAAGGTCACATTCATGGCCCTTCCTCAGCCTAACAAGACGGAGCTGGAACTTGATACACCTCTAGGAGACTTGACGATTTAACCTGACTCCTTATGCAGAGAGAACTTCCGGCTCGAGCTCTACGACCCAGGTCCAGTCCATGTCCAGTGCGATGATAGCAGCTTGTCTTTCTCTGAGCAACAGCAACAACACTTCCCACGGCCTCCACCAGAGACCGAGCTAATACAGGAGGATGATGTGCCACATCACTACTCCCAGCCTCCACCGTATTTCTGTGAGCGGATGATGCAAAACATACAGGATGGATTCTACCACTAGGAAAGCATGATATTGGAGCACAACATGTTTGTCTCCTAGAGCTTGATCGACATGGATTAGGAGATTGATCACCTATCAGCTCGCATTAATGAGATGTAGTCCCAGGCAGGTAGTGTCTCATACCCCGATCCGAGAGCAGAGAGGCAGAGAACAAGGCAGAGGAGCATGGATTGGCTGGCTCTATATCAGCAGAACTATTTTTACGGTGGCCCTTCTTCCTTACATCAGTGATTTCTGAGCACCATATCCTTACCGTTTCCATACTTTGCTTTGTACGGTTAGGCCCAATTTTCTACATTGAGGGCAATGTAGTGTTCTAAGTGTGGGGAGGGGTATCTACTAATTGCGCGGTTGGGGTTGGAGATACTTTGAAGACTTTTCTACTTTTGGATAACTCTTTTATTTTGTTTTGGATATTTTCCCTTTTGTTTTGGGATGTTTTTCTTTCGATATACTTGGATAATGTTAACTTTGACTCTTTTCTCAGTCTTAACATTTGGAAAGCACTTTGCTACCTTTTGGATTGGAGAAACATGAAAATTTTGAAAAGGAAAATAGAAAAAAAATAGAAAATTAAAAACAATTATCAATAAAAAAAAGAATCCCGCTAATTTGAAAACCTGAGAGGGCATCTTAGGTAATATTGGGGGCCCAAATAGGTCGAAAACCCGAGAGGGAGACCTAGGAAAAAATGAGAAGCTAAATGTGTTGAAAAAGGTGAGATGTAAGCCAAAGAAACATGATGCGTGGCTCGGATGAAAACCCAAAAAGGCTCCTAGGAAAAATGACAGAAAATAAAGAAATTGAAAAATGTTAAGTATTCACTCAATTGCCGACGTTAGAGTAATAAGGTTGCGGTAGCCATACGGATGAATCGGGTAGCTTGACATCTTGAGGACCTCTTGGGAGTGGAAAATTTAGCGGGAGAAGGAGAAGTAAGTAATGAAACTCTTGATCGTTGATATACTTCATTTTTAGGTTGATATATTGATATAAAATGGAGCATGTGTTTTAAACTTTAGACATGTCTTTAGCTTTACCTTCTACCATTGGACTTGGGATTGTTAATTCGAGATTTGAAAATGTTTTAGAGATAGCAATGATTTGATAGGTTGATATGGTTTGGGTAGATTTAGGAAAGGGGGTTGTGGGAAACTTCTCATTTGACCTTAACATTGGGATGTGTGATATTGAGAGTTTTGTGAGGTATTGACTTGGGGAATAGTAGTTACGATGTGGATACGTCATTTCCATTGTATGCTTGGATCTTTTTCTTACTCGAGGACGAGTAAGGTTTAAGTGTGGAGAGGTTTGATATGTCCATTTTATGTGCATAATTTAGTAATTTTTGGGGTCACATTTGTGCTCTTTGATTATCAAGAGCTTGTGTTTTACCTTGAAATTCTCTTAGGAGAGGTAAGAGCAACTTTATGCTCTTTTACCTCTTCTAAGTGGAATTTTGAGTGGAAAAAGAAGAACATGGAGGCTTGAAGACCGGAGGCCATTAAAAGATCACTTTTCGAAGACTTTGAAGACTTGCTTCGAAGACACAAAGACTTAAAGATTGGAGGCCGTCGAAGACCATTTTTGAAGACTTTGAAGACTTTCTTAAAAGAGTTGAACACATGGAAAATGAGAGGAATCATTGTGAAGATAAGTGTTTACCACAAGAAGAAGAAAAGAAAACAAGGTTAAGTTCTGGCGCCCATCGCGAGTTGCAACCAACGGGTGGCCAGAACCTGACCTTATCCTTTTTGTACTATAAATAGCAATCTCTTTCCTCTCATTCACATCTCTTCTTCCTGTGTTTTTGGTACTATTTCTAACCCTAGTTTCTACCATTTTTCATCTTTAAGTTGTCTTGTATTATGTTTGGTTTGTTAGCATTAATTAGTATGAACTCTTGTAGCTAAATCTAGTTCTAGGGAGCAATTAATTGAAGCTATGTAGTAAGATTCTATATTTTCTCATTTATGAACATTTATTGGAGAGCATTTATTATATCATTATTGTTGTTTTTAACCTCATTTATACCATGGGTTGTTTGAGTATATGAAATGTTTGTAAGATTAAAATGTTAGAGTGTTAAGGAAAGTTGCAAATTTCATAACTCATTTGATATGAAATCCAAAAGCATGGATTTATAATTTCTTGTGTATAATGTGGGGTAATTCTTTCTAGATGAGTATGTTAATGTGGATTGTTTACATATTTGTCTTATAGATGTAAAGAAAGGTTGAACCTTGAATGTTGTTTGTTCTAAGTTTAACCTAATAAATATTTTGTTTGGTTAAATGACTATGTCTTTGGTAGAAGGCTTATTGTTATCAAATCTATGGTCCTTTGGGTGAAATTCCATTGATGAAATACCCCTATGATGTTGTTTGTCTTTGGTGATCATCAATGAGGTTTGCAAATGGTCGTTGTTTGTCTTTCAGGTTTGCAAACTACTCTTAAGGAGGAATGAATGTTTTTCTTTGAATGAGAAGTGATAACATTCTCCATAGACACTAAATGTTATTGAATGAGTGAATGAATCAATGAGCTATAGGAAGTTTGCAAGTGGAATTCAATTGCCCCCAAGGCTCTGTTAATTATCATTTGCATCGTATCTTTAATTGTATTGCATGATTAGCATAGTTCTTTTTCTTTGCTAATTGTTGTCGTTTAATTTGATAACTTAGGCTCAAAAACCAACCACCCCCCCTTTTTACATGCTTTTATATGTATCTATGTGTGCATATGCCTAGTATGATTTCTCCTATATATGTTTAAACACTTGAAAAGATCCCTCTTCTCATGGATGACCCTAACTTGCCATTATCTACTTAATTGTAGGTAGGAAGCATTAGGGATTAAAAGTATTAACTTTGAGAGGTACGGTGATGACCTCCCACTAGTCCATGGGAACTAACTTGGGAATGATCAACAAGTTGGACAATTACTCTAGCATCCCTAAGCTCACCTATTTCTAAGCTTTCATATAGAATAAATGGGATAACATTAATGGATACACCTAGATCTATCATGGCATGTTCCACAATTTTTACCACATAAAGATATAGGGATAGATTACAGGATCATCGCATTTCTTAGGTAAGTTCCTATGATTCAAAATGAAGACACCTCTCATTTTCAAATGTCCTAATCTTTTAGTTAGCCTCCGCATTTTCTTTGTGCATGAAACTCTAAGAAATTTATCATAAGATGGCACATGTTCAATTAATTCTAATATAAGGATAGTTACCTCGACATTTTTGAAGACTTTTTGAATGTTTTCATCATCGGTCACAACCTTTGGCCATCTTCTCAAAGCATTTGGAAATGGAGGTGGAATAGTAATTTAAGCCTCGGGCGGTGGAAGTTCTTGGAGAGTGCTTCCTTGATCACAATTTCCACTTCTTCGATGTGTCCTTTGGTAGCCTCAACTACCTTTTCATCTTCTTGCATTGTCTTCCTCTCGGTCTTGCGGACTTCATTACCACTTCTCAATTTAAGAGCACTCACATTCCTCGGATTCACCTCCAGTTGGGAAGGTAGCTTCCCAGACTCCTTGGCCTCAAGTCGGCTTACCGAGGTAGCAAGTTGCCCAACTTAAACTTCAAGATTTTTAATACTTGAGAAAGTTCTATTTCCAAGGTCCTCAATTTCTTGCCTTGTCCACTCCGCAAAAATCTCATGTTTCTTTCCCAATTGAGTAATGACTTCCAAGATCTCATCAATTTCCTACTTTTAAAGTAAAGCATGATTGTTGGAAGGGCCTTCACCTCTAGGATATGGTTGAGATGGAGCTTGTCCTCCCTGATACCCTTAAAGTTGGTTGTCCTCCTTCCATTGGAAATTGGGATGATCTCTATACCTCGGGTTGAATGAATTTGCATAGGAGTCAAGCCTTGCATCTCCTTGTTTCCCGCAGAACCCTTTAGGTTGACCCCTAGCAAATTGAGATATTTCATGGTTTTTGTAGTCAATTGCCTTCACCTCATATACATCATCTAGAACTTCAGGGCCTGCTTCAAAATTATGGTTGAGGTTGCAAACTTCACACACTTGAACTTGATGCATTCCATGCAAAAGATCCTTCATCATAGAAGCAAGAGCTTGGACTTGCTCCTTCAACTTAGGTTTGTGTGTGGGTTCATCCAAGGCTTTCACTCTCAATCTAGTGCCAAATTGCCGTATACCATTCATTATTTCTTTATAAAGTGCCATTGCATCCTCGGGGCACTTGTCGCTATTGAACCGTTACATGCGGCATTTACCATCTGCATGTCTTCGTTGCACAATCCATCAAAGAAGTAGTAAACCAAATCTCCTTCTTTAAATGGGTGGTATGGAAAACTTGCCAAAAGTTGCTTGAAGCACTCCCAATAATCGCACATACTCTCGATGGCATCTTGACTGATGTTCGAAAACTGGTTCTTCAACTCGACTGACTTGGATATCGGAAAGTATTTTTCAAGGAATCTCCTCTTCATATCCATCCATGATCCAATACTTCATGGTGGTAAGCAATAGAGCCATTCCTTTGCACTACTTTACAGGGAGAACAAGAAGGCTCTAAGTTTGTAGTCATCTTCGAACACTCTCAGGGGATTCATGTTGGTGCACACTGAATGGAACTCTAAAAGATGCTTGTTCGGGTCCTCACCCGCCAATCCATGGAAAGTAAGAAGGCAATGGATCATGCAACTCTTAAGCTCATAACTCACATTGGAGCATAATGGTGGAAGGTGATGTAAAGAGGTTTATTCTCTAAGTTGGGTGCCATAAGCTTCTGTAGGGTGCAGTTATCTTCTGCCATTTCTAACAGACCTTCTACTACTACTTCTTACCTCGGTTCTTCCCTAGTTCTTTGCTTCCTTCTCCTCTAACCACTTGTGTTCTCAGTTGGGTAGTGTAAGACGCCTAGATCAGTGGCAGGGGTGTGTACCATAAACTAGGGCTAACAATACCCTTCCGAATAAAACACTAGCAAATGGATTAAAAGATAAAAAAAAACTAAAAACAACTCCAACCAAGAATCAACAAACATGAACCAACAAAAAAATAAAAGGTACACTAACCACACTACTAACGCGTTGTGCCTAAGTTGATACATAGAATGATAGCATCCCCGACAATGGTGCCAAATTTGACCAGCCTTGACCTTGGGTCGTTAATTGTAGCTAATTAACCCAAGCCGAGAGTGGTGGTCAAAGATAAAATTTATAGTTCTGCACTCTGATCTCACTGTTATGTTACTTAGATGGTAGCCAAAGGCAAGCCCTGGGTTTATCCATAGAGATGCTAAGTCTAATGTACAAACCTAAAACACAACCTCGTACGGGTCATTAATCCGTACGAGTGAAAGTAATATCTATTAAAGCAAACATGCAAAGGGGGTGGGGGTTTGGATTTTCAATCTAGCAACTACAAAACATGCAAAGTAAATTAACAAAACTACAATTTAAAGCTACTACTTGGGGAAATCATTGAGTGACTTGGTAAATCTAATGCTTTTATCTTCAATTCTTTCACATAATGATCTAAGCAAACCTAATAGTGTGTCCATAACACAAGGTGTGGCCGATGACATACACTTCCTCGTCTGTATGGTGGGTGCTCTCGCAACCCGCCATTGACACTGCTATCGTAATTAGGGGAGTAATACAAGGTCTGACCTTTGTTGTAGGTCTTATTCTCCCCCGTACGATTACGTCTCAGGTATCCACCATGAATGTAACTACTCCCCTCAGGTTTTATCAGTTAGGCCCAAGAATAGTAGCCACCTTATCTTTGATACTAGGGTTTCTTGTAACCCTAGAGTCCTATTAATTAAACTATCTCTACCTGAAACCCGTTAGACAACTTTACAAAGTCGGCTAAGACTAGTGCGATGGTAAGTGAATCAATTTGACCTCAAATCTCCCATGCGCGCACACACACATGCATACTTATTCCCCTCCACCCATAAAAACATCTAGGTTCCCTTCCAAAGGGGGAATTGATATGTGTGCCTAGTATGAATACAGCCCAAAGTGTGTACTTATATGTGGTATAATATTCATGCATTCAAACTCAAAAGCAAATCACAATAGTATTATGAACACAAAATTAGGAGGAACTATAGAATCTCATAAGGCACATATATATATATATATATATATATATATATATATCTAAGTCAAATAAATTTATCCCCAAGCTATAGAAACTACTCCCTAGACATGGAATTTAAATTTAGATTTGAATTCCATATCTTAGGATGAAGCAAAATAAAAAGAAGAAAAAGTCTCCTAAAGAGAGAATCTCCTCTACTCTTGAAAGTGCTATCTAAAAATGAAGTAAAGTCAAAGTATGAGTATCATTAAGTTTAGGTTCATGAATTTCAACTTAACCGTGCGATTGCTATTCCATTTAGCATCCATTACTGCGTGCGATTGCTGGTACGAAACACGCACTGAATACTACTCCCTCGTCTTCTTTACCTTTCTTCTCCTTTTATCTTTATTTTGTCTCTTAACGGCTCTCTCCGTACTGGTTCTCGGCTCTCTCTGAGCTGGTCCTCGGCCATGGCATCTCCGACGCCTAACCAACCTTTCGATACTCACCCTTCCACGCATATGAGCTTCCTACAAGCTTTGAATACTAAACCTGCTCCTCTCCTATCATCTCTCCCAGACACGCCCGACTTACATCCTATCACCGAATATAAGGGCAAGCTAGCCTACATCCTCCCTCCAGAGGAAGGCGAGCTCTTGGCTTCACATTATTAAAAAGCTTTAGTCGGGAAATTTAACAGAGGCAAACCTCCAATGGAGAAACTGTTGTCTGCCTTCAAATCGATAGGTTTTAAGTCAAATTTTCAATTGGGTTCCATTGATTACCGACATGTGCTAATTCGTTTTCAGAATAATGAAGATTACCAAAGGTGCTGGATGAAAGGCCAATGGATGCTAAATGGAACAGCAATGAGGGTCCAGAAATGGACGCCCGAATTCTCGCCGACGGCCGAATCATCAGTGGTTCCAGCTTGGGTAACTTTACATCAATTGCCATTACATTTTTATAATACTTCTGCAATAATAGGCATCAGTAGCCAAATAGGAAAATTTCTTAAAATGGATGCGGCTACTAATGCTTTAACTAGGCCTTCGGCAATCAAGGTCTATGTAGAAGTTGACCTTTTAGCTCAGCTCCCAAAGTCAATAGTAGTAGGCATTGGTAATAAGGTTTCGGATTACCCAATTGAATATGAACAGCTCCCAATGTACTGCACTCACTGTAGAATCATCGGACATAACCAGACAAATTGCAACTTTTTACACCCTGAACTTAGGAGAGTTGGAAAAAATCAGGCTGATCATAAGGCTAACAGGGGCAGACAATCTGAGGCTCTGGAAGAGAATCAAAGGGTAGATGAGCAGGAACATACATTGATTAGACCTCAGGCTACAGTAGAACTGGAAGGGAAATCTAACTTATCAGTATCACAGAAAGAAACAGATTTCCAAAGTCAGAATCTGAAGTCAGTTTCCCTGCAGCAAAATAATACTATTTCCCATACTCATAGTCAGTCTAAAAGAAGACCTTTTTACTCTCTGGATAATATTTCTAAACCTATCACCAATTTTTTCTGGAGAAAAAAGACCCAATTCAATGACCTCCACCCCATCCAGGAAGGGATAACAAAAAGTAATATGGTTTCTATATCAAATGCCTTCCACTCTCTAATTGATCTACAGGAAGAGGACACTGCTATCCAAGAGGATGATTCAGGGGAAATCTACCATGAGTCTGTGGAATCACAAGATACTATGACTTCCCAGAGCGATACAGAAAAGATTGCAACCAAAGAGAACAGTTTCAGTCCTCAGGTAGATCAGGGGATCCCAGAAGGTAATATGGAGCAAACTTTAAAAAAATCCTGAAGCAGATCATCAGGTCCCAGAAGATATTGTAAATGAGGCAGCAAAGACTTCAATTGCAGCAACTGATTCTACACTTCATAGCCAAGACCAATTTTATCTTGGGGATAACAGAGGAACTGCAGAACAGGTAAATCCTCGAAGGTAAGTCCTCTCTCAACAGATTTTGCTAGGAAAAGTGAAGACAAAAGAGGAAAAAACAGTACTGTCACCTTTTCAAAACAAAGGAAACTAAGGTCATCACAAAAAGTGACCCCCCTAGTTTTAAATGATTCAGTACACAAAAATAGGAACTATTTTAGTGTGGAATGTTAGGGGTTATGGTTCTTCTATGGATAGGTTAAAGGCACTTAAACTGAAACACAAGATTGACTTGCTTTTTTTAATTGAGCCATGGCATGATAAGCATAATATCATCTCTCTGAAACATCAACTTGGCTACAGTAATGCTATTCATGCTCAACAGGCTAAAATTTGGATTCTTTGGAATCATGTTTTCAACTTAGATATTTTAAAGGAATCTGATCAGTATATTCAAACTAAAGTCACTGACATAGCCTCTGCTGTTAACTGGAATATTTTCTTTATCTACGCAAGTGTACATAGACAGATGAGGGAGTTTTTATGGTCTGATCTAAAAGCTGTAACACCTGACCCTTCTATTTACATAGGCAATTTCAATACTGTTTCATCAATCTCTGAATACAAGGGTAGAAAGTCAACCCCTAGGAAAAGTATGAATCAGTTTAATGACTTTCTAAATAATATGGATCTGCATGATATCCCAACTGTTGGTAATACTTTCACCTGGAGCAATAACAGATTTAGAGACAAATGTAAGGACTTGCAATTTCAAAGACTAGACAGAGGTGTTAGTAATTTAGAGTGGCTAGATAAATTCCCAAACAGTACAGTACATGTCCTTAACAGGATGACTTCTGACCATTCTCCTCTATTGCTGTCTATCCAATCTGCAACTGAGATGGCTCCAAGACCTTTTAGATTCCAGGAAATGTGGATAAACAGGAATGAATTCAAAGATTTAGTGGAAACAAACTGGAATCTTTTCTCCCCACTTTCTGGAATGACAAGGTTCGTGCACAAATTAAAAAGACTTAAGGTAGTTATTAAGGAATGGAACAAACACACTTGTGGCAATGTTAAGAATAATTTGGCTCAGTATGAATTAAAAGTTACTGATTTGGAAATAAAGTTTCAGCAAACACAGGATGAGTCAGTGCTATTGGAACTGCTGCAAGCTAAAGACCTTTTACTTAGAGCACAAAAGGAACATTAAAAAAAGTAATTGACCTTTCACTTCTCAGGAGTTGCACAGTGCAGTATTTGATCTTAACAAAACAAGTGCACCAGGCCCTGATGGATACTCTGGTTGCTTTTTTACACATTTCTGGGAAACCATTAAAGCAGATTTACTAGAAGCTGCAAATGACTTTTTAAATAATGGAATAATCCCAAAAGCCATTTCTAGTACTTGGCTCACTCTAATCCCAAAGAAATCTATCCCGAACACATTTGCTGACTTTAGGCCAATAAGTTTATCTAACTTTGTTAACAAAGTTTTCTCAAAACTTCTAATGGAAAGGATTAAACCGTTAATGCAGCTCTTGATATCACCAGAACAAAGTGCATTCATGAAAGGGAAGGATATTTCGGACAATGTCATTTTAATGCAGCAAATGACTAGATTACTGTCTAGAAAAACAAAGGTTCCGAATCTAATAGTTAAACTTGATATGCAAAAGGCCTTTGACAGAGTTTCTTGGTCCTTTCTAAATTCTATATTACTTTGTTTTGGGTTCCATGGAAAATTTGTGAGATTAATTATGCACAACATAATGTCAGCAAATTTCTCTGTGCTAATTAATGGGGTCACAGCAGGGTTCTTTTGCTCTACCAGGGGGATCAAGCAAGGAGATCCTTTATCTCCTTTTCTATATAACATTTTATCTGAGGCCTTCTCAAGGGGTTTAAAAAAACTCTTCTCCACTGGATACTTAACATATTTCAGCCTACCTAAAGCTTGTACACCCCTCACTCACCTGATGTATGCAGATGACACTGCAATTTTTTTGAATACGGACACTAAAAATTTAAAGCGTTTTAAACTGTTCCTTAATGCATATGAAGAGACTTCGGGACAAAAAGTTAACTTCTCAAAATCTGAATTTCATGTCTCACATAAGGCTCCTCCTCAGTGTTCTCAAACTGCTAGGAGAACATTAGGGATGATGAAGGGATCTTTTCCTTTTAAATACCTTGGTGTTCCAATTTTTACTGGTCGAAATCTGAAGGTGTACTATTTACCAGTAATTGAAAGAATGGAGAAACAGAAAAACAATTGGAAAAATAGGTGGTTGAGTCCAGCAGGTAAAATAATTTTGATAAATTCAGTGATGCTTTCAATTCCAACGCACATATTTGGAGTTTTACACCCCCCAAAAACAATTCTAAAAATAATGGGAAAATTGGCATCTAATTTTTTCTGGGGAAATTCTGATTTAACTGAAAGAAGAAGGTGGAGGTCTTGGAAAAGAATGTGCTATCCATTGGAAGAAAATGGTTTAGGTTTTAGGGAATTAAGTGATACTTTAGATGCTTATTCTTGTAAATTATGGTGGAAGTTACAAATCAATAATGCTCATTGGGCAAACCTCTTGTGGACTTTGCCAGTTTCATATAAACACTCTCACATATGGGCAAGAATCACCAAAATTACAGCTTTGGCAAACAGTTTCTCCAGAGTCCTCTTTGGTAGGGGCAACTGTTCATTCTGGAGTGCCAATTGGAGTGGGGAGGGAGCACTGTGCTACATCTGGCCGGCTGACATTGACATTCCCTTCGAGTGCATCTCCCTTAGGGATTTTTTATCTAACAAATCAGCACTCATTCCAATCCTGGAGCCACATTTGGCTACCAACATTATTACAATTCTGCAGGAGACAAGGTTGGAGTATAGCCATGAAGATAAATTGGTGTGGATACTCACTGTTGATGGAAATTTCTCTGTCAACTCGGCTCACAATGCCCTGAGACAGAGGGGATCTCATATCCAACATTTCAAAAAGGTATGGTCTCCATTCATACCAAGAAAGATGTCTATCTTACTTTGGAGGGTCCTTAATAATATACTACCTTTTGATAACATATTAAAAAGAATTGGCTTCTTTTTTCTTTTTTAATTGGAAACCATCCGGTGGATGGGAGGAATTTATTAGGCTCCTCAAACCCAAAAGAAGTGCTACAAGTAGAGCTTTTACAAAAGATCATTCATGATGATCCAGGAGCCAACGTAGGCCTCCAAGCAAATAGAAAATTGCTTCCAAAAGCGCTATGATTAGTCTAATCTAAGCTAACTGAATATGTGAAATTACAGATTGCTAGTCTTATGTCCATCTGGCATGAGTAACACGAACATGTTCAGGGAAGCGAACAATCGAAACCCTTATTAGTCAATGTTATTCATGCCAAGGAAGACACAAGATCACCTGAGTGTCCATTGATTGTTGCCATCCTCAAATTCTCCTATGTTCGAGCAGTACTTCCTCTCCTCTCCTATAAACTAGCTCGTCCCTTGCTTCAGATAGTTCAGAAATTCTCCTGTGCTCTGTCCGTGTTTCCTTTCTTGTGAGTCCTCATTTGCTTCTGATGTGTCTCCGAACCTGAGCCGGATATCTGCAGAAAAACGAAAGACAGCAGTCTCCATTCCACAACATTTATATACATTATATCCAGAACCAACTACCAGCTTATGTGTAATCTGAGTTCCCATTTGCAGTTGTTATTCTTACCCCCTGAACTCCAATTTTATCTAACTTAATCAAGCCTTTAAGGAAAGAAGGGGCATTGCTAATGTGAAAGACTCCATTTAGGGATTCCTCCCTTGCATATTTGGCCAAAAAATCAGCCACAGTATTAGCTTCCCTAGGAGCATATGTGATTGGATTGTCTCCATGCAACAGATTCAGTTGACAATTAAGGGAAAAGAATCTCCAGGGACCAGTGTAAGGATCATGAATTGCTTTGACTGCAGGTTTGCAATCTGTCTCTATAGTACTGCCCTTAAAATCAAGTTCTAAGCATGTCTGATATGCAAATTGAATGCCTTCCATCTCTGCTAGTAGAGGAGATTCAGATTTAAAAGTTTTGACTCTCATATGTTTAACCTCTCCCCTCCAATCTCTAACTATTACTGCACAAGATGAGTCTCCTCCTGTTACCCATGAAGCATCAGTGTTAATCTTATAAGCACTTTTTGGTTTATCCCATCTAACTGCAGTAAGTGTGAGCCTCTT
This sequence comes from Rubia yunnanensis, assembly GCA_037428765.1. NCBI lineage: Eukaryota > Viridiplantae > Streptophyta > Magnoliopsida > Gentianales > Rubiaceae > Rubia > Rubia yunnanensis. The sequence continues at coordinate 73,261,941 of CM075061.1, read as the reverse complement.
TTTATTTTTCTGATATATGTGGGGGATAGTTCCAGCCTGTATAAGTTCCTTATGCTCATTCAAATTGCCTTTCAATGGGTTTGCAGTAAAAATTATGAAAATCAGATCCTTTATGTGCTGGAAGCATGCATCTATTGAGAAAGTATGATTATCATATAATTTTTTGTTCCTAAAAACCCAAAGGGACCAGATTGTGGCAATGAATGCAGCAGTATACACCTGATGCAGAATCACAGAGCCTGCCCTTATGTTGAGATAGTATTCCACTAAATGACTAAAGCTCCTGAATTCAGGTGTATGCAGATTAAGCATGCAATTAACTTTATTCCATACTGCTGCAGCCTTAGAACAGGAATTAAAAAAATGGCTGATAGAATCTGAGTGATTAGAGCATATAGGGCATTTAGAGGCTAGTGAAAAACCTAACTTACACAAAACATTTTCAAATGGCAAAATTCCATTCAAAGCTCTCCAGATTATAACTGACATTTTTAACAGGTATGAATTTTGCCCATACCTTATGAAGATGTCTGATGGTTGTTCCCCTTGGCCTCAGAATCTTGTAAGCCGAGCTAAGTGAAAAGTTTCCATCCACTGAAGGTGTCCATATCAGTCTGTCCTCATGTGAGTTTCGAATGGATACTTCCTGCAGAATTGAAACTATATTGGTAGCCAAATGTGGCTCCAGAGTAGGGAGATTAGAGTTTTTATTCAGAATGAAAGAGCTAAGTGTGATATCAGGGAATGGTATGTCAACATCATCAGGCCATTTATAATATAGAGCTCCTTCCCCTGACCAATTTGCATTCCAGAAAGAACATTTTCCTTTTCCATGAATAACTCTAGTCAAACCATTAGTTTTTTCAGTTATGTTGCAAATTCTCTTCCATACCTGAGAATTTTTGTAAGAATCAGGTAAAGTCCAGAGGTGCTGAGCCCATTGTGTTGTGTTTATTTGAAGCTTCCACCATAGCTTACAGGAAAATGAATCAATTGTAGCTTGAATGTCTCTGAAACCTATCCCATTCTCTTGTACTGGAATACACCTTTTTCTCCATGCTCTCCATTTTTTCCTGGCCTCTGTACTATCTGAGTTACCCCAAAACAGTCCAGAAGCCATCCTTTCCATTTTCCTCACCACTAACTTTGGAGGCCTTAGTACAGCAAACAAGTGAATTGGGATAGAAAGCAAACAATGGTTTATTAGGATTATTTTACCACCAGTACTCAGCCACTTGTTTTTCCAGTTATTTATGCATTTTTCCATTCTCTCCAAAATAGGGTAGTAGTATCTCTGAGTGTTCCTCCCTGCAAATATTGGGATCCCTAGGTATTGAAAAGGAAACACTCCTCTAACCATCCCTAAATTCCTACTTAGGATCTGAGATCTTTCTCCTGATGTGTTAGGAGATACATAGAAATTAGATTTGGAGAAATTTACTTTTTGTCCTGATGTTTGCTCAAATGCACAGAGAAATTTTTTAAATCTTTTCAGGTGTTTCTTGTTTCCACTAAGAAAAACTGCAGTATCATCCGCATACATTAAATGGGTAATCTGTGGACATGTCTTAGGTAACCTGAAACTTTGCAAATAGCCCATAGTAAACAGTTTTTTAAGTCCTCGTGAGAAAGCCTCAGATAAGATGTTAAACAGTAATGGAGAAAGAGGATCTCCCTGTTTTATTCCTCTGTTTGAAGCAAAGAAACCTGATGCTACTCCATTAATTAGCACTGAAAAATGGACTGAAGCTATGTTCTGCATAACTCGGTTAACAAATATACCATGAAAACCAAATTTAAGGAGAATTGAGTTAAGAAAAGACCATGATACTCTATCAAAAGCTTTCTGCATATCTAATTTAATGATTAAGTTCTGCTTCTGTGATTTCCTGGTTAACATTCTGGTCATTTCTTGCATTAGAATTATGTTATCAGAAATATCCCTCCCTTTCATGAAAGCACTTTGTTCAGGAGATATTAGTTGAGACATAAACGGTTTAATCCTTTCCAACATCATCTTAGAGAATACCTTATTAACAAAATTTGAAAGGCTGATTGGCCTAAAATCAGAAAAGGTAACAGGTATTGGTTTTTTTGGTATTAGGGCCAGCCAAGTGCTTGAAATTGCCTTAGGGATGTTTCCACTTGTTAGGAAATCATTTGCAGCCTCCAGTAAATCAGTTTTAACAATTTCCCAAAAAGTAGTATAGAAAAAACCAGTGTATCCGTCAGGTCCGGGGGAGCTATGTTTGTTTAAGTCAAAAACTGCAAATTGGAGCTCATGTATCAGAAAAGGAGCCAACAATAAATTATTCTCTTGTTCAGTTATTAATCTTGGTATTTCAGCTAGAAAATAATTCATGTAGGTTCCCTGTTTCTGAGGTTCTTCCATGTTAAACAAAGCTTTATAATATCCGACAGCCTCCTCTTTAATCTGTGTAGGATCAGAGGTCCAATTTCCTTGATCATCTCTTATCTTGCTAATTCTAGTTCTAGTCCTCCTTTCCCTAATTGAATGGTGAAAATAACTTGTATTCGCATCACCATATTTAAACCAGTTCAACCTTGCTTTTTGCCTAAGAAAAGTTATTTCTTCTTTTTGAGCCCTCATTAAAAGCTGTTTAGATTTATTCAATTCTGTCAGAATAGATTCAGTAGGATTTTGTTGAAACAAGATTTCTAAGTCATTAACCTTATGCTCATATAGTGACAGATTCTGGTCAACCTTACCAAACTGAGATGTGTTCCACTGCTTTATTTCCATCTTGAGTCTCTTCAATTTATTTATTAACCTATACATCCCTCTGTAGGGAGTGTCTAGATTCCAGTTAGTTTCCACTAGCCTTAGAAAATCCTGCCTACCAATCCACATCTCTTGAAACCTAAAAGGTCTGGGGGTTTGTTCCTCTGATGATTGTACTGATAAGAGGAGGGAAGCATGATCCGAAGAAAGTCTATTAAGAACATGTATTGAGTTGTTAGGAAATTTTTCAAACCAATCTAATGTGCAAATTCCCCGGTCTAACCTTTGGAAAATTAGCTCTTTACACCTTTCTTTATACCTGTTATTGGTCCATGTAAAAGAATTTCCTACCGTAGGTATATCATGCAAATCCAGGTCATTTAAAAATTTGTTAAATTGCATCATGCTCTTTTTTGGAGTTGAGTTTCTCCCTTTATATTCTGAAACAGAAGCTACAGTGTTAAAGTCTCCAGTATAAATGGAAGGAGGGAGATTAGCTACCAATAAATCACTCCACAATGCCTCTCTTAATTGTCTATGTACACTTGCATAGATAAATACACAGTTCCAGCTCAGAGAAGATATGGAATCAGTAATATTAGCTTGTATATATTGATCAGTCTCACTTAGAACAGTGATGCTAAAAGACTGGTTCCAAAAAAGCCAGATTTTAGCATTGTGGGCACAGTAAGCATTCTGGTATCCTAAATCATTTTTAAATGTTTTTATCTTCTGATTTTCTTGCCATGGTTCTATTAGACACATTATGTCCAGTTTGTGTTTAAGCTTCAAATTTTTAAGTCTGTCAATTGAAGTACCAATTCCCCTAACATTCCAAACTAGTACATTCCCTATTATGGTGTGTTTTATCATTTAAAAATTTTTGGATTGGCTTTTTGTGATGATCTAAGTTTTCGACTAGCCTTTCCTGAATTTTTTCCTTTATCTCCTGAATTTCCATTACTATGGCCAATAATCCCAGATAAGTCTGAAGGACTTACCTTTACCTGCTCACCTTCTTTCTCCATCATGCTCAAATCGGGATTTGTTGTAGTTTTTTCTTTCATTCCTTCCTTGTTACTGGTACTATGCTCCTCAGGATTTGTTGTAGTTGTTTCTTTCATTTCTTCCTTGTTACTGGTACTATGCTTCTCAGGACCTGCTTGTGCTTGCTCTATAGTCTCCAGTTGTGCTGTGTCTTCTTGGGCCACAGGAGAAATAAAGTTATTAGTAGAAACATCTGTAATCATGGCATTATGTGCTTCCTGTGATTCCATTGTTACTTGAAGGATTCCTCCAATCTCCCCTTCCTGCTCTTCCTCACTATCCACTAAGGATTGAAAGGCATTAGATATTGTTACAGTGTTTATGTTTGTTTCCTTTTCAGGTATGGATATTTGTTCAAGCTGGTGATCCTTTTTTCTCCATATGGATGTGGTTATTGGCTTAGATATATCATCTAATGAGTAAAAAGGGCCATTACGTTTTTTGTGACTGACCTTATAGGAGTTAATGTTACTATCATTTTGGAAACCAGTGTTTAAGTTTTGATTCTGTACATCATTTTCCTTTTGTGAGACTGTGAGAGCAGATGTACCTTCAATGTTTATTTCCTCTGTTGGGTGAGAATCTGTCCTAAGTTTGCTCTTAATTACAGGATTCTCTATCTTCTTGCTTGTTATTTTCCTTAAGTTGGGGTGTAGAAAATTACAGTTTGCATTGCTATGCCCAATTATTTTACAGTGAGAACAATATGTAGGCAAGTCCTCATACTCTATTGGGTATTCTGCTACCTTGTTTCCTATGCCTACCATAATTGATTTGGGAAGCTGGGCTAACAGATCAATTTCTAGGCAAACTTTAATAGCTGAAGGTCTGGATAATGCCATAGTTGCAGCATCCATCTTAAGAAACCTTCCTACCTGACTACTTATACCCATGATGGCAGAGCTATTATAGAAATGGATTGGAAGTTTATGAAAAGTTACCCAAACCAGAACAATGGATGATTCCATTGATGGAGAGAAGTCTGCTGTCTATTTCTGCACCTTCATTGTGTAACCTTGAATTAACCACTGACCCTTCATCCAACACCTTTGGTAGTCCTCGTTGTCCTGAAACCGAATCAAAACATGTCGATAATCAATAGAGCCTAGCTGGAATCTCGATTTAAAACCTATTGATTTGAATGCCTGTTGTAGTGAGTCCATATGTGGTTTCCCTCGGATGAACTTTCCGACGAGGGCATTCTGATAGTGCGAAGCAAGGATTTCTCCTTCTTCAGGTGGGAGTATGTATGCAATCTTGCCCTTGAATTCTGTAATCGGATGAAGGTTTGGTGTATCTGGGAGGGACGCCAACAGAGGCGATTGTTTTGTATTGAGAGCTTGGGCGAAGGTACGAGTAGCCAGAGGCTTCAGAAGAGAAGGGTTGGGGGCCGGATGTGGCGTCGGCGACGCCATGATCGGCGTTCCAGGTAGTTACCCAGAAAAATTATGACCGTTACAGACAGAAATGGAGGTGGAGCTGGAGGAGAAGAACAGAAATGTGATGTGTGTTAATCGCACCGACAATCGCACATAGACACAGTAAAAATCGCACGCAGTTAAAAAAAAAAGAATTGGCTTCTCAGTTGCCTCAATGTGTTCCATATGCAAGAACAGTGGAGATAGTTTGGATCATTTTTTCAATTCTTGCAATTTTTCAACTGCAGTGTGGAACAGTGTTTTTTCAATAGCATGGGTCCCGCCATTGCCTTGCATTGGTCACCTTGGCACAAGGCATCTTCTCTGGCACGGGCTATTGGTGCCAACTAATGGACGGTACGCACCGTCCCGTTGGCGCTTCTGTCGGCTGAACTAGCTTCCTTCGCTATGGAAGAACCGTTAGTCCAATTTGATAGTTTTAGTAGTTTATTTTATAGTACCCAAGAAGACAAATCCAATGGAACCATCCTTGGTGTTGTAGCTGGTTAAACAAGTTTCCTCCCTACAAGAGAGCTGTTAGTCCAATTTGAGAGTTTTAGCAGCCGATTTTATAGTATCAAGAAGCCAAATCCATTGGAACCATCCTTGAAGGCTAATTATTCTTGTATCTTTCTCAGACTAAGGCATAACTCATCGGACCATGATTCCCCATTTCTTCGTTAGCTGATATAAACTCTGTAGCCACCTATCTTTGGATTCAATCTTCTTCTACCATGCATTGGTGATCGTGGCCTTTGTCTAATACCATTCTAGAGGTAAATGTCCTTCGTCGCTACTATCGTTCTTGTGAATGGCCTTCAATATCTTCTACCGCCCTTACGAACGGCCTTCACATAGAATGTAAGCAAAACGTACCCACGGGCAACCTACTAAAGATGATCAAAAGGAAGATCAAGGAGCCTGTGGATACGAGATGTCCATTAGTACCAATTAAGTCTACAAAATGCGGGATTTAGACAAGAAAACCACACATGGTCATCTAAACCCGTTGTCACATAAACTCAACTAATACTAACAATCCTCCAAGAAAAACTAACTAAAAATTATATAAAATGCATCGGTTAATGCATGCGACATAAAGCAGATCAATGGAATTCAAATAAAAATTTCAATTCCACATCTAGGATCAAAGCAAAAATAAAAGGAAAGAAGAGAAATTGAGAGAGTGTTTTTCTCTCTCAAGTTGCTCTCCAAATAGAATAGGATGAAGAAAATGATCCAACCACTTTAACCTAGTAGACTAAGGCTATATTTGTAGCAGTAGGGGATTGGGTCTAAGCATAGGCCAAAAATGAGTAAACCCTAGGTTAGCCACCGCCTAGCACGGGCCATCGCAGATAGTGCAGTCCATGCCGTCTACTTGTCACGAACCACTAGATATGGCATGGGCTGCTAAATATGGCGCGGCCTATGCTAATGCCTTTGGCACGGGGTGCTGCATTTAGTGTGAGCTGCTGCTCCGGGATGCTGTTGGCTGCCCGATTAGGCCGGCCCATGCCAATAACTTTGGCACCAACCGTGAGCTTTGGCACAGGCCATCATTTGGAAGGATGGATTTGAGCTTTTGATCATACGGGATGCAGCCCTTGCACGGACCGCCGTCTGGAGACTTAATTCACTCAGAGGCCGCCTAATTCTCCACACCCCTTCAGCCGGTCACGACATCTTGGTCTTGGAATGGCACGAGCCATCGTAAATGGGTGCGCGCAGCCCATGTCATAGCCTTGTGCTAAACACTTTTAAAACAGGCTAACTCCTTTGGCATGGGCCAATGGTGCCAACCATGAATGGCACGCACAGACCTGTGGTACCTTGGCTGGCTAAACTTGTTTCCTTAGCTACAGGTGAACTGTTAGTCCAACTTGAGAGTTTTAGTAGTCAATTTTATAGCACTTGAGAAGACAAATCCAATGAAATTAGCTTTGAAGGCACAACTCATCGGACCATGATTCCCCTTTTATGGCGCAACTTATCGAACCACGATTCCCCATTCCTTCGTTGATCACTTTGATCTCCGTTGCCGCCTATCTTTGGCTCCAATCTCTTTCTATCATGCTTTTATGTTTGTAGCCTTTGTCTACTACCATTGTAAGAGTGAATGGATTTTTATCTCTTCTACCATTCTTGCATATGGCCTTCAATATCTTTTACCACCCTCACAAATGGCCTTCATATAAAATGTAACCGAAAAGTACCCCCAAGTGACCTACTAAAGATGATCACAAGAATATCTAGGAGCCCATGGATACAAAATTTCCATTAGTACTAATTAAGTTTACAAAATGCAAGATTCAGACAAGATAACCAAACATGGCCATCTAAAACCCTTGTCAAGCAAACACAACCAATACTAGCAATCCACCAAATAAAACAAGCTAAAAAATATGTTGAATGCAATGGTAATGAAGCACATCAGACTCCCTACACTTAAGCCTTTACTAGTCCTCGAGTAAATAAAGACAATTACAAAATTAAGCGAAATGTAGCGTGAAGGCATAAGTTAACCGAGGCATTCGATTTATTCCTTGATTACCCTGTTTCCCCCAAAAGAGTAAGAATCTCACAAATCTCACACTCCCTGAAGAACATAAGCAATCTAACCACCCAAAAGTGAAATATGGAAAACGGTAAGCGATGAAGATAAGTGTAAAGCTAGCTTGCTTTTCCCAAAATTATCCCCAAGAGCAATCAAAGAGTCGTCTCCCAAAAATAATCCACCAAAGTAATCCAAGAGCTGATGACTTGGTTTTAACATAGGGATAATTCGTGATTCTCCCAAGGAGTCACATGTATCGTCAACCTAGTTTTTTTGTATTCTCTCAATTTCTCTCATTTTTCCTAGGAGCCCTTTGGGTTTTCATCCTACCTTTAACACACAAAGGGTACTCACTTCTCACATTTTTCCACATGACCTCTCATTTTTTCCTAAGCTCGTAAGCCTAGCTGGGCCTAGCCTCTCACTTTTACCTAGGTATTTCAACCCACCCAGGGTTTTTTACAATGTTACCCAAGTCGCCCTTTCAGGTTTTCAACTTGACCGGGATTTTAAATTTTTTTTTCATCTTTCAATGTTTTTGGTGTACCAAAAAATTTCCCCAAAGTGTACTTCATACAACAAAAGATAACATCAATCACAAAAAATACACCACTAATATCCTAAAACAACCTACCCCATGCGAACTAGGAACTCTAGCATAGCATGTCCTGCCACCAAATATCCATAGAAAATCATCCCTCAACAATAAAAAAAAACAATACAACCAACAATTAAGAAAATATATCTATGAAAAACATAAATTACACATAGGAAATCCAAGAATGAAGACTCCCTATGTGCTCACTACTCTCTTCCCCACACTTAACCGATTCATAATCCTCAATTCAAGGACACCCATGTAAAAACATAAGTGAGGTTGGGAGAAATAGTAACACTTACTCTTGCGGCCCCGAAGAGCCCCCCCTCATCGTCATGACTAGTGTTGCTCCTCTCAATGTATCACGTTGCTTAAAGAGCAGCCTCAATGCAATTTGTCCTCGAACTAAGCTCCACCACTTGCATCCTCACCCCCTCCTATAGCTTGGACTACCTCTTGCAACACTAGGGTAGAGCTCGAAAGCTTATTCCCAAGTGTGTGCAGTATGTCCATGGATAGGAAAAAATCCCCATTGGCAATAGTCGATGAACGTAACAAAATGTCAGATGAACCAAGGAGGTGCTCTTGCACACATTCTTTCGATCACTCCCTGTCAGCTGCCTCCAAAATTTTCTGAGAGAAAAAGGCATCCCTTGATGGTGTGTCTTAGAGATCTCCTTTTTGTACCTCTATCCAAAGGCATGGGCTATCTCCCAGTGTGTCATCTGATACTCCTTGTCATCAGATCAAATTTGATCACTTTGTGTCCATTCTCATCTGTGACCAACCAAAGAGTAGCTAGGGACTCTAGGGTCCACTTGATATAAGTCTTAGAACATTTCTCTAAGGACCCCTCTAGACCCACTCGGCCCAATAGATAGGTCATGGGCTTGAGTAAGCCTAGAGATGCCAGTGTGTCTTTGCATGCGAAACTGGTCTCTAGTATACTCCTCTTTAGCTCTCTCAAATTCCTTCACCTCTATGTTGTAGTCATAAAGATATTAGATATTCCTTTAAACTCATTGATCATAATCGCGGGGTTGCAAAAAGTAGGAGTTACCGGTTCATAGTTTGCACCATTTACTGGTTTCTTCCTCTTTTCACCCCAAGTGGACTTGCCCTTCTCTGATGTATTAATTTCTAGAGGCATCCTAAAAAATGAGGGGAAAATGGCAATGTGATCAAAAAAACAAGGCATGTCTCACATTATCATTTAATAAGTAAATCCTTCCTAAATAGCCTAGACATTCAAAACATGTTAATCCAAGCATGAAGGCTATTTAAACAAGAACATCCTCACCAAATAACAATCTCATGTAAGTCATCACCAACCCATCAATAAGACTTTGAAATCAAGATTCATCTCCTCCCAAATCACTCAACACATGAAGGACAAATCATTCAACCACAATAGCACATCAAACCACCCAAAATTTCTTCAATGCATGAGCATACATACAATCCATAACATATATCCCAGTAACACACGTACTAATTCGAATATTATTCTTTTTATAACACCACCACAATGTAAATGAAGCAAATAAACAAAGGATTCAATCAATTACCCGAAATTTGAATCTAATAATTGCAAGTTCCATATAAGAAGAAGTAATAATTGCTAATTTCTGAGAGAAAAGCTGCAAATTTCAAGTTTCACCAAGAGTGTGTGAGTGAGTGTTTCTTGAGAAGAAGCAAGAATTGCTAATTTTTGAGATAAAAGCTTCAAATTTAAAGTTTCACCAAGAGTGTGTGAGTGAGTGTTTCTTGAGAAGAAGCAAGAATTGCTTATTTTTTAGAGAAAAGCTTCAAATTTTAAGTTTCACCAAGAGTGTGTGTGAGTGAATGTTTCTTGAGAAGGAAGAATGTATCAAATGATAAAAGAAGGTGGAAGGATGTACCATGGTGGTGTATACCTAGCCCAAATACTAAGTAGCAAGCCCAAAACCACAGTGGGGCCTCAGCTTGGCCGGTGGCACGAACTAGGCCAAACGGACGCAGGATAGGTTGAGTCAACCCACAAACCGAGAATAGCGGATACCTTGATTACCTGGCAGCCATGAACTGCACTTCTCGGTCTCACGATAAGGCACACGATGCAATCCTAGATAGGACGGAGACATGTTCATAATACAATATAAAAAGAAGAATGAGGATACAAATCAAGGTAAGTGTAACTAAATTGAGAAATTCCAATTCTTAGAAGAGAAAGCTGACTTGACCGTCCATGAGTTTCTCCCAGAATCACTTCCGGGACTTGTTTTGCAGGAGAAGAAGTTCAAGGAGTGAATGACAAGTTCAAGGAGTGAACGACAAGCGGTTTATTTGAAAGGAATACATCATTTAGCACTGACAGCGAGGAATGAAAATTTTTCTTTCATTTCAAAGTCATTTAGGTAAACAATGGTGTTCACTAGAAGTGAGAAGAGTCATAACCACCAAACAGAAGAGCAAATACCTGGACGTAGTAAAAGCATGCATCCTCCCCAAGATCAGGACTACATCCTCGGTAGAGATAAAGAGTGTAGCAAAGAGAAAACAGAGGAGGAGGAAAAAGCATAATCCCCCAAAACTAAGCTAGAAAAAAAGTGCATTCGTATCATTTTTAGAGGCGAACAGGGAAAATTGTACAACTAGATCCTGAAAATGCTCAATCCAAACAATCCAAGAATAGAAAAAAGGGTTTGTCATGAATGTGAAAATCCCAAGTATGAGGAGGAGCTACGAGATATCGTTGCAGACGATAATGCAGACAAATCACCCCTAGCACCACATATCCGGGACTTTAAGATTCCGAAGGATTTCAAACTTCCTATACATGTTCAAATCTACGATTGGACTACATATCCAAAAGAGTTCCTACATTCATACCAAAATAGTATGAGGTTTTGCGATGCGAACATCAAATTAGTGTGCAAGGCATTCCCCAAATTCTTTTCTGGAACAACAATTACCTGGTACGAGGATCTCCTAAGTGAAAGCATCAAATCATGGGCACATTTATCAGATTTATTCCTAGGTCACTTCTATCAAAATCAAAAATTCATAAAAATGATTGGGGACCTTAATAACATAGCTTAACGAAGTGAAGGAATTCTGGTGGAGTATCATAATAGGTTCGTCATCGAAAGTTTGTAGGTTCGCAACTCGTCATTCCAATTGTCACTGGGAGCATTTATAGGAGGTATGCGATTAGGATATTTCTACAAGGAACTAAGAAAGAACATGCCTGAAACCCCGAGAGAGCTATACCAAATGATTGAACAGCACCTGCGAATAGAAGAGGTGAAAAACCATAAGATAAAAAGGGAACGAGGTGAGAAGCGGATGATGGTGGATTTGCAGAAGGTTTTTACGAAGAAATGCAAAGAAAAAATCACTTTCGAACGGGGAGAAACAGAATCGCAAGGTGAGTCATTCCAAGATATGCCTCTGACTAGATCCAGGAAGGAGATATGGCAAGCGTACAAGGACCTATTTTGAGAACTAGCACCCATGCTAGCACCACCAGAAAAGAGATCCAGGGAGTATTATTGTGCCTTCCACAAGGATCATGGTCATGACATTGAGGATTGTTGAGACCTGAGAAGACAAATTGAAGAAAAATTGAGAAAGGGCTACTTAAGCCAATATAAGAAGGAAGGAACTACCCAATATGGGAACACTGGAAAAATAAAGAACTCATCTCCAATAAACCAGGGTACAGCGATCACAATGGAAAACAATCCAAAAATATCTGCGGCGGTGGATTGCGATGATTATGCAGGCCATGAAGTACCGAAGACAGTCATCTTATCCATACATGAATCCACAGAGTCATTGTCCAACAATGCTTTGAAGGCCAAAGAAAGATACTCTCCCCCACAAGAGCTGGTTGATAAAAGGGTTCGTTCGAATGAGGCGGTCACTTTTAGCAAGAAAGATATTGTACCAAACACTTTGCCATGTCAGGTTGATTTAGAATTTCAGAATAGATTATAAGAGAGAGAGAGAGAGGTACAATTACGATAAAATGGAATTTTAATTCCAAGGAATGTAGGAAGTTCTATTTGCATAAAAAATCCTAAGGAATTAAGAAATTTCAAAATTCATGAACTAAATATGCATTTTTTAGTTAGAAATTTAGAATTTTCAAAATTTTACATTTTTGGAACAATTTGGTAGCGGAAAATTGGTAATTTGGTGCAAGAATTGCTTGGCACAACCCAATGCCTCGTCCCAAATCTTAGGTACGAAAAAAGGCCTCGTGCCAAACTTTCTGGAACAAACAAACCCTCGTGCCAATTCTCCTGGCACAGACAAGGCCCTTGGTGCAGACCGTGTCAAGTTTTGGCACAAGATCGCCACAAATTTTGACCTGATCCTTAGTTTTTTTTCCCTCCTTTTCGAAAAATTATGTCACCCATCAAATCTAATTCCATCCAAATACAATCACGAGCCTCAAACCCAAATTTTCAAATCAAACAAGAGTTTCATCTCAAAAATCCTCATTGCAAACAAGAACATGCAAAATCTATCTTATCACTTCGTAAAACACAAAAGCAAAAAGAAACATCGTATATTTATTATCGCCCTCACGACTTATTTCTTTTTCATGCAAATCTAGTTAAAACCACTTGCATGTGGGTCTCTGGAATTTCCATCGGTGACTCCACCCACGATGACATCATTGTGGAGAGGTCCTTACCTTCGGACCTCTTGTCCATGATAGGAAATGAATCTATGTGTCTTGTTAAAATGGAGTCTGTGAATGTCACTTTAGGGTTAGGAAGAGGTTGTGGAGGTTTTAAACCCTCGACAGTCTTCCTTTCCCATTGTAAGTTAGTTAGCATGGAAAAACAATCTAGCACAGACATCCCTTCAATAACATCATGCAAACAAAACAAGAAACAAATATAATAAATACTAACTACTCTACTAACACGTTATGCTAATTGATACTTAAGCTGAATAGCATCCTCAGCAGCGGCGTCAAAATTTGACCCGCCACCACTCGGGGTTGTTAATTGTAGCTAATAAACCCCAGCAGAGGACAGTAGGTTAAAGATAAAATTTATATTTTTCACCCAACACACTACTACGCTAGGGTAGTTAGCGGTAAGCCCTAGCTATGTCCATTGAGATTCTAGGACCTAAGAATCAATTAAAACACAACCGTGTATGGGTCGTCAGTCTGTACAAGTGATAAGAATAGCTAGTAAACCAAATAATAAAGGGGGGGTTGGTTTTTCAATTAACAACTACAAAACATGAAAGTAAAAAGCATGTAATTTTATTTAACTAAGCACTTAGGGAATCATTGTCAGACATGAATGATTTGATGCTTTGTTCCTTGATTCATTAACATGTAAGACTTAGGCAAGCCTAATAGAGTGTTCATAACACATGGTGTGGACATGGCATACACTTTCCCGTATCCATCACGTCGGGTGCACTCGCAACCCTTTACCGACACCGCCATCGTAATTAGGGGAGTACAAGAAGGTCTGAACATTTTTGTAGATCTATTTCTCCCCCGTGTGATTATGTCCCGGATTCCACCATGAATGCGCTACTTCCCAAAGTCCTACGAATTAGGAAAAGGGTCGTAGGCACCTTATCAATGACACTAAGGCCATTTACAACCCTAGTTTGATACTTTTCATTATCTCGGCCCGTTATATCGACCCGTAACCTCTTAGACTACTTTATGTGATCAGTTAAAACTGGTGCGATGGTAAAAATATTCAGAGTAATACTCAGGTCTCTTATGCACACACTCACGCAGACCAACGTACCTCATTACCCATACAAACATCCAGGTTTCCCTCACAAAGGGGCATCAATATTTGCAATAACATGAATATAGACTAGAGTGTGTGCTTAATGGAGTACATTATTCGTACAATTATAACATTCAAGAACAAGTCACAATAATATCATGAACACAAATATTATGATGAATCTAGTGAATCTCACAAAAGCATTTAATCAAAACATGTCTACAACATATCCCTAAGCTATGAAAAATACTCCATGGATATGGAATTCAAATAAATATTTGAATTTCACATCTAGGATCAAAGCAAAGAAAAAGGAAAAGGAGAGAGTGTTTCTCTCTCTCAAGTTTCTCTCCTAATACAAAATGATGAATGAAATGAACCAACCTACGTAACCTACTAGACTAAGGCTATATTTATAGTAGTAGGAGATTGGGCTAAAAATAATCCCTAGGTCAATTTTTGCATGGTGCGGGCCATCGCGAATGGTGCGGTCCAAGCTGTGTACTTGTTATGGGCAGCTAGATCTGGCGCGGCCCATGCCAATACCTTTGGCATGGGGCACTGCATCTAGCGCAAGCCGTTGCTACATGCTGCTGTGAGCTGGCAGATCTGGAGTGGTCTGTGCCAACACCTTTGGCATGAACCGAAGCCTTTCATGTGGGCCATTGTTTGGATGGCTGGATATAAGCTTTTGATCATACGAAACGTGGCCCTTAGCGCGGACCGTCATCTAGAGACTTGATTCACTCAGAAACTTACCATGGGGTACCAAGTTCTCCACACCCCTCCAGCTGGTCTCGACATCGTGGACTTGGAACGGCGTGGGCTATCGTGAATGGAACTGTCTGCACCCATATTTAGCCGATTTTGAGTGAGGATTAGAATTGGTGTGCGCAGCCCATAGCATTTGTTATGGTCCACGTCATAGCTTCATGATGAACAATGTTGGCATGGGCCAACTCCATCGGCGGAGGGTGTTGGTGCCAACCATGAATGGCCTGCGCCGACACGTGGTACCTTGGTTGGCTGAACTTTTTTCCTTCGCCACGGGTGAACTGTTAATCTTATTTGAGAATGTTAGTTGTCAATTTTATAGCGCTCGAGAAGATAAATCCAATGGAATTATTCTTGATGGCTAATTCTTCTCGCATCGCTCTCAGACTTTGGCACAACTCATCATACCACAGTTCCCCATTTCTTTGTTAGCCGTTTTGATCTCTGTTGTCGTCTATCTTTAGCACCAATATCTTTCTACCATGATTTAATGCTTGTGCCCTTTATCTAATACAATTCTACAGGTGAATGGCCTTCAATCTCTTCTACTGTCCTTACGAACGATCTTCATTATCTTCTACCACTCTTAAGAAACGGCCTTGACATAGAATGTAACCAAAAAGTACCCATGGCCGACCTACTAAAGATGATCACAAGGAAGATGTAGGAGCCCATGGATACAAAATGTCTATTAGTACAAATTAAGTCTAAAAAATGCGGAATTTAGACAAGAAACCAAACATATCCATCTAAACCCCTTGTCACGTAAACTCAACAAAACTATCAATCCACCAAATAAAACAAGCTAAAAACTATGTTGAATTTAAAAGTTGATGCACGCATAATGAAGCACATCAGGCACCCAACTAGATTCATATCTAGTAGTCCACACATAAGTTGAGTCAAAGGAGTACATGAACACAGACGAGCAATAGGATAATGACAAAAAGTACAAATGACAAATTCAAGTCATATAAAAAAAGGTCTTAAATAAAACCTTAAGTACCAGAATCAGCATGGCGTAGACAAATTTTTTTAATCGTTGTGCATTGACACAATTTTGGAATAAGAGGTTAGACAAACCCTTGGACAAGGAATCTTATACTTTGGAATGCTATAGTTCCAGGAGCGAAGTATACCTTTATACCCTTGAGTTAATTTTAGATAGAAAATTTCTTACGCTATAAGCCACAGTATCTAGGGAAAACTGTAATGAAATCAATACCGGGGATAACAGGATATAATATAAATTAGTCCTGACTATTTTTTACTTTGTAAAGTCGGTACAAGTTGTGAAATAAGTCAATGGTAAAAGGGACAACAACTTTAGTACACACATAGTGGAAGCCAACAATGATCGCAATACCTTTAGGATGAAACTTAGGAAAAATGATTTGGTAGGATGAAAGAAGATCTAAGACATGTTGAGGAAGGGGAAAGGAAATTCCAAAGTTAAGGTAAGCTAAGTAACAAGATATATACCCAGCAGGAGGAGTGCAACCAATCTCAAAGTTATACTTAATTATTGATTCTTTATATCTCGTGTTCATGGGCTCCTTGGTCTTCATTATGAATACCTTTACTAGGTCACTCGTGAATGCTATTTGTTACATTTCATTCTTGCAAAGGCCATTTTCTTTTAACAGTGAAAGATTTAAAGGTCATTCACATTTGAATGGTAGTAGACAAAGGCCACGAACATCAATGCATGGAAGAAGGAGATTGAAGCCAAAGATAGGTGGTTTTCGTAGTTCAAGATAATCAAAGGAGAAGTGGTAAATCGTGGTCAGAGGAGTGTTACCTTAGTCCAAGTATGATCCAGGAAGAGGTAACCTTCAAATTTGGTTTCACTGGATTCATCTTTTTGATTACTACGAAATAGACTACTTGAACTTCCAATTCAGACTAATGGTTCGCCCGTGACAAGTAAAGGAAGTTCAGCAAACGAAGAACCAGCAGTCCATCAAGGACCACGCATGGTCAAGAACCACTGGCCTGTGAAAACCTTCACGCGCCGTGACAAATTTCTGACCAGAAGCCACAAGCTTTTTGCGGTCAGTGAAAACCTTCACGGAACTCTGAGCAAAAACCGCATGCTGCTCGCGGTCCATGAAAACCTTCATAGAACATGGCACAATCCTAGCTTTAAGGATCACGCTAGATCCCACGGGCAGCGGATATGAACATTCACGAACCGTGGAAGATCTTGTATCTCGTGACTATGCATGCTTTACGGACCGTGGCATCCGTGCCGGCTCGTGAAACCTTGGCAGCTAACCTAGGGTTTTGCTACTTTTGGCCTATTTTGGGCCTATGTTTAGGCCCAATCTCTTACTACTATCTATAGGACCCCAGTCTACTCATTTGGGAAGGTTGGATCATATTTAGAAACACATTTGGAGAGGAGAGAGCTTGGAGAGAAGGATGAGTTCCTTCTTTAGGTTTTGTAATCTTTTCTTTTCTTCTTGCTTTGTCCCAAGGATGTGGAATTCAAATCTATATTTTAATTCCATGTCTAGGGAGTAGTTACATTAGCTTGGGATTCATATTGGTACTTGCTATTTTCTAAATGCTATATGAGATTCATTAGATTTATCCTATATTTGTGTTTACAATATTATTGTAATTGTTCTTGAATGTTAAAAATTCATGAGTAGTATGGTGCAATTATTTATGCTTCATGGGGAAGAGAATCCTGGATGTTCAAATGGGTATGGGAGAGCGCGTCCGTATGGGTGTGTGCATGGGGAATTCGAGAATACTCTGACCTATTTGTTATTGTACCACTCTTAGCTGACTTCATAACTATTTTCCGAGAGGTTGCGGGTAGAGATAATGAATAGTAACAAGCTAAGTGTTGTGTTGAAACCCTAGTATCATAGATAAGGTGCCTACGAACTTTGGGCCTAGCGTATATAGCACCCGGGGGGAGTAGTTTCATTCGTAGTGGAAGCTTGAGGTAATAGCATAGGGGAGAAACAAACCTGGAACGATGGTTGGACTTTTTTGTACTCCCCTAATTACGATGGCGGTTCCGATGAAGGGTTGCGAGCTCCCCTAATTACCATTGGCAACACCACGGGTTGTGAACACACTGATAGGTCTTTTGTATGTCTATATGTAAATGAATCGATGATTGAAGCATTAGAATTACCATGTTGCTAAATGATTCCCAAGGGCCTAGTATGAACAGTTTACTTGTTTGTCAATTGCATGCTTGTATTTGTTAGTTGAGAACACCAACCCCCCCAGTTATATGTCTACACTACTAGCTATTCCTTTCAATCATGTAGATTGATAACTCACACAATGTTGTGTTTTAATAGTATTTGAACCCTAGCATCCTTGTGGAAAAACCCAGGGATTGCCACTTACTTGTCCTTAGTAGCTTATCAATAAGAACGGGTGCAGAATATAAATCTCCATCTTTGACCCGTAAGCCCATTAGCTCATATTTTAACAACAACTGGATCAGTGTAGGTCAAATATTAGTGCCACTGCTGGGGATGCTTTTTAGTTCAAGTATTAGTTTAGCATGCCATGTTAGTAGAGTAGTTAGTAGTGTCTTTTGTTGTTTTTCTTTTGTTTGTTTTGTTTGCTGCGAGTGGAGGTTTGGTCATAGTTTCCTTCTTACTTTAATTTTATTTGCTATTGTGATATTGGAAAGACAGTGTGACCCTATTTTATGGTACATACTCATACCAAAAATATAGGGTTTTTTCATTCTCTAACTAATTCCACATGTAATCGGAGGATAAGGATAAAGAGAACTAGATCGGAGGCTCAACCTAGGGTTTGAATTTTGAGGAAGCATCGCATAAGATGGCAAAAGATAACCGCAATTTAAGAGAGCTTATGGCCCCGAACTTCGAGAACCAATCCTTATGTATCACATTCCCACCTTTTCCTCCCAATAAGACTTATGAGTAGAAAAGTGGGATGATACATTGCCTTTCTACTTTCCACAGTATGGCACGAGAGGATTTGAACAAACATTTTTTGGAATTCTATTTGGTGTGTACGAATATGAAGCCACTGGGAGTGTCAGGAGATGATTTCAACTTGAGAAAATTCCCCTTTTCACTGCAAGATGGAGCAAAATATTGGTTGTATTTTCTACCACTGGGTTGCATTGGGTCGTGGATGAATATGAAGCGGCGATTTTGGGAAAAATACTTTCTAGCATCTAAGTCGGCCTGTTTGAAGAAGCAATTGTCCAACATTACCCAAGGAGCGATCGAGAGCCTATATTATTATTGTGAGAGGTTTAAGAGACTTCAAGCTAGTTGCCCCTACCAATGATTCAAGGAAATATATTTGGTCTATTAGTTCTTTGAAGGCCTTTGTGACAAAGACATGAGGATGGTAAATGCCGCATCAACTGGTTCTATAGCAAGCAAGAGCCCAAAGGATGCAATGACACTTTTTGAAGAGATGGCTAATGGGATGAGGCAATTTGGTACAAGGTCTAGGGTTAAGGTCTTGGATGACCCACACACACACCAAATTTTGAGTAGCAAGTCCAAGCTCTTACATCTATGATGAAAGAGCTTTTGTGAGGGAAGGTGCACCAAGTCAAGATGTGTGGGGTTTGCAACCTTGACCACCACTCCGAAAAAATGCCCTAAGGTCCTTGGTGATGTGCAAGAACCGAACGCCGTGGACTACAACAATTGGGAGAGACCTCAATTTGCTAGGGGTCAACAACAAGGGTTCCAGGGGAACCAAGGTGAAGCAAGATCGAAACCCTATGCAAATACATTTAATCCGAGGTATAGAGATCACCTTATTTTTTCATGGAGGGATGACAATCAACCTCAAGGATATAGGGGTGGACAAGCACCACCTCAACCTTATCTTAGGGGTGAAGGTCCATCCAACAATCATACCACACTTTACAAGTCAGATAGGGAGGAGATCTTGGATGTCATTGGTCAATTAGGGGAGAAAATGAGATCTTCAAGGAAAGGACTAGGAGGGTAATTGAAGGCATTAGTAATAGAGCCTTCTCAAGTATCAAGAACCTTGAGATTCTAGTGGGATAACTCACCACCTCGGTGAGCCGACTTGAAGTAAAAGATTCCGGCAAACTACCTTACCAACCGAAGGTGAATCTAAGAAATGTGAGTGTACTCAAGAAAAGGAGTGGGAAGGAAGCTTGCAAAACCGAGAAGAAGGTGATGCAATAGGATGACAAGTTAGTGGAGGCCACTAAAGTACATTTCAAAGAAAAGAGATAGTCGTCAAACAAGTACCCTCCAAAGAGCTCCCACCACCCGAGGCACAAGTTGCTATCCCACCTCCATTTCCAAGTCCTTTAAGGGGATAGCCAAAGGTGGAGACAAATGAGGCCAACATTTGGAAAGTCTTCAAAAATGTGGAGGTATTTATACCTATCTTGAAATTGATTGACAATGGGCCATCATATGCTAAATTTCATAAGATTGCATGTACTCAGAAAAGACGTAGAACACCTAAGAAGTTAGGGAATCTAAAAATTGAGGAAGTCAACATTTTGAATCATAATAATTTGCTTAAGAAATGTGATGACCCCAGAATGTTTTCTATCTTGATTTCTTTAGGTGGAACACTTGTCAAACATGCCATGATAGATTTAGGAGATTTTATCAATGTGATTCCATTTAGTCTATTTTAATGTCTTGAAATTGATGAACTTGAAGATACTAGAGTGATTATTCAACTCGCCGATCAATCCCAAGCCAGCCCTCGTGAGCTAGTGAAGGATGTGATGGTGCAAATAGGCAAGTTGATTATTCTAGCGGACTTTTATGTCCTAGACGTAGCGCACGACAGAAGTGCACCGCCAATCCTTTTGGGTAGACCTTTTCTAAGAATGTATAGGACTAAAATTGATGTCCACTTAGGAATCTTGACTCTAGAGAATGACAGAGTCAAAGTGGAATTCAACATTTATAAATCTAGGCATGATTCAATGAAACCTTCTCTTATGTGCAAAAGTGTTGAATTTTTTCTGAGCATGATATTCTTGAACCTTCTTGTGTTACCAATGAGCATGAATCTCTTGTTTATAAGTTTGTGGAGAACCCTGATGAATTTCATGATTTGGTCAATAATATGTCTATACTAGATTTTTTTTCTATGCTAACCAAATTTCAGCAGGAAAAGGGCAGTGTTGAGGATTTGATACCTCCTTGACCTCCTCCTAACCCTAAAGTGATATTCAAAGAGTCAAGGTTGGAAAAGCAAGGAGAGATATTTCTAGGTGCCGACAAGGGCTACAAATGTAAGGAAGGCTCGTTGTGGAAACCTCTCCATAACGATGTCATCATGGGCGGAGTCGCGGATGGCAATTCCAAAGACCCACCGGTAAGAGCTTCAAATTAGAATGTGTGAAGAGAAAATAAGTGTGATAACAACAATAAATAAACGTGATTATTTTGTTTTCTTGTTGGAAGTTGTGACTTGGTAGAATATGCATGTCTTGCTTGAAATAAATTATCCTTTGAATGTAATTCTTGCTTGATTTGGAGATCTAGATATGAAAAGTTGTGCTTATTTATAGATGGAATGGGTTTTGATGGGTGACATAGTTTTCTTTCAAAAGTTGAGAGAAACTAAGGGATAGTGAAATATCTGGGGTTTGCTTCGTGACAATTCTTATCACAAAGGGAAGGTCTCGTGCCATGATGATGACCACAGGATTCTGTCTCGTGAAGGTGGGAAAACTAGATAGAAAATTCTTTTTGTCAATTTTTGATTTTCCATCCCCCAAATTGTCTCAAAAAGGAAACTTTTCAAAAATGAAGTTTGGATTTCAAAATTAAAAGTCCATTTTTTATTCAAGAAGTGAGATTTCTTATTTTCCTTAGGATTTTTTATGCAATTATTACTTCCAACATTAATTGATTGTACTACTTGTCCCCAAATTTGAAATTCCATCTTTATCTACGTTGTAACTCCCCCTCTCTTTTTCACCTATGCTGAAGTTTCATACAAAATGTTGTTGGTTGATCAGGAATATTCTTGTTTTAAATGGTCGTTATGCTTATACCATCATGCTTTAAATGTTTGGTCTTTTTGGGAGAATGTTCTTTATTGGATGACATCATGGGCCATGCAATGTTTATAATAAAATTACCATTCTTCTCCTTCATTGTGTTAGGATTCCTCCGAGAAATGGTACTTTGGAGAAAGATAAGTCTTCGCGGGGTGAGAAATGGAAGAAGCTGGTAAAGGGTGCAAACCCTATACCGGAAACTCCCGTACCTTGCAACTCCAAGTCTATGCCCGATGAGTTTATGGGTTTGACCAACATTAATGGGACTGCAGCCTAGAGATCAAGGAATTTGAGGGAACCAAAGAGGAGTTTTTTAGAGACTAGTTTTGTTTGCAAGAGCACCTTGATGGCTCTAGGCTTACTTGAACCAGTGGCCTTTCTTTTGGGTTAGTTAGGCCTAGAAGGTTTTCTAGACGTGCACTCAAAAACCTACATAAGGTGCACTTTAGAGTTTCTAGCTACTATATGGAAGGTCACAGGCGAGGAGGGTCACAAGGGGATTAAGTTCAACTTGGATGACAAGGAGTACCAAATGACCTATAGAGAGGTGGCATTAGCTTTTGGGTGGAAGACCGGCCAGGACATTCCACAGACTCATCGCCAAGGAATGCCATTTTCCCTTGGGAATTTTTGCAGACAACTAACCGGTATTGATAGGAAGAATCTGAGCAAGAGCACGACTATAGTCCACCCGGCAATATGTTATGTTCATCAACTCTTTTCTATGAGCATTCTATGCCATGGTGAATTGATGCATTGTCCGGGCTCCAATGTACACCTTCTTTGGGAAATGACATCAGGGGGGAACATCTACCCAGGCTTGGTTAGTGTTTTTGTTCAAGAATGCATAGCTATGGGAGAGCGGAAGAGTGGTAAGATTCCTAATGGAGGCATGGTTGGCCTTTTGGCACAACATTTGGGACATCCTATCTCGCATAGGGTATTGGCCAATATGGGTAGGTCGAGATCAACCTATACAATTGAGAAGTTATCTAGGGCATTCATAGTGGGAAATACAACTTCAAAGGATAGATTTGTGTATTTTTACGATGGAGCACCTACTTGCAAATTCATGGTTCTTCCTCAACCAGAGCGTACCTCTATCAACCTTGATACAAGCCTAGATGACTTGTTCATTGAACTCGATCTATTATTCGAGAAGGACTTTTACAGAGTATTGGCCAGCTCGGAGATAGACCTAGAAGAGGGTGAAGGGAAGACATCTTTGAGAGCACTTTCGAGCCGATCTTGTCTTTCCACAGACATTATGGATCAACTACACCTACTTGGGGAGCAACTCTCAAGTTCTTACCAAGTATTTTAGGAGATATTTCAAGCTATTGGAGGAGTGAAGGAACAAGTTGAGGAGCTAAACACGAGGGTGGATTCCCTTGAGGACACAATCCAAGCAACGGGATTCATTGGTAGGTGTTTCACTAGCCACAAGGAGATCGACTTTCGAGGCTGAAAGCATAAGTATCACTAGTTTCCCTACTTCACCTTTGATTTGACATGAGAATACATAAGGAACTGTGTACTGTTTAGGTGTGGGGAAGGGATTAGTGAGTTCTTAAGGATTATCATTCATGGATTTCTTTGTACATGCATGCTTTGTTTGTTTTTCTTGGTAGATTTTTGGTTACTTGTGATTTGGATGCTTTTGAAAACTTTTGGTGGTTTTCATGTAATGCTAGGATTTTAGGATTCTAGTTTGCATGTGTAATGTGGTTTAGGATTTGGTGGTATATTGGTTTGTTTCTTATCTTTTGAAGTATGAAACTCACTTTTGGGGCAATTTTGTACTACACCAAAAACATTGGAAAAATGGGAAAAAAATAAAAATTGGACAAGTTGAAAACCTGAAAGGGCAACTTGGGTAACATGAGGAAAAGTCCGGATATGTCAAAATGCCTAGGTAAAAGTGAGGCTTGGCCCAGCTAGACTTACGAGTCTAGGAAAAAGTGAGAGGCCGTGTGGTAAAAGGTGAGAGGTGAGCACATTTTATGGGATAAAGCTATGATGAAAACCCAAAAGGGCTCCTAGGCAAGTGAGAGAAATTGAGAGAGAGAGAGAGAGAGTGGAAAAAGAAACAAGAAACTAGGTTGACGATACAGTAGACTCTTTGGTTGCAACTAGGTTGAGAATCTTGAGTTATCCCTATGTTGTAACCAATTCGATGGCTTTTGAATTTCCATGGTGGATTGTGAGATTTTCACCTTCTTTCGGGAACTAGGTTAGCTTGGGAATAAGTAGAATGAATTGGCTATTCTTGCATGCTTCATTCTACTTGAACCTTTTTTCTTTGATTTTATTTACTCGAGGATGAGTAAAGGTTTAAGTGTGGGGAGTCTGATCTGCACAATTTTGCATGCTTTAACCAATGCATCAGACAACCATGTTTGGTTTTCTATTCTAAATCCCATGTTTTGTATACTTAATTAGTGTTCTTAACATCTCGTGTTCATGGGCTCCATGGTGTTCATTATGAGTACCTTTAGTAGGTCGCCTGTGAATG
Organism: Rubia yunnanensis; assembly: GCA_037428765.1. NCBI lineage: Eukaryota > Viridiplantae > Streptophyta > Magnoliopsida > Gentianales > Rubiaceae > Rubia > Rubia yunnanensis. The sequence goes on along the minus strand of CM075061.1, from coordinate 73,237,488 downwards.
TTATTTGTTATATTACATTATTGTGAAGGCCGTTTGCTTTTAATGGTAGAAGATTTGAAGGTCATTCAAATTTGAATGGTAGTATAAAAAGGCCACGGATATCAATGCATGGTAGAAGGAGATTGAATCCAAACATAGGCGGCTTCGGAGTTCAAAACATTCGAAGGAGAAAATGGTGAATCGTGGTCTAAGGAGTGTTACCTTAGTCCGAGAAAGATCCAGGAAGAGTTAGCCTTCAAGGTTGGTTCCCTTGGATCCATTTTCTTGAGTACTACAAAATTGACTACTATAATTCCCTATTCGGACTAAAAGTTCACCCGTGAGAAGCAAATGAAGTTCATCCAATGAAGCACCAGTGGCCGATCTCGGACCACTCATGGTCAAGCACCAGTGGCCTGTGACAATCTTCACGTCCTGTACTGCACAAAAATCCAGTGGTTTTGTGAAGACCTGCATGAGACCAGCACAAGACCTTCACGAGACAAGGCACCGGGCAGTGACACAAGCACTAGGCCATGAAGCAAGGGTGTGAAGAGTTGAAGAATTTAGTTAAGTATGGAGCCGGTCCGTGACCACCTTCATGGGCTGTGACAAATTTTCTGAGCAGAAGCCACAAGCTATTTGCTGTCCGTGAAAACCATCCCGGACCGTGGGAAAACTCTAAGCAAAAACCGCATGTTGCTTGTGGTTCGTGAAAACCTTCACGGACCGTGGCACAATTCAACTTCACGGACCGCGCTAGATCCCATGGGCTATGAACATTCATAGACCATTGCAGATCTGGCATCCCGTGGCTATGCATGCTTCACGGACCATGGCATCTGTGCCGACCAGTGAAATCTTGGCGACTGACCAAGGGCTTTGCTACTTTTGGCCTATTTTTAGGCCCAGTCTACAACTACTATATATATGACCCTATTCTACTCATTTTGGAAGGTTGGATTATATTTGGAAACACATTTGGAGAGGAGAGAGCTCGGAGAGAAAGACGGAGTTCCTTTTGTAGGTTTTTTAATCTTTTCTTTTCTTCTTGCTTTGTCCTAAAGATGTGGAATTCAAATCTATATTTGAATTCCATATCTAGGGAGTAGTTAGATTAGCTTGGGATTCATTTTGGCATTTGGTATGTTCTAAATGCTTTATGAGATTCATTAGATTCATCATACCTTTATGTTTATGATACTATTGTGATTGTTCTTGAACGTTATAAATGCATGAGTAGTACACCACATATTAGCACACATTTTGGGATCTACTCATGTATAATGCAATTATTGATACCCCATTGGGAAGAGAAACCTAGATTTTAGAATGGGTAGGAGAGAACGCATTCGCGTGGGTGTGTGTACGGGGGATTCGATAATGCTTTAACCTATTTGTAGTCGCACCAGTCTTAGCTGACTTTGTAACTATTGCCCAAGAAATTACAAATAGAGATAGTGAATAGTAGCAAGGTAGGTGTTGTGTTGAAACCCTAGTATCACAGATAAGGTGTCTACGAACCTAGGGCCTGGCGTATATAGGACCTGGGGGGAGTAGTTTCATTTGTGGTGAAAGCCCGAGATGTAATAGCACATGCGAGAAACAGACCTACAATGATGGTCGGACCTCTTTGTACTCTCCTAATTACGATGGCGGTGCCGATGGAGGGTTGCAAGCTCACCTAACATGACAGGAATGGGGGAGTGTATGCTATTGACCACACCACGTGTTGTGAACACACTGATAGCTCTTATGTATTCCCATATGTTAATGAATTGAGGATTGAAGCATTAGAATTTCCATGCTGCTAAATGATTCCCAAGTGCATAGTATAAATAGTTAACTTGTTGTCAATTGTATGCTTGTAGTTGTTGGTTAAAAACACCAACCCCTCAGTTGCATGTCTACGCTACTAGCTCTTCTTTTCACTTGTGCGGATTGATGACCCACACGAGGTTGTGTTTTAATTAGTATTTGATCCCTAGCATCCTTGTGGACAAACTCAGGGCTTTCTGCTTACTATCCCTTGGTAGCTTAGCAGTAAGAATGGGTGTAGAATATAAATCTCTATGTTTGACTCGTAAACCCCTTAGCTTGTGTTTTAACAGAAACTGGGTCAGGATAGGTCAACGGGCATTTGAATTTCCAAAGATTTGGGAGTTTAAAGCCTACACATTTTTAGTGATTCCCAAATTGTGGTCCTCCATTATACCCTCACTCAAGTCCCTCGAGAGAAGAATCACAAGGCTGATGCCCTAAGAAAATTGACCTTGTCAGACTTGGACTTGCAATCCCGAGGGCACATAATGGTGGAGAAGCTGAGTAGGTGTAGTTTCGAGGAGAAAGCAATGGTAATGGTGGTCGAAGAATGAAAAATGTGGATAACACCTATTATGTGCTACCTTTGTTATGGGACTCTCCCAGAGGACCCAATCCAGTCAAGGAAGGTCAGGCTAAAGATGCCTAAATATGTGATCCATGAAGGCATCCTATATCGCTGAGGCTATCTCCAACCACTCTTGCGATGTGTAGCTCCTCATGAAGCTGATTACTTGATTCATAAAACCCACGAGGGGGTTTGCAGAAGTTATCAAGGGGCTTGATCAGTATCTAAAAAGCTTCTCGTAGCTAGATATTATTGGCCAAAGATGTCTGAAGAGGTAAACAAACATACCCAGGCCTGCCACCAATGCCAAAGGAACGCACCAATCACCCACACCCCCCAAGAGGAAATGATGAGCATTAATAGCTCTTGGCGATTTGAAAAATGGGGGATCAACCTGGTTGAACCTTTCCCAGAGGCCCCAGACCAATTTTGGTACCTGATTGTAGCCATAGACTACTTTACGAAGTGGGCCAAGGCCGAAGCCCTAAATGGCATAAAGGGAAAGGAGGTGATTGGATTTTGCTGGAACAATATTACATGTTAATTTGGGATCCCTCGAACAATCATAAGTGACAATGATGCTCAATTCGTCAAAGACCCCTTCAAAAGCTGGTGCAAGGAATACAAGATCCACAAAAGGGTCACCAACGTTTACCACCCCTAAGCCAATGGGTAGGTGGAGGTCACCAATCAAGCCATTGTCAATGGTATTCAATCAAGGCACGAAGGGGCAGGTGGAAACTGGGTCAGCGAATTGCCCACTGGGCTTTGGTCATTCCAAACAACGGAATCATCTACTATGGGTGAAACACCATACGTCGTGGTGTACAGCTCAGAGGCGAACATTCCATCGAAGATAAAGCTGCCTACCTTTAGAAGGTTTGCTATCAGCAATGGGTGACATGAACACAATTATAACGCCGCTTGGATTCTGACCTTCTCAAAGGGAAAAGAGAAAGGGTAAACCTCCGCAAGGCCGGAGTCAAAGAGAGGGTTAAATGGTATAACGACAAGAGGGTTCAAAAAGTCCAGTTTTCCCCAAGAGACCTCATAATGAGAAGAAACAAAAAAAAGTCATATAGAGCAGTAGGAGAAGCTGTTAGCAAACTGGGAGAGACCCTACCAAGTCGTCGAAGTCGGCACAGGAGGCAGCTAAGTTTTAGAAACCCCACAAGGTGAACTGATTCTGCGCAGATGGAACATTTCAAACCATAGGATGTATTATTCACCAAAATCTCAATAGACTCAGGGGGGAACGAAAAAGGCCCGCCTCCAGGTTCTTATTGGTCGGAGAATGCAGTTCCATAAGTTTCCTCTTGGTTTTGACAATTTTAATGAAACGTAATCTATTTTGGAGTCAAAAAAACTTGAACATGCATTATAAATCATCCTCCTAAAAATGGACTAATTGATATTTGAATTGCTAACAAAGCCCTATCGAACACACAACAAGCGATCAAGGCGTAAACCTTGTAAAGAGTTTGAAGGGCCAAACGCGCTATAAGCACCCAATGATCAGGTCTTGTAAAGCGTTTGAAGGGCTAACAAAGCTCCATCGAATGCGCTATAAGCATCCAAGGCTCAAACCTTGTAAAATGTTCGAACGCGCTCTAAGTTGCCCAAGGCTTAAACCTTGTAAACTGTTTGAAGGGCCATCAAAGCCCCATTGAACGTGCTATAAGCGCCCAAGGCTCAGACCTTGTAAGCTTTTCGAAGGGCCATCAAATTCTCACTGAACACTCAATAAGCGATCAAGGCACAAACTTTTTAAAGAGTTTGAAGGCCAACAAAGCCATATCGAACGCGCTAAACACCCAAGGCGCAGACCTTGTAAAGAGTTCAAAGGGCCAACCGAGCCCCATCGAATGCGCTATTAGCACCCAAGGCTTAGACCTTGTAAAAAGTTCAAAGGGCCAACCAAGCCCAATCGAACGCGATATAAGCGCCTAAGGCCCATACCTTGTAACTGTTCGAAAGGTCATCAAAGCCTCCTTTAATGTGCAACAAGTGATCAAGGCGTAGACCTTGTAAATAATTTGAAGGACCATCAAAGCTCCATCGAACACACACTTATCACTCAAGGCACAAACCTTGGGAAATACTCAAGGGGCTATCAAAAAACCCCTTTGAAAAAAAATTGACAGAATTTTCCAAACAGCAAAGTTGTAAGAAAAAAAATGAGCTAAGAAATTTAGTACAATGGGGAGGGCAATAGCCCTCCACGAGTATTGTTTCAATAGTAAACGGCCATAAAAGCTCGCAAGTACAACATAAATAAGTTACAGCTATTTTACAGCTCGGAAAACTTCCCGGATACCTACGCTTGTGGCCTCTAGACAAAATACGGGGGCACTAAGGCTTAAAATCTTGGTCATCTAACTAAAGGTTCTTCTTCATTATCAAGGTGTAGCGCTCACTTTGACCCGTAGTATTAACTCCGCTACCAGTTGAAGAAACCCTCCCTCGGTCAGTGACACTATCTGGGTTGTCCCTCGGGTCATCCCCCCGAGTCGGAGCAGTGAGAAGAGGGGCCTCACCAGATCTCGAAGTCACATCTCTTCTAGGAGTAGTACAGGAACTTGAAACCCCTTGTTTTCATTCTTTGCACTCTATCCATCCATCTTCGAGCCTCCTCATACACTTCAAAATACTTTGGGTTTCGAGTAATGGGCTTCTGCTTCATTATATTTATAGTGTTTTGAAGAAAGACTTCAAACTTTTCAACCAATGGAGCTTCAACCATCCCAAGTCAGAGCCCGTATGTTCAAAGGATATTGGTAGTTACCTCGTATGTTTTGTACAGTTCAGAAATTTCCTTGTCAACCTTCTCTTTGCCCTTATAGATAGCCCCGATAAGGGCTTAATTCTCCCTAAAGGTTTGTTCTAAGGCAAGGACCGGATCTTGCTGATATTTTCTAAGTTCTTCTTCTATTACTTGATTTTGGTGGTAGAAGTTGTCATGGCCGCTCGAGTCAACTCTATGTTCTCTCAAGCCACTTGAACCTCACGATGGTAACCTTCAATGGACTCGTTGGGCCGAGAAGAAGATTCCCCCAATAGCTTTATATGCCTTAGCAGATATCATGTATTCACGTATTGAGGTGAACCCAACTTTAATAGTTATCTCTTCAAGAACTTCATTATGCCGGACTTCGAGAGAATGGATGTCTCCCAAAATTTCATCCTTCATAATGCAGCTAAGGAATCTATTTCCTCCCTCAAATGACTCAAGGCATCAAGGAGTTCTCTTTGCCTCTCATAAAGTATTCTGCGCCACAAACCCAGTTCTTTATACATTTCTTGAAGCTTCTCTTCGAGCCGAATGGATATGTACCAAAACCTGGATGCCTTGATCTGATGCTCCCAAGTCCATTCCTCGAACAAGTGATACCACTCTTTCATACTTGAAAGAAAACCTCGAAGGAAGTACTTTTTTACAGATGCAGGAGGGCAATAAGGTACCAGATCTAGGGTCTACGAGTGACAAAAAAACAAAGTAAGAAAGACATAAGTACGAGAAAAGGAGAGTCTTCATTAATAAGTAAAAAAGAGTCCATCAGGAGCCCCAAGGGGGAAAGTTTCATACAACCTTTCCTATGCTAGGAGTCACCTAAGAAGAACCTTGAGGAGTAGGCCTGCACTAAGATCTAGAGTAATAAGGGTGTCCGGCTCCTTTCACTCTGTGTCTTCGTCCGTCTCCAGGTAACAGATTTCTTCCACTGAGAAGTACTTACTGGAAGCCTTCAAATGGCCGAGCAAGGGGAGTTTAATGCCCCCATCTTGGATGGACTTCCACTAGAGATGGCTTAGTTTGTTTGTCTCTGAGTTGTTCTTATAAATGGCCAGCATGGTTGCGTACTCGGCAGGGAGATCCTTGGAGATGGAATGAGCCAAGTAGTTCCGGGTAAGCCCCACCAGATCTGTGGAGAGATTCGAGAAAAATTCCTGGAACCCCTAGGTCTTTACTAGCCTATTAGTGTAGGCCTCTAGCATGGAAGCCTATTCCTTGGAGGAACAAATGATGACAAGATTGGAAAGCTTAGCATTCTCCACCTGCACCTCCAAGAGTTTTTTCTGAAGCTCCTGTAAGTGAGTGTCCTTCTTGAGGGCCTATTTCTCGATCTCCCCTTTATGTATGAAGGCCTGCTTCTCCAGCTGTTCTTTGTAGGTGAGGGCTACCCTAGCACACTTGGCCTCATAATCAGAGGCCACCTTTTCTGGACCCCCCTTATAACGGAAACCAGCCCCTTGCAACCCCCTTCAAGCTCCTGAGATTTACCAATAGCCAGTTTGGCCTCTTGTACTTTGGCTATGTAAACCTGGACAACAGAGTCCATTGCAATTGAGAAAGGCACCTCCGGAACAAGAGTCAAAGAGCAACCCTCGCCACCCAGAGGGGGCAAGTTGTTCTTCCCTAAGAGATGGCCCACCTCCGACCCAACATGCCCGAAAAGACCAGTTTTTTACTGGATGGGGTGATTTGGAAGTGATGTGGTCGTAAGGGTTTTCGGCCTCTACGAGAAATGTTAGGGCGGAAAAGTGCCACCCCGACCCCGTTTACTCCTAGTAGATTCATCCTGGAGCTCCGATTGAACCTCAAACTGAGTTTCCAGTTGGACTGGGCTTAAAATTAGATACTCATGGGGGACCACAAAATAGGCCTCCTCGAACATTGTATCGGCCTCTGCTTCATTGTCAAAACCCAAAGTAGTCACAAAGTCCACTAAACAAAATACACAAATTAGTCAAAAAATAAGAGAGGGGAGAGAAAAGAAAGACTAGGTAAAAATCAAAGCATAAACTAAGATGCCACAAACACCTTCTGAGAGCGAGGAAGAAATCCTACTAAGTTGCCTCTCAATAATTGTTTCCTCTGGCACGCTCCAACTCTGGTTCAACAGGCTTCGAGGCATGCTTGGAGGGTTTTAAACTACCAACCTTGGTTTTTGCTTTCTTTAGATTTTTTGAAACCTCTTCGTCATCAATAGAAGAGGTCTTCCTCTTTACCCTTTCTTTCTCGGGTTGATCGCCCTCATCTCATTTCCTTTTCTTCTCTTTTGAACTCTTCTTTTTATTTTCTTTCCCCTTTCTGGAAGGAAAGTTCACAAACCCCATCGAAGAAATGGGTTCTATTAATACTAGATTTTGGAAATAAATCCAATCATACACCTCCTCTAGCCAGAAAAAAATTAAAATTAGTGAAAATATCGATAGGATCACTTAGCAGATGATCTCGATCTGCTATCACACTTTCTGGAGCAATGTAAGAGGATGGATTCTCAAACCTCAGCCTCAGATTCCAATCAGGAACATAGTGTTCCTCAGCTCATTCTTGAATGTATAAATAGGGGGTTGGTGCCACCCTTTACAATTTGATGAAATCTTCATGGGATGGATCGAAAACATATTGCATAAGATCACAAACCCCCTGAGCTTTGTGTCCTGGCCTCCAACTTTATACATTACATGTCTGCTACTGGAAAGGTAGTACAGAGATCGAAACAATTCATACCAGGGAGTGATTCCCAGGCTGTTGCATCGATTCAAAAATGTCAGAATGAGGAGAATAACGTTCGAATGCACTTGGGCTAGATTTTCTCAGTGCTCCTCAAAAAGATGAGATAGGATGGGGGGTAAGGGGAAGAATAGCCCAGAGTGGAGGTGACGTTCATAGAATGCGCACCGACCAGGCCTGCTGTCCTTTGGATTTTCATCTTCTTGAAGGACCTCCAATCATAAATCCTTTGGAAGCTAGACTCATAGAAGCAGTATTTTTAATAGATTGGCGACTTCCAGAGGTACGGGATGTGGAGGGCTTTTGAGCACCAAAGTTTGGATCTTCTCAAAGAAGTAGGAGCAGCGCTTCTTGTCCTTCCGAAGCTATTCCCATGTTTGCACCTTAGACCGTGACAAGGCCCATTTTTGTCGAAAGCTCGGAGGTGGTGCAGAGAAAGTACTAGAGCTTCCCCAAGCCTCTAAACTCGATAAATAAGAAAAAACACCAAAATTCTAGAGGTGGGAACCTTCTATGCCACCGCCAGTTGAAGCGGTCGGGAAATAGGCCAAAATGGAATTCTTCCCCAACGACGGTGTTTGCGACTTACTGGTGGATTGGCCAGAAAAAAAACTTGAGTTCTCTAAGAAATATTTCCAGAAAATGCTCTAACAGAAAAGAGGTTTTTTAAGATTTGGAAGCAATTTGGGGAAAAGAGAGAAGTGAGAGTGTCAAAAGCCTTGTTATATAGAGGGCTTTAGATGGTAATCATTACATTGAGCCACCACGCAAAAAGTGCGTGGATAAATGGATGGGTGGGGGGAGAAACCCAATGCATTTATGGGGAAAGTGGAATGGGTGGACCCCAACAGAGGCTTCACGTGCCCCAGAAGTAGAGATTTAACATCACGGTTGCGACCTTACCACTTCTCGCCTTGAATTCAAACTCTAAAAATCAAGTTGTTCCCTACGCAACTTTTTTCCTTCCTGTTCTAAATTTGAACTCTTCCCTTTCCGATGCCAATTAGGAGGTGAAGATCGAACCCCCCATCCCTTTTAAAAAAGAGATTCAAGCTCCAGGGATTCTATCACATATTAGAACCCCGGAACCTCAGAGCCTTTATGCTTAAATAAAGGAATCTGAACTCTTCGAGCTCCAGCACGGGCCCAATGCTTGAAGGGTGAATGCACTATACGCGGGACATAAATTCCTTTAATTTTGGCACAGTTTAGAAGGTAGGAATTCAAACCTTATACGATCGGAAGTTCATATTCGAATGAACTAAACTTCTAGCGCGGACTGGAAGGTTGACGTCTGAATCCCCCATCCCGGTCTCAAAAGAATTTGAATGACCAGGGGCTCTAACACAGAATTAGAAGCCTGAAGTTCATACCCTCTAGGGGTAAAATACTGACTCACCCGGTCTTGGGCTTCAGCACAGATTTGGAGCCCTGGATTCTAATACGTCTTACCTTTGCATATTCCAATCACCTACGGTGGTGCAGTGATGACGGTAAATTGGGGTACATCATCTGTGGACAAACCTGATCTTGCAACTATCTACCCTGAAGGTAGTTTAGTAGTAAGTTTGGGATCAAAATATAAACTTTATATTCTATCACATGCCCTTCTCTCGGGCTAGCTACTCATTATATGAACAACCCCGAGTGGAGGCGGGTCAAATTTTGGCACCGCTGCCAGGGATACTAGTCTAAAAGTTTAATTGTTAACTAGCATAGCATGTTAGTTTAGTAGTGAGTGTTTTTTATTTTTGTTTTGTTGGTTTTTGTTGTTGAGCCTTTGTGATAGTGATCTGTGTACTTCTGATCCTTTTGCTAGTGTTTCTTTTAGTTAGGTATTTTTTGGGTCCTAGTTTATGGTACACACTGGTGCCACAAATTGGGGACCTTACACTATCTAACGAAGTACATAGGTAGTCAAAGAAGAAGGATGGGGAGAACTAGAGTGGGCACAAAAGCCAAATTAAGTAGTAGAAGAACCAGTAGTCATTGCGGAGGACAAAGGCGCCTAAAGGGAGCCCTCCACATCCTGTTGCCATCCAATGTCAATTGCGAGCTAAAGAGTGGGATGACTCAATGCCTTCCAACTTTTCATGGGATACCCAGGGAGAATCCGAACAAACACCTTTCGGAATTTCATCTTGTATGCACAAATATGAAGCCACATGGGGCCTTGGAGGATGACTACAACTTGAGGGAATTTCCTTTCTCACTTCGAGACACTGCAAATGACTGGTTGTATTACCACCTATTGGGTTATTTTGCATCATGGATGGACATGAAAAGGTGCTTCCTTGAAAGGTGCTTCCTAGCTTCAGAGTCTGCAGGGTTGAAAAAACAACTGTCCAAAATATCTCAGAATGCAAATGAGTCCTTGTACGAGTACTAGGAAAGATTCAAAATATTGTTGGATAGTTTTCCTTATAACCCATTCAAGAAAGGTGACTTGGTCTATTATTTCTTTGAAGGGCTCTGTGACGATGACATAAGGATGGTTAACATAACTTGCAATGGTTCAATTGCCAACAAGAGTCTGACGGATGCGATGGCTTTGTTCGAGGAGATGGAAAATGGAATAAGGCAATTTGGCACAAGATCAAGAGTGAAGACGTCAGATGAGTCAACTCAATCTCCCAAGTTGGAAAAGCAGGTGCAAGCACTTGCCTCTATAATGATGGAATTCATGAAGGGGAGGATTCAACAAGCGAAAGTGTGTAGCCTATGTAGTCTAGACCATCCCACCAACATGTGACTATAAGTTGTCAAATATTTGGAAGAGATGAAAGCATTGGATTTCAAAGGTGGAAATAGGAAACAATTTGGTAGAGGGAAAGAACAACAAGGGTTATGGGGGAACCAAGGAGATGCAAGGAAAGACCCATACACGAATACCTTTAACCCTAGATATCGCAATCACCCCAACTTTCGTTGGTGCGAGGAAGGTCAAGGTCAAGGTCAAGGGTACAACCGAGGTGAACAAGCTCCACCTAAATCCTTTATAAGGGGCGAAGGGTCTTCCAACAACAACACCTCACTTTACAAGTTGGATCGAGAAGATATCTTGGATGCTATTGGCCAATTGGAAAAGAAGCATGATGTGTTCGCGGAGTAAACAATGCATGAGATTGAAGATCTTAGGACTAGGACCTTTTCGAGAATAAAAAATCTCAAAATCTAAGTCAGGAAACTCGCCACCTTGGTTAGCCGGCTTGAGGCCAGGAAGTCTGGAAAGCTCTCTTCCCAGCTGGAGATCAATCTAAGAAATATGAGTGCATTGAAGTTAAGGAGTGGGAAGGAGGTGCATGAGCCTAAGAAGGTAACCTTGGAAGAAGATGATCGAATTGTGGAAGCCAAAAAGATCAATTTCAAAAAGTGAGAGATCATTGTTGAAAAGGAGCCTTCCAAAGAGCTTCCACCCACAGAGGTGAGAGTGACCCTTCCACCACCATTTCCAAGTGCACTTAGGGTGGGAGCCAGAGGTGATGACAAATGATGCAAACATTCAGAGAATCTTCGAAAGGTTGAGGTAACCATTCATATCCTAGAGTTAATTGAGCATGTTCCCTCTTATGCCAATTTTTTGAAATTTTCAGTCACTAAAAAGAGGAATAAACCAGGTAGAAAGGTAGGACACTTAAAAATAAGGGGAATTGCCACTTTGAATCATACGAATTTTCCCAAGAACTGCGACGACCCCGGGATGTTTTTGATACCTATCTCCTCAGGTGGGAAGTTAGTAGGAAATGACATGATCAACTTAAGAGCATCTATTAATGTGATTCGATATAGTCTTTATGAAAGTCTAGACATAGGTGAACTTAGGGACTCTAGGGTTATTGTTCAACTCACCGATCACTACTAAGCTAGCCCTCGAGGGCTAGTGAAGTATGTAATGGTTAGAGTGGGAAAAAAATTTGGAGGACTTCATGTCCTTAATGTGGCACATGATGGAAGTGAAGCTCCAATCCTATTGGGGAGACCATTTCTAAAAATTTCAAGGACAAAGATTGAGGCCGATTTGGGAACACTAACCCTAGAAGATGACATTGATAAGGTGGGGTTTGATATTTACAAGTCTAAACATGATCCATCTAACACATTTTTTGTGTGCAAAGGTGTTACCTTGTTTGATGAACATGATAAATTTGATAACTTTTGCATGGTGAATGAAAAATAATACCTAGAAGAGTTCCTTGATAGTGATGACATTGATGATGAACTCTATGAAATGCATGATTTTAGTGATGATATGTCCATCTCGGAATGTTTTCCTGTGCTCACTAACATGCAGCGGTTAGTTGAGAGTGGCAAGGATGTAAAACTCCCCCAACCACCTCCTAAACCCAAGGAAATGACTAAGGCTCAACATTGGCTAGGGATGGAAATTTACTCTCTAAGGCAAGCAAAACGCTCAAGTGTAAGGATAGCATATTGTGGAGACCACTCCAAAATGATGTCATCGTGGGTGCCATTGCTAATGGTGACTCTGGAGACCCAAAGGTAGGTTATTTTAATTCAAAAGCATGAAAAAGAAATAAGTAGTAAGGACAAAAATAAAAATACGGTGTCCTTTCTGGTTTTGTTTTTCAATATTTTTAGTAGATAAATGTTGCATGTTTTTATGTGTAATAAAGGATCTTGAGATGAATATGTTGTTGATTACTAAATTTGAGTTCAAGTCTCAAGATTTTTTATTGAAAGGAAATAGGGCTTGTTGGGTTACAAAGTTTTCAAAAAAAAGGGAGAAACTAAGGAAAAAAAGGCATGTTCATTGGCAGCCTCGTGCCAGAGATCGCTAGCATGGCCCTTGCCAGCAACACGGCCCGTGCTACAGCCTTCAGCATGAACGTAGCTTCATGCCAGGTGCTCTCAGCACGACAGTAGCCTTGTGTCCAACACCCTTAGCACGAGGCTACACGTGTTAGTGCCTCATGTGAGCTGCGAAATGGGACAAAAATGCATATTTGCAAAATATTGAGATTTCAATCTTGAAAATGCATTTTTGGCACAAATTCAGCAAACCCCTTATTCCTTAGGTTGCTTTATGTTAATAGTACTTAAAACCTCCCTTGTGCATAAATTGTTTAGTATTTTTGTCCCCTAGATTTTTAATTTCAAAAACACCATCCTTATCTCATTTTTACCTCCCCTTTAATCACCTTCTTTGCTGAAAATAGAGATTTATAGTACATTCCCTCTCACGTGTGAATCATTTAGCTCATTCAATTTCCTCAAAAACACTCACTCTCACTCCTTCTTGGTGAAGCTCGAAAAATTGAAGATTTTTCTCTCAAAAATTAGTATTTTTCTTCTTCTTGTGTGGATCTTTTAACTCTTAGCTTCAAATTCCAGGTAATCCTTTGAACTTAAAGTTTACTTGCTTTATTTTGCAATATGGTGATGTTATGTAAAGCTTGAATCTGTAAGTGGATATGCTTTTGGGGAATTATTTGGGCTATGTGAGATATCTTGTATTGAACTAAGTGTGGGGGAAAAGTATGTGCTCTTGTGTTTTGATGATATGATATTTATAGGCTGTGGTGGTTTAGGAGGAATGATCCTTAATTGCACGATCTATTTTATGGGATGCTATGATTTACCATGAGTTTTTTGTTTAGCGATAATACTTCTTGACTGAATTTCCCTTGTATTGAGAAAGCATGATTTGGAATGTCTAGCAATTTAGGAAGAGTGTTCTCCTTGAATGATATTTGATGCATAAATTTGTGTATTAGTGCATTAGCACATTCTTCTTGTTGTTATACGATGCCTCAAAAAATGAATAAGTTGGAGAAAGGAACAACTTCCTGGGCTGACAAGAGGAGGAAGTCGACCAAGATTGGAAGAAAAGAGTCGATGACTTCCCTTCCACCTAATCCCGCATTTATTGTTGAAGAATTCATGAGGTTAACCAAAATCTCTGGGAGTACATCCCGTGGGGAGAGGTACCTCAATAGCCCAAAGATAAACATTCTAGAGACGAGTTTTTCTTGCAAAGAAACATTAGAAGCTCTAGGTCAACTCGAACTGGTCACTTATCTACTCAGCTGAATAGGCCTAGAGGGTTTCTGAGACAAACACTCCAAGACATAAATTAGGTGGACATTGGAATTCTTGGCAACATTGCAGCAAGCAATGAACACGGAGGGAAGGAGAGTCCTCCACTTCCTTTTGGATGATAAGGAGTACACTATGTCGCATCAGGAAATTTCCTAAGCATTCGAGTGGAAGTATGGGAAAGATGTTCCGAGGATGCACCGAAAAGGTCTTCCATTCTCGTTGATCAACTTTTTGAGAATTCTATCGAGCATGAAGAGGAAGCATCTAAGCAAGAGCCCCATGATTGTCCACCCGACATTGCAATATATTTAGCGACTATTGTCCATGGAGGTATTCTGCCATGGAGAGCTTTCACGATGCCCATGTTCAGACGTTCATATCCTATGGGCAATGACTCCAAAGGGGAATTTCTACCCCAACATTGATTTTGTGCAGTAATGTTTAGCCACGAGAGACAAGAAAGGTGGCAATATATCAATGGGAGGCGTGGTCAGGCTCTTAGCCCAGCACTTGGACCATACAGTTACTACTCCATTTGCATTGGAAAACTTAGGTAGTTCGGGGATGCGATACACCATATACAAGCTAGCACGTGCTTCAATGATAGCAATCACCACCTCGGACAACTAGTTCATATGATTATATGGAAGTGCTACAATTTGCAACTTCATGATTGTTCCACAACTAGAGTGCACCGCTATCAACCATGTCACTCTATTGGAGGACTTGTTTCTAGCACCTGATCCACAGTTTGATAAAGACTTCTACAAGGTCTTATTAAGACCGGAGATGGACATTTATAAGGAAGATGGTAAGACTTTCTTTAGAGCAATACCAAGTCGCACTCACTTACCCACAGACTTATTTGACCAATTGTGTTTTTTTGGGGAATAACTTGCGAGTTTTACTCAAATTGTGCAAGAGTTCGATCACGTGGTAGGAGAGATAATTTTTTAATTGGAGGAGTTCAGAACTAGGTTGGACTCTATTGAAGGCACTATGCGAGTTTGGGGGTCTGGATTGGACCTCCGTTGAACAATAAGTGAAGGGGAGTTTGCTATTGTGGATGAGAGGGTGAATGTCCAAGAGGAGGCCATCGAGAAAACGTTTGACAGATTTCACATCTCAAGGCTTGATGGTTGATGTGCATCATTAGGCATGCGTTAACCTATGCATTAGGCACAATAACTGGCTTGTTATACTTGTTGGATTGCTAGTATTAGTTAGGTTTACGAGACAAAGAGTTCAGACGGCCATGTTTGGTTTTGTTATCTAAATCCCGCATTTTTGTAGAATTAATTGATACTAATGGACACATTGTATCCACGGGCACCTAGATCCTCCTTTTTTATCATCCTTAGTAGGTGGCTTGTGGGTACTTTTTGTTACATTTATATTGAAGTTCGTTTGCAAGGATGGTAGAAGATGTTGAAGGCCATTCACACTAGAATGGTAGTATATAAAGGCCACAAACTCTACATCGTGGTAGTAGAATATTGAGCCAATGGCGGACTTGAAGTTAAAAGAGGCCAAGGAAGAAATGAAGGATTGTTGTCCGAGAGTTGCACCAAGTTCTGGGAGTGATCCAAGAAGAATCAGTCCTTGGGGTTGGTTTCATTGGATTATTCATCTCAAGACCTATAAAAAAACTACAAGAACTATCAATCAGACCAACGGTTCATCCGTAGTGGAGCAAAGAAGTTAGTTGGATGAACCAGCAATAGGCGACACGGATCGTTCATGGGAGGCACGAGAGCAAGCACCAACGCTCCGCACCACTCTACACAGCTAGTGTCAAGGGCCTTTGGAATGAGCCATGCCAAATCCCAGCACGGGCCGTGCCAAAGTCGCATGGTCGTGTCCCCAACTTCTCATTTTCACTCCAAAAATTGCTAAGTATAGACGCGGCCCTCGTCGATTCACATGACCCGTGCTGTTCCAACTCAAAAATGTCGAGGCCAACCCATGGGGTGTGAAGAAAGTGGCACATACCAAAAGGCTGAGCAAAACAAAGATCTGGTTGACGGCCCACGCTAAATGACATAGGGCCTTTTTTAAGTCCAATCCCCTACTACTATAAATATAGCTTTAGTCTACAAGGGTTAAAAGTCATGGACCATTTTTTTAGAATTCATTTTGTAGATTCGAAGAGCAACTTAGAGAGAGAGAAACACCCTCTCTTCTCTATAGGTTCTTTCTCTTTTCTCTTTTTATTTTGCTTTTACCCAAAGATGTGGAATTTAATGAAATACTTGAATTCCATGTCTAGGGAGTAGTTTTATAGCTTGGGGATAAATTTGTATTCATGTGTTGATTTATGTTTTGTGAGATTTATTAGATCATCCTAATTCTATGTGCTTTTGATATTATGGTTGCTTGTTCTTGAATTTATATAATTGCTTGAATGATACACTCCATTAGCACACACTGTAGTCTACATTCATGTTGGTGAAAATATTGATACCCCCTGGGGAAGAGAAACCTATATGTGATATGGGTAGCGGGGTCTAGGTCCATGTGGGTGTGTGCATGTAGGTTTCTTTCTATTTTTACCGTTATGATGACAGAACACTAGTCTTAGCTGGTGAGTTGGTCTAAAGGGTTATAGGACGAGATATAATTTTTTAGAAAGTTATGGTTGTAAGAGGTCCTAGTGTCATCGATAAGGTGCCTATCTCCCTTTACCTCTTTATAGGCTTAGGGGTAGAGCATCAGTGGTGTAGAGCTCGGGACTTAATCGTACGAGGGAGAAATGGATCTGCTCAACAACAATGATGTTGTTGCACTCCCCTAATTACGGAGACGATGCCAATGAAAGATTGCAAGAGCACCCTACGTGACAGGTGTGGAGAAGTGTTGACCATCAACCACACCATGTGTTTTGAGCACCAGATTAGGTTGTTGATGTCTTATATGTGATTCAATCAAGGATCGAAACATTTAATCAACTATGTTATGCAAATATTCTCCAAGTTTTTGTTAATATAGTTTACTTGTGCTTTAGCTTTATGTTAGTAGTTGTTAGTTGATAAACCCAATAACCCCCCCCCCCCCCCCCATTTTACTATACTAGCTATTCCTACATGAACGGGTTGGATCACTTTTTATGTTCATTTTGTGGATTTGAAGAGTAGGTTGGAGAGAGAAACACTCTCTCTTCCTTCTAGGTTCTTTCTCTTTTTCCTTTTTATTTTTCTTTTGCCTAAAATTGTGGAATTCAATGAAACACTTGAATTCTATGTTTAGGGAGTAGTTTTATAGCTTGGTGATAATATTTTTGTTCATGTGTTGATTTTATATTTTGTGAGATTTATCAGATCTTCTAATTTTATGTGTTTGTGATAATATGTTGGCTTGTTCTTGAATTGTTATAATTGCATGAATTAGACACTCCATTAGCACATACTCTAGTCTACATTCATGTTGGTGCAAATATTGATACCACCCGAGGAAGAGAAACCTGGATGTGATATGGGTAGCGGGGTCCTGGTCCACGTGGGTGTGTGTACGTAGGTCTTTTCTGAGCTTTACCATTATGATGACAGCACACCAGTCTTAGCTGGCGAGCTGGTCCGAAAGGTTACGGGTAAAGATAGCATTTAGTAACAAGTCTTATTGCCATTGATAAGGTATCTATCTCCCTTTGACTCTTGATAGGCATATGGGTAGAGCATTCGTGATGTAGAGCCTGGGACGTAATCGTACGGGGGAGAAATAGACCTGTGCAACGGCCCAGCCGTTGTCACATTTCCCTAATTACGGAGGCGGTGTCGATGGAAGACTGCAAGAGCACCCTACGTGACAAGTATTGGGAAGTGCTGACCATCGATCACACCATGTGTTATGAGCACTAGATTAGGTTGTTGATGTCTTATATGTGATAGAATCGAGGATCAAAACATTTAATCAACCGTGTTACACAAATATTTCCCAAGTGTCTGTTTATATAGTTTACTAAAGGGATACAATCGGGTGATTTTCTCAAATCTTTACCAATCAATTCAATTTTATCCATCCAAAACCCTACAATAAAGTAAGATGTTCAACCACATGACCATCATACAACACAACACATTGTTTCTTAATCACTAATGCAACAAAATCATAACCATTTGAAATAACAATACTCATAATTTCTAAAACCAATTCATTTATCTACCAATCACACACACACACACACACAAAAAGATTCTGTGCAGAATAGGTTGGGACGGAGGGAGTATGAAAGATATGAATAATCAAATATTTTTCAAGTCAAATATTAAAAGTCAAAGTGTGCCACTTGAAAGAGTACAAAAATTAATTTCTACTAATCTGGCCAAAATTACTCTGATGCATCACTTGATTAATTCTTTTAGCAAATATTCCCCAAGTGTCTATTTATATAGTTTACTAAAGGGATATAATTGGGTGGTTTTCTCAAATCTTTACCAATCAATTCAATTCGATCCATCCAAAACCCTATAATAAAGTAAGATGTTCAACCACATGACCATCATACAACACAACACATTGTTTCACAATCACTAATGCAACAAAATCATAACCATTTGAAATAACAATATTCATAATTTCCAAAACCACACACACGCACACGCACACACACACTACATACCTTTGATCCTTCCCAATGGATTCCAATAGTTTTTCAAAAGCACACACACACCCACTCACCTACACACACCCCCCCCCCACACACACACACATAACACAATTGAGGAAGAACTACATACCTTTGATCCTTCCCAATGGATTCTACAATAGTTTTTCAAAAGCCCACACACACACACATAACACAATTGAGGAAGAACTACATACCTTTGATCCTTCCCAGTGGATTCTGCAAGAGTTTTTCAAAAGCCCATAGACAAATTAGATTCCAATTAAAAGAGTTTGTGGAAACCAAATGACCTAGAAGACATTTAATACAGGCCCCGACGGCCTGGTTCTGATCTGGGAACTAGTGTCTGTTCCCACCATGCCCGAACCGATCTTATTTCGAAAAATATGACTGATTTTAACTTCCGAGACCGTAAATGTATTCAGTCTTTCAAACACAAGTCAAGATGACCTTCAGAGTCCGGAACATAAATTGGCTCCCACTTGAAATTTCAGAATCCATTCACTAGAAGGTGGTTTGGCATAACTGCCTTTAATTGGTTCCAATTAATGACAATTTTTTAGAAAACCACCTATTGAAAACGATCAAAGACGGTTATTAAATAACCACCTTCTTACTTCTTATAACCGCCTTCTAAAACGTTATGGACCCAAAAATGGCAACTTCCGAGCTCAGAAGCCTTCCAGGAAGGCGGTTCGCAAATAACCTCCTTTGAATGGTGCTTTTAACCAAGGAACCTCCACTAGTACGAGCATCATGGCGTACATAATCATATACAAAGTCAAAGTATATTTAGTCTACGGAGTGCGGTAAGAAAGATGCTAAAATTGGAATTAAAAATAAAATGAGGTTACTTTGAAGGATAGTTTTGAGAATAAAGTTATAAAAGAGAAAAAAACTCGATAATTTCGCCCCCTCAAAGCGGTACTCGGAAGGCAATCAGCAGTATAGTGTAAAATTGTAAATGAAGACATGGGATTAGAATATGGAAATTAGAGGTAAAAAAGGAAAGGTGGTTAATATATGTAGGGGACGATAGTCTTGATGGGAATATGAGGGTTATGGCAAAATGGCCTGTTTCTTTGAAAGCGTCGAAACCACTTCTCTGCCATTCGAAGCTTCTTTGTTTCTCCCTTTTCTACCTCTTCACCTCCGTCTTCTTGACCCTTTACACATCGATTTCCAACACCAGATGCCTCTTTAGATCATCCCCTTTTGATCCCATTCAACATTCTCTTTTCACGTACCCCTCTTCCTATGGAGAACACAAATACGCCATCCCGACCCACCGTTCCTCATGTGATTCCCCTGTTTATTTTTCTGGTAATCTCTTTTAATTTTGTATTCTTGATCCCCGATTCCCATTGATCGAGATCTGTGAACAAAGGTTTATATTTTTTCCGTATGATCATCAGATTATGCAATTGCCACAAAGCACATGGAGGAGTCATGCAGGAATTCCAAGGGATTAGGGTCCGGTAATGTGCGTTATATGCGGGGCAAGGCAGAGAGTTTCGGTGGGAATTTCAGCTCTCGGGAAAGATTCTCGTATTTCAATCAGGCCGATAATGTAACCGAAATCCCTTGCGGATTCCTTAAAAGGCTCCCGGTCAGTTATAACGGTGCGTTGTATTTGACTTTGACTCTGCTTTTGGATGAATTACTGGATTAATTAATTAGTATTCCAGATGAAGAGGAGATGGAGAGTTGCGATGGAGTTGTGGTGGTTTCTGCTATATTCGGCGATCACGATAAGATTAGACAGCCAAAAGGTGTAGGGGCAAAGACACTGGATTCTGTGTGTTTTTTCATGTTCGTTGATGGAGTGACCCTCCGTAAACTGGATGATCATAATCTAGTGTCGAGAAACTCGAAGATTGGGGTATGGAGGATCGTTAGGGTGGGGAGCGAGGATTTGTACGATAACCCTGCAATGAATGGAGTTGTTTACAAGCATCTAGTGCACAGGCTGTTTCCCAAATCAAAGTACAGCATTTGGGTTGATGCCAAATTGCAGTTGGCAGTGGATCCGCTGCTACTGATACACGCACTTGTGGTGAAGGAAGATGTTGATATGGCCGTTTCCAAACATCCCGTTTTCCTACATACAATGGAGGAAGCGGTGGCCACTGCGAGATGGAAGAAATGGTGGGACGTTGCCGCGTTGAATGCTCAAATAGAGACCTACTGCCAAAATGGTTTACAGCCCTGGTCTTCAAATAAACCCTACCCTTCAGGTACATATGTATATCCCTTTTTTTTTCCTTTGCATTTCTTTTCTGGGGGTGTGTGCATTCAATCATAAATTTTAACTTTGACCATAGAATGGAATTGGTGTACAAGTATAAAAAATTTTAAGTTGACCATAGAATGAAATTGGTGTACAAGTATAAAAGCTATTATGGGATACCTGATAGATTTGTTATTATATAAATTTTCAAAATGTAACTTTTCACAAGTTTTAATTATTCTAATCATATACTCCCTCTATCTTAGCTTATTATGCACAAAATATTGTTATGGTCTCCAATAAACATGTTTGACTGTAAATATGTGTAGCTACGGACAATAATGACACACGCAAATTTGATATTTAGAAAATACATGTTAGGACGAATATAACCATATCTCATACGATAAAGTTATTGTTTATATACACATTCAAATATGTGGTCAAAGTTCGACATCTTTGACAAAAAAAAGATTGAAAGGAGTATGAAAAATATGAATAATCAAATATTTTTTAAATTAAATGTTAAAAGTCAAAGTGTGCCAAAGAGTAGAAAAAATTAACTTCAACTAATCTGGCCTAAATTAGTCTGATGCGTCACCTGATTAATTCTTTTAGCAGCAAGGCATGCATATACAGTATGTATTGGTGTTGGACCATTAATTTAACCCATTTTTTTCAATCCCAATTTCGATAAATGGATTAAACAGAGATATAGGAGTATTAAATGATTCAAACATTTGATCACCTCAAAATCTCTTGAGCACTATAGATGTTGATGGTAGCTAGCCATTACTGCATGATAGGCCCGTCAAATGGGTTAATTGGATAAACTCATTATCCAAATCCAATGGATCATTATTCAATGTGTCATTATCCAATTAATCTGTTTATTAAATGGGTCATAATGGGTTGGGTCATAAATGAGTTGAGTCATTAAATGGATAACCCATTGGATAACCCATGAGATATTCATATGATCCAATGGGTTAAAATATATTATCCAATAAGTCATTATCCAATAAATCATTATATAATTAACCCAATAAGTTATCATTAAACATTTTCTATCGATTTGGGTTACAAGTTGTCATTATCCAATGAGATCGGGTATTAAATGATCATTATTTTTTAGGATTTGGGATGAGAATAATTATGTTAATGGAAAATTTTGATCTCAATGGCTCCCATATTATATTAACTCAATAGGAACATAACAAATACCCAATAAATATCCAAAATTACCCAATTAAATGCATGTGTAATATTTAACATAAATATTCACTATAATTCACAAATTATACAAATTATAATTCACAAATTATTCGAGTTCAATCTCGAACAATATTCGAGTTCATACAGTATTCGAGCTCGTACAGTATTCGAGCTCGTACAGTATTCGAATTCATACAGTATTCGAATTCATACAGTATTCGAGCTCGTACAGTATTCGAATTCAATCGCGTATAGTATTCGAGTTCGTACAAAATTCGCACTCAATCTCGTACAGTATTCGAGTTCGTTCAAAATTCGCACTCAATCTCGTACAGTATTGAGTTCGTACCAAATTCGCACTCAATCTCGTACAGCATTTGAGTTCGTACAATATTCAAGTTCAATCTCGTACAGTATTCTAGCTCAATCTCGTACAGTATTCGAGTTCATACAATATTCGAGTTCAATCTCGTACAGTATTCGAGTTCGTACAATATTCGAGCTCAATCTCATACAGCATTCGAGTCCGTACAATATTCGACCTCAATCTCGTACAACATTCGAGTTCGTACAATATTCGAACTCAATCTCGTACAGTATTCGAGCTCAATCTCGTACAGTATTCGAGTTCGTACAGTATTCGAGTTCAATCTCGTACAGTATTCGAGCTCAATCTCGTACAGTATTCGAGTTCGTACAATATTCTATTTCAATCTCGTACAATATTCGAGCTCAATCTCGTACAGTATTCAAGTTCATACAGTATTCGAGTTCGTACAGTATTCAAGTTCAATCTCGTACAGTATTCAAGTTTGTACAGTATTCGAGCTCAATCTCGTACAGTATTCGAGTTCGTACAATATTCGAGTTCGTACAGTACTTGAGCTCGAGCTCGATCCCAAGTAATATTGTTCATTAGTTTCGTCGAGTTTACAAAGCCAACATATTATATATTTTTATTTTTATTAATTATAATATAATATAATGTACATAATATTATATTGCATAATATAATATTATGAACTCGAATATGAGCAAAACGCAGATCGATTGATGAACAAAATGCAGACCGATTGATGAACAAATCGCAGACCAATTGATGAACAAAACGCGAACTGATGAACAAAACGCAGACTGGGAAGTGAGAACTGAGAACTGAGAAAGAACACGGACTTGATTGGTAATTCACGTTTCACCCAACTAAATGACCTATACCCAATGGGTCATTTAGTTCGACCCAATGGATAATTAGTATAGACCCAATGGATAATTAGTATATACCCAATGGATAATTCAATATATACTTACTGGATAATTGGTGTTTTCAACCATTTAAACTTTAAATGGATAAGTCACGTAACATTTTACTTGGAGTAAAAAATTACGATTAACTCTAATCATTTTTTGATATAGGCTAAATCGTGTACATAACTACAAAAGAGGAAATATTTATTCGAGTGGCTAAATGTGGGGATTTCATTTATTATTTTCTTATGTTCAATAAAAGAAAATATTTTTAAAAATCTCCATATTTCATGGAGGAGATTTTTCAAATTTAGTAAAAGTTTCTTAAATACTACTTCTACTTCTTTCGTCAAGATCTTTTATCAATTTTAATTGGTTCAAATTAAAATTGATTAAGACATGAACTGAAATCGATAAATATGGTTAATCGAGAATTTGATCATTTCTAAAATGATTATATGTGTTAGGAAAAAATTAAATCATTTGTAATCAAACTTGTGAAAATTTTGTTATCTTATGATATGAAATTATCCATGGGTCACCCGTTACCCAACCCAACTCGACCCACCCAAAATTATCCAACGGATAATCCATTATCCAACCCAATTAAACCCAATAACTACAACCCAATTATATCCATTAACCCAATGGGTCTTTTTTTTTTAATTAAACCATCCGGAGATGGGGGAAATTATATTAGGTCTTCCCAAGCCCTGTAAAAAACAAGAGACTTAAACAGAAATAAAAGTTTAAGCCTTGGCTTAGTTGATATATACATGAGGGAGCTATAAGCTCTTGAGGCAACATTTGTTGCTTCCAAAATGAAGTAAGATATCTAGCTAATAGTTAGAGGATTACAAAGACACTTAGTAAATTCATCGGATTGTCGAACTTATTAGTGAATCGAAGCATCGAAACACAAGTCAGTCAGACACACCCCAAAATTCACTAAGCTGCCTATCCACTACTTAGAGAAGGTACATTAGAGTATAGGTTGAACAAGCAGGAAGGCAGCAAGACAAGAGTCCTCTCCATCCGTATGCATTCATCTCCATTGAGCTTGCAATTTGGTGTAGAGTCCACCTACAAGGGACAGAGAATATCAGTAGCATCCATTCATACAACAGTCCTTAGAGAAGGTGTACCTATCTGATCCAGCCTAATTAAACCCTGGATATTATTGGATAGCATTTTAAACCTAAACATAGATGTGTTGGACCCAGCCATAAGACATGCCTTAGCAAGAGCATCAGCTACCAAATTAGCTTGTCTCTGAATATGCACTAGATTGATATCTCTCAAATATTGTTTTGTATCATCAGCTAATTGAAACAATGGCCAGGGAGCTTTAAATGGATCAGTAACAAATTTAACCGCATTCAGACAATCAGATTCCAAGCAAACAGGATGAGAGAAACCAACAATTTTCTCAAGGGCAAAGAAAATTGCTTTCATTTCAGCTTCCAGAGGGGAGTTGGCAGCTATAAATTTAGTATGAGCAGCAAAAAACCACCCCTACTATCTCTTATAATCATGCCAATTCCACTCATATTAGATTGACTACACCATGCAGCATCCACATTAATTTTAAAACCCATACATGGTTTAGTCCAAGCAATTTTGAAGATTTTAGGCTTTGGAGGTTGCTTCAAAAGAGGGAGAAAAGAATGATCTGGAATGTCTATGTCTACCTTAGATACTATGAACACAGGTTTAGCAGTGAACATGTAAAAATTTTGGTCCCTTATGTGAGTTAAAACTAAACCTGATAGAGGAGTGGCAGAATCATATAAAACTTTGTTTCTCATTTTCCACAAGTTCCAACATGTAATAACAGCAGCAGATCTAATGATAACTGAATGTAAAGAGCTCAAACCATTATATGTCAAGTAACAAGACAGTCTATCCCATATAGATGTGTAAACCCTTCCTGTAATTCCCATGAATGTGTGGACTGATTTCCAAACTTGCACAGCAAAAGAGCACGAATTAAAAAAGTGATCCAAAGAGTCCTCATGTTTATTGCACATACAACACATAGAAGGCAATGAAAATCTCAAATTTCTCAGGACATTGTCAAAGGGAAGAAGTGAATTCATCACTTTCCACATGAACACAGAGACTTTTTTTTTCAATTCTTGAACTCCAAAGATATTGAGTAGAAGTGACAGTACCTCTCTGAGTTCTGAGCAGTAGGTAAGTAGATTTAAATGAAAACTCACCATTGATACCTGGTTTCCATATGAGTCTATCTTTTCTGTGTGTAAAAAGATTAGCTTCCTGTAACAAAGTAATAGCACGAGGGGGTAGAAATGGGGAAATTTTTTGAAGCAAAACTGATTTGTTAGAAATGAACTCTGAGACTGTGCAGGAATCAGAGATATTAACAAGATTTTGATCACATAGGTCCTCAATGGGACCTATATCTAACCAGTTTGATGTCCAGAAATTACAATCTCCTCTACCAACTATCACCCTAGAGTTAGATTCTGCCCAAGCATTTATAGAAATAATCCTCTTCCAGTTAGGAGAAGTTCTGGAAGAGGTTGGCAGTGATGCAACTAGGTGAGTCCATAAAGCCTCAACCTTTTGATACTTCCACCATAGCTTAAATAAGCATGTATTTATTATGGTGGTTATTGATCTAAAACCTAGACCATTTTGGTTTATAGGATAGCAAAGAGCATCCCATTTCCTCCATGTTCTTTTAGGTTTTAGATCATAAAACCCCCAAAAGAAATTACTGAGTTTTTTTTCTATGGCATGAATGATTTCCTTGCTGGGTTTTAGAACTGACCATATATGTTGAGGAATGGAGTAGATACAGGACTGTATGAGTGTGATTTTCCCCCCAGTAGAGAGCCACCTATTTTTCCAACCCCCAATCCTACTATCTATCTGCTTAATTAGAGGTTGAAAATAGATTTTCCTTGCTATCCCTGTAAAAATGGGAACCCCCAGGTATGTGAAGGGGAACCTCCCAATTTTCATACCTAAAATCCTTCTTATATTATTAACTGTATGTACACAGGCATGCTTCCCTATGAAGATGTCACTTTTACTGTAATTAATCTTTTGGCCAGAAATATCTTCAAATTTGGTCAAAAAAGCCTTAAATCTGATCAAAGTTTGATTTTTGGCTTTTAAAAAGACCACAGTATCATCAGCATAAGATAAATGTGAGATTTGGAATGCATTACCTGGAAGGTCATAAATGCCAATTTATCATTCTGAAAAATGAAAGCTAAACTCCTGGTAAAAGACTCAGAGAAAATATTAAATAAAAAAGGGGATAGGGGGTCCCCCTGTTTAATTCCCCTTGTAAACTGGAAGTAACCTACATGCTTACCATTTATTAGTATAGAAAACTAGGCCTGTGATAAATTCTTCATAATGGTAAAGCTGAATTTAGCATTGAATCCAAATTTAGCAAGAACAGAATAAAGAAAGGACCACTTAACTCTATCAAATGTTTTCTTAAGATCAAGTTTAACAATACAGTTGGGGTCCCTTTGCTTTCTATTCAAAAACCTTACCATTTCTTGCAGGTAGATAACATTATCCGAAATGTCCCTGCGTTTAAGAAAAGCTGTTTGATGTGGGGAGATAAGTTTTGGCATTAAGGGCTTCAGTCTTTCCATTAAAACTTTGGAAAAGATTTTGTTAAGAACATTGGAAAGACTTATTGGTCTATAATCATCAAATGAAATAGGGTTTTTTTTTTTTGGAATAATGGCAATCCAGGTACTTCCAATTCCCCTTGGAATATTGTTCATAGCAAGAAAATCATTCATAGCAGACAATAATTCATTAGCAATTATAACCCAGGATTTAATGTAGAATTTAGCTGTGAATTCGTCAGGCCCCAGACTGCTATTCTTGTTCAGACTTAAAACAATGTCCCTAAGTTCATTCAGTGAAACAGGTTGTAGTAGTCTATCATTTTCTTCTTGAGTGATCAGTTTAGGAATTTGACTGAGGAAATGAGACTTGAAAAGATTACTATCAGAGGAGCTATCATCAGTTAAAAGGTCTTGGTAGTAGCGAATAGCTTCATTCTCAATGTCCTGCATATCATCTAGCCATTGACCATTACTACTACTGATTTTTGTGATCTTTAATATACTAAATCTTTCCTTAACCGAGTTGTGGAAAAAACTTGTGTTATTATCCCCCTCCCTTAACCATTTAACCTTTGCTTTATGTTTCCAGAAACTCTTCTGTTCTACTAGAGCCCTCACTAGCTTAGCCTTGGCCTCCTTTAATTTCACCATATTTCCAACAGAAGCATCAAGATCATAAATATTTTCCTGAGTTTGGAGAGCAGATTCAGCTTGTAACACATTATCAGTTATATTGCCAAATTGCTCCTTATTCCAAATTTTGAGCTCTTTTTTCAGTCTTAAGAGTTTAAGGAAGAAACCAAGCATCCCTGATTTGTGAAGAGGCAAATCCCAGTTTTGTTTAATTACTTCACTGAATTCATTCCTTTTATACCAGGTATTTAGAAATCTAAATGACCTAGGAGTAGATGAGATATCATTGGCAATAGTGAGTAGCATATGGTTATGATCTAAAGAGATCCTATTCAAAATGTGGACAGAGGAGGTTGGAAAATTAGACGACCAAGAAGGAGTACAGAGACCCCTATCTAATCTTTGAATAGTAGGGTTTCTTAACCTATTATTACTCCAGGTGAACAGATTGCCAACAGTATTAATTTCTTCCAAAGCCATAACGTTAATAAAATCATTAAAGTCCCTCATACTACCTAATTTAGGAGTAGAAGGTCCTTTATATTCATTTATAGTTGTTATAGCATTGAAGTCTCCAATAAAATTAGAATCTGAGTGATAG
The DNA here is from genome assembly GCA_037428765.1 of Rubia yunnanensis. Taxonomy (NCBI): domain Eukaryota; kingdom Viridiplantae; phylum Streptophyta; class Magnoliopsida; order Gentianales; family Rubiaceae; genus Rubia; species Rubia yunnanensis. The sequence continues at coordinate 73,209,377 of CM075061.1, read as the reverse complement.
AGTGATTTAAGATCAGACCAAAGAGTTTTCCTACCATTTCTAGTTCTGAGGCCATAAATGAAAAAAGCATCCATACTTTTATTCAGAGGAAGACTATTCAATGTGACAGCTAAAAATTGTAGATTATCCCATTTTACTGTTAGAGATATGCTAGATTTCTAGAATAGCCAAATCTGTCCATTATTAGCATGCACACAGTTGTCAAAATGTAACCGTTGTCTATAATAGTCACATTGCATGTTATCATGTTTAGGCTCAATCAAGCATAAAAGCTCAAGGCTGTGCCTACTTATCAAGTTACGAAGTCTTAGCATAGAAGTATCCATTCCCCTAAGATTCCAAACCAGAAACTTAATCTTAAGTGTTGTGTTATTCATAGGGAAACATTGTTAGAGCTTTTTGATCTAGTCATGATAGTATTTAACTGAGTTAAATAGGTCTCATTCCTATGATTAGACACTTTGTCCGTTTGTTTCCCTTTTTTAACCTTGCTTGATCCAGAGTGTAAAACAGTAGGACTTACCTGACTAACCTGAGTATCATCAATTCCATCACTAGTGACAAAGGAAGCAGAGTTTGGGATGTCCCTTGGAGTAGCTTCATCACTGGATATGTCTTCATCCTCAAGGGGGAGGAATCTGTTTTGCCTATGCTTCTGCTGGGAGAAAATAAAGTTTTTTGCAGCAGTAATAGGATTAAAAGGAGAGAAAGGCTTACCCCGTTTACTAGGGATGTCATCCCTAGCAAAACCTGTCTTTGTATTGAGATTAGGTGGAGCAGATAGAGATTGTTTGGTCAAATGTATAGGAGACTGAAGATGAGAAACTGAGATCTCAGCAGACTGTTCTTGAATCACTATAGGGTATTCTGTATTAGTCTCAAAAGAATTATGCTCCACATCAATTTTTTGATTGAGGACCAAGGATTGATCCTCAACTACATATTGTTTCCTAACATCAGGGTCTAGAACCAGTATATCAGGCTGATTTGTAACAAGATCATCCTTTAATAACACATTGTTCTCAGAGATCTTATCTGTCCCCATATGGGGAGAAACCATAGCCTCATTCTGATCAACATTTATAACCGAGACTACATTCTGTTTTGGTACATATCTGAGATTCCTTGAAGACAATATTTTGAGTTTATCAGAAGCAGAAACCCCAGAACCCCCAGCCTTATTTAATCCATCATACTTCCGATTTACTCCATCCTGAACAGGATCCTCAGAGCCCTTTTGTTGATCATTAGCTTGGGGAACTTTATTTTTATCTATCTTATAGGTCTTTGGTTTCCTAAGTTCTGGATGTAGATAAATGCATAAGTTATCATCATGTCCTATAGCTTTGCAGTGGTGACAATAAAGGGGAAGATCCTCAAATTCTAGGGGAAGTTAACCACATTGTATTCTATACCATCCTCCTCTATGCCCACTCTAATGAATGATGGCAGTTTTTTTAAAATCAATTTCAATACACATCTTAACAGCAGATGGTCTAGTGAGGCCAGCAGTAGCAGAATCCATTTTAATGTAATTGCCTATCTGATTCCCCATGGATTCTAGCATGGCAATGTTATAAAAGAAGACTGGAACATGGTGTATAGTAACCCAAACAGGGACTATGGAGGATTCTACCTCAGGGGAGAAATCAGTGGTCCATTTAAGCACTTTCATTGGGACATGATTAAAAATCCACTGACCTTTAATCCAGAGCCTCTGGTAGTCTTCCTTGTCCTGAAAGCGGATGAGTACATGCCTGAAATCAATGGATCCAAGCTGAAATTTACCTTTGAAGCCCACAGAGTTGAAAGCCTCGTTCAGGGCAGCCATCGAGGGTTTGCCTCTTGCAAACTTACCCACCAGGGCATTTCGATAGTGAGAAGCGAGAGTTTCCGCTTCCTTTCTGGTTACGAGGCAAGCTATGTCCCCCTTGTAGTGGGTTTTTGGGACGATTTCAGGGTTAGAGGGAAGGGAAACGTTTAACGGTGGGGGTCGGTTACCTAGCCTATAGAAAGGTTTTGGTCGGCGCGATTTCGCCGCGGTCTGGCGGAGGAGCCGCCATATCAGAGAAAGGAAGGAAACAGAATGTGACCGTTAGCAGGAAAACAGTGAAAATGGAAGAAGAAAGGCGAATAGTAGTGTGTGTTTCGCACTCAATTCGCACGTAGCTACAGTAATTTCGCACTCAATTCGCAAACAGAATTTAGCGTTTTTGCATGAACCCAATGGGTCATTATCCAATAAGTGAAAATAGCATATGGGTAACGGTTATCCAACGGATCACCCGACCCATTTGACGGGCCTACTGCAGGAGAATAAATTCTTTGAGAAAATTCACAAAAACAATCGTATTCATGCCATTAACATAATGGATCGCATGCTTATAACTCGTGAATGCAGCTAGTACACAACACCACTGTGTAATTGATCTTTACCAACTTGTTGAAATAGGTGTTTGTGTTGAAGTTGATAATATTAGATGAGTTGGATTTTAGAACATTAAACTAGATTCTAATTTTAGAGGGCAACGACTTCAATTTAATTGTTTTTAGTGCTCCATCAATCGAAATTATATTTTTTTCAACTTTTTCAAATCATATATGATCATAAGTTATATTCTTTAATCATCTTTCTTAAAGCACTTATACCATGTCATATCCATATTGCATAAAATAATGAGTTAAATGTAATAGTGTCTATTTAACGAGACGGTGTAATAGTTTTTCTTGGGAGGGAGTGGGGATTGGAGTACAAAAGGATTGTATAGTTTCCTGCATAGAGTTATATTATTATAGTCAAGCTCATTTTAATCTAATTTGACTCAATTTTTTAAAATTTCATTTCAATAAATTCAAATGTTTTAACTTATATTATTATCTTAGTTAACTTAATCTTAATCAGTTAGGTTATTATTTTTAGTTCAGTTAAGTTATTATCAGATGAAAAATATATTATTCTAGTTAAATGAGATATTAAAAGAATATTGCTTTTCGCCTTCCTTGTATAATCCGCAAAGAATAATTATGTTTTCACCAAAAATCATGGGACGGAGACTGCAAGCCAATTCGGAAAAGGCGGGGCATGGTACAATTGTAATCAACGTCCTATAGAATTTTTTAAAATGCGAATTCAACTTTTTAATAAAGATAATGGGAGTTAGAAACAAGAAGATGAAGCTAGGTAGGTAGGTACACCATACATTTAGTCTTATGTGTGCTTAGCAACTTTTCTGATTGAGTAAATTAACCATTTTAGGTATTTCAAATTGCCCAATTATCATTCTATTAAACATGATGATGTTGGATTCCGGAGATGAAATTCATTAGATAACTGACAGAAATCAATCGAAAAAATGAAATTTTGTGGTGAATAAATGTTGATAATATTGAAAACTCCACTTCATTCTCTTCTACTGCAGATGTACCTGACTCAGCGCTCATCATTAGGCAGCACAGCAAGGCTACAAACTTGTTTTCCTGTCTTTTGTTCAATGAGCTGGAAGGATTTAATCCAAGGGACCAATTAGCATTTGCATACGTAAGGGATCACATGATACCTAGATTGAAATTGAACATGTTTGAAGTCGAAGTTTTTGAACAAGTGGCAATTGAGTATAGGCACAGTCTAACAAAAGGTGGGCCCAATTTGAAATCGGGACCTAAGATTCAAAGAGCAATTTTTTATTCATTTGCGAATGGCACTAGTACCGAATGTGAGTATTATCTCCTAAAAATGTTGGGCGAGTCCCATAATTGATATATTGCATTTTTCCCACTGTGTTATTTTCCCTCGGTTAAGTTTTTTTTTATATATAAAAGTGCATATATAATCTTACCTAATTCACAAAAATATAAATATAATATTTTGATAATTGAAATTACAAATAAAATCCTAGATAATTTGTGTGTGTGCAAATTTACCCTTTTCAGCAGATTTAGGCCGAAATTGGATGAAAAGTCTATATTACCCCTCTAAAAAACGAATTTACTATTTTGACACAAAAACTCTCTAACCCTAATTGCTTACCCTTACTCGCCGCTGTTCCTTTTCTTCTTTTCTCCACCGCTTTCTTTCTCCTCCGCTCTCTGCCACTTTCTTCCTTCGCTCTCCAATGTTCTTTTCTCAATTTTGTCGTGAAAAATCTTCTCTGCTCTTTTCTCCACCGCTCTCCGCAGTTGGTGGTGGTCGGGTTGGAAGGTGGTGGTGAACCGGTGGCAGGGTGGCTAGTGGTGAGAGCGTGTTTGGGGTCGATGTGATGGGAGCATCAGCGACGAGAAGCTAGGGTTTACGGTCTGAATCATTTTAGAGTTTGAGAATGATGAAGATGGTGATACTGTGGACTATAGGGGCTGGATTTACGGGGATAGGGGTAGGGTGGAGGCGGAGTTGGCTGGGTAATTTTGCTGGTAGTTTTCAAGCCAAGCCCCACACCATCTCTGTACTTCACCTTGAATTTCGTACACAAAGTACATCCCTTTGCCCTCCGGGAAAATATGTTAATTTCAAACATACACTGTTAGTCAATAATGTTGCGTTTACTAGAGATTAGTAATAACAAATTTTGAGATTCGAGGTTTACCTCTAAGATATTGTTTGTCTCTATGTGATTAACAAATTATTCAATGAAAAGCATGATGGAGTACCCGCATTGTCACGAACCATTCTGAGTTCGGTACTGCATATGAAAAGTACATGTAATTACTAACCCTAAACATATAATTTGAGGGATGAAATGACATAATGACTTACCATGATGTTTTTTATTTTCCTAGTGTAGTCGGGTTCTGGCTTCGTCTTTCTCTTCTCCCTTTGGTATGTGCAAGCAAGCCTGTCAAGAAAGTAAATTAAAATGGTTACTTCTTCCTGTGTATTACCAAACTAGGATTTTTTTTATTTAATTGATTGAAATACCTAGAAATGACCCTGAGTTCAACCAAGTTTGTTGGTTTGATACCCCCTGACAATGTGTCCAGAGTGAAAACCTCCTCCGTTCTAGGACGGATAATGATGAGGTACCAATGATCGCTGTTGGAAAGTTATGTTAACAAATTAATGAATCAGAAGTGGTTTGAAATGTGAATGTAATTATTAGGAAGAAATACTTACATTCTTATGTAGGGTACAATGTAGAGCTCAGCATCCATTGCCTTCATTGTTTCCCAAACTTGTTTGAAATGGAGTTCAACCTCCTGCTTAAAGTTGTTCGGGTTGCCACGGTTGGATGGGTAAAATTGGAAGCGGCCTGAATTAGTTTCCCATATTTTCTCCCACGGGTGCCTGTAACGTTAAGGATACTTAAAATGTTTTCCTGATAATTTAAAAAACATTAAGGTTATCAGTTTTGAAACTCACCCCATCCACACATTGACCTGCACATTATAGATCTAGGTCATCAAACACATGCTCCCCAGTTTCTTCCTAAACTCGACCAGAACTTCTATTCCAACACTGCAGGTGTAATGACGTGCGAATGTCGATGGTCGGAACCCTAGGAAGAACATGCAGTCCTTATTCTTTATCATTTCTAAGATAATGGCATTTGCTTCCTTTATGAATTGCCCCATGATCGGCCAATCTTTCAGGTCTCGTTTGTTGACAATCCACGAACGTGAAATGATACGAAATGATCACTTGAGTATGTAGTATTGAACTGTTGTCGCTAATGAATAATAATGGTACTTGTTTTAGTGCATTACATATTTTGGCAGCCTATTTAATCTTGGTCTTGTAGATGGTAGAAAATTAGCTGTCGACCAGAATTTTTGCTCGCCAGTATCCCGTTACAAGGATTAATGAATACGGATACGCAAAAGTACTTTGAGGAATTGAAAAATAATTTGTTACAAGAATGTACCTTATCGTCGCTGGTGAGAATCATAACCTCCTCGTTATCGTCGTCTGTATCACCTCCAGCATTGACATCATTGATGTCACTCGGTTGCTCATCTGCCTTGCCTATTAAGGACATCGGCCAATCCACGATGCTATTGAGCGCCTCTCCAACATTATCGAAGTGGTGGTTCACCGAGGGCAATCCTGCCCTAGGACGGAGGAATAGCTCACATACTCTCACTCGAGCGACATTTCCTTGTTGGGAATCCCAACGACAAGATACCTATCGATTCCCATGGGCGATCATTTTCTTCTTCCCGATAATGTCTTTAATGAAAAGAGTCATGTGTTCTTCATCCTGTCCGTATAATATTTTAGTGAATAGATAAAATGGCTGTGGAGATATTTCAGATGTGTATTTCAATGTATAGGACATGCATAGATTATTGAAGGTGTACCTCTTCATCTCTTTCTCTGTCGTTGGGCTCTTCACCGGACATTGTAGCAGCTGCAGCAATGTCATCTATCGTCTTCTCTATAAACTTTTTGGGATGGTCAAGGCCTGGCAGAATCTGAATATCACTTGCAGATGCTAGGCCCTTCACCAATTGATCCAGATACAATACCATGGCTTTCACGACCGGTTGATCATTAGATGGTCTCCTCAGGGCTGTCTCTTTAGCTGAGGAACTGCTACTACACTTGCTGCGGGAAAGATGAGGAACAGCCACCGCTGTGGGTAGACCTATCTGAGTCCCCCTGTACCTGCCCGAGTGATCTTTCTTTTTTGTCACTTTTATGAGGATGTCTTCACTCAGTTGCAGTTCCAATGCCTTTTTTCCCTTAAGATCGTTCAATTTCAACTGAGCATCACACAGGAACACAATTTTTTTATATGAATAATGTGAAATACACTTAAAATTTAATTTAAGTGGTCGATTTTAGCGTAACTTACAACGTCATGTGCAATCTTCTCAACCTCTTTTGATGTGTATAACTCTTTCTTATCTTTGTTTGCCTCAAGGTAGACAAGAGATCTGTCATGTATTAAATCCTTTTGACTGAGTTATTGCTCAATCTCCTCGTCAGTGAATCCCTAAGCAGTCAACCTCATTCTCTCCTTCTCCTTCAGCTTCTTAGTCAATTTTTCAAGGATGTATCAATTACCCATTCTGCCCGTGTGGTGCGTGTAATCCCTACCCTTGTTGCGTTCAATATTTGTCACCCCGAGTCCTTGATATTGTTATGAATTTTTTTAGTTGAATAGTATTTGTGGGAAACATAGCTCTTAAAAAGAATTAATTTTTTCATCATACCTAAAAATCCGGATGTCGGCGCCTCTTTTCAAACAAGTGTCATTTGTCTTCATCCATCCACTTGTGCTTCTCCCATGCTGGCATTCCTGTTTTATGGATACGTTTATCCACGTCGTGAATAAACCTATTTGCCACCTTTGTCTTCCAATTCCTATGTTGGTTTTTTGCTCTCTTTGTAACATCTTTCTTCAGTATTTCTAGTTGCTTGTCTGTCACAGGTGTTTCAATTATGAAGCTCTCCTAGAATGAATCATATGAAAAGGCATGTCCTTATTCACGTCTTCACTAAGACTTTACCATGAATAAAATTTGTAAATTACAATTGTAGAGATTCTTACCAGAACATCCTTCCATGCCTCTTCCTTAACATCTTCAGGGACATCGCTCCAGTGTTTGCATGTGCCAAATCTGATGCGCCTTCGGAAAGCGTAATTACCATAAGCATGCCACACTGACCAATTCTTAATGCATACCGCTTGATTCCCACCGAACTCAAATACAACAGGAGTTGGAGTGTTATGCTTTGCCAACATCACACACTGGCACGCGCTAGTTCCTTGCCCCGTCAAAAAACTTTTTACCTTAAACTTGTCCCATCTTTCTCCATTTTTCCCTCCAGCATTTGTCAAGTCGTCGTCCGCTTCATTAAAAGTTGACTTCCTTTGATGGAGCTCTTTCTCATTCCTTTGCAAATTGGTGTTTTGGCAAACTATTTACCGAAGTATACTCCTTCAACATCCCTTACAATAACATCACCATGTTCCTCGGTTTCTTCCTCCTCTTCACTAGTCGGGTCATTTGTTTGCGTTGCATCTTCCTCAAACTGTATCTTCAATGGGATTCTTTTTGGCGATGGTTCTTGGTCCACCACATCAATCTCCTCATCGACCACATGTTTCTCCTCCTCCTCCTTCTTCGTAACCGGTCGCTTCCTCTTCGTGTTTAATTTCCCCTTCTTCGGCGACATCTAAAACAATAGAATTGAAAATTTTCAATTCATACAATAATGGTACTTAAAGATCAACATTGATAGAACGTGGTGTAGAACTTGATAAAAAAATTCATAAACTTTTGAGCAATACTTGGCATAGAAATTAAATAATTTATACATAAAACTACATTATGTAAGACATAAAAGTTTATATAACATGGCATAGAACTTGAACAATTAAGGCAGGGAACTTGATATAGAATGAAATGGAACCTTATATAAGTTGATATAATACCATACCAATGTCTTTGGATTCATAAAATACGCATACAACCGAGGAATTATCACTCCCCCTGACGTGACTATTAACATTATCACCAATCAGAAAACTATAGTACTACATCATTCATCCATAAAAAATGCTAAACATTTTTAACCCCACAATTGTATAAACATACCATTCAAGTTACCCTTTCAACTTTTTGTCAATTTACATGTTTTTGTTCATAGAGGCAATTGATCGAACATGTGTTGTGTGTGAGGGTTGGAATGATTTTTTGAAGAGAAATCGATATGGTAACCCATGGTAACATAAACACCAACACTTACCTTCACCAATGGAACATTTTTGTTGCTACTCCCTTTTGTCAAACTCGCTAAGAACAGAATGGGATGATGAACTCGCCAAGTACTTTCTTCTCTCGCCAAGTTCTTCTCGCGCAGTTCTTCTCTTGTGTTGCTCCACACTTTATAGGATAAATGATGGGAGTTGTAATGGTTGATAAGTAGTTGTGGTGGTTTAATTAAGTGTGAATTGAATGGTTGGAGTGGTAGATGGCAGTTTTGAAGGATATTTTAAAGGTGTTTGATGAGAATAGGAGAAGTTGTGGGAGTTATGACTATTTGAAATGGTTTTTGATTCATATGAACTGTTTTTTACATGGGTAATGTTCAGTACCAGTGTAAAATTAGTGAAAATAGTACGAAATTTGGCTAACAATTTAGCACCGATACGTATATCGGTGTAGGAAAGGAAAAATGCAGCTGCATACATCTGATTTAAATGATTTTTTTCATTGACCCGAGAGGAACACATGTAAATTTTGGCTAACTATTGTACACTGGTAACAAGTACCGGTGTAGAAAATTCTGATACTGGTGTAATGCTTCACAAAAAGCAGTTGCGTGCGGCTGCTTTAAAAAAATTTGGAAAAATATGTTGAACTCGAGAGGAACTTCTGAAATTTTAGATTAATTGTTCAGCACCGATATATTTACTGGTGTAAAAATAGAAATTACCGGTGTACGCCACAAAGTGGTACCACCCATTCATTTCTGGAGTTAGAGTTTTCTTAGGTATTTTGCTCCAACCTAGTTTGACCAAATCATCTATGTTTGTACCTTCTATAGTTACTATCCCAATGATCACCTTCTCAATTAGTTTTTGTAGAATATATCCATCATCACCAGGAAAATGGAGTGCGAGAAACTCGTCCTCATCGTTTGGAACATTGGGTGACACAAACAAGCCATTGTTAGATGTTGGTGTGACAAGGACAATTTTACCTGTACAATACATGTGATTGTAGCTTGGCCCACACTTTAAGTTTGAATAGAACCCACTTACAATGGTCAGGTTGAATGGTTGCAGAGTCTTGCAAAATTATTCCCACCCAAACTTCTGGATAGTTTGTTCTAATGGGGGAGATGCTTCAATTCCTCTCTCTATATGATGACGGTGTCCTTTGTAATATTCATGGACCAACCTAGCCTCCCCAGACACGAAGGTACCATCCGGGTAAGTGTACGGTGATATTTTCGGCAATGATGTGGACGGTGAATGGCGTATCCTTTTTAATAGAATTTGAGAGGTATTTCCTAAAACACACATTGAAGCATTTAATCAAACACCTTACATGCAAGTCAAGCTATTCATTATGTCACATTCTTAATGATTCTATTTCATATGCAATTGCTAATTAATCATACTATAGAGGCATTGAAGTGGTTTACCTGATTATATGTCAACCTACATAGGATTTCAACAAAGATGGGTAGTGATGGAGATGGTATTGAGTGAGACATATAAATTTGGTACTACTGTGAAAATGGGGTGTTGAGGGGGTTTTAAATAATTGAACGTTCTTTTATACACCGGTATTCTACATGTACCGGTGTAAAACAAGGCCTAAAGTAGCTGCTTTAGGCTATTTTAAATATAAAAAAATCTATCTAATACAACCCGAGAGTCAATTTTAAAAATGTTTTCTAAGTACCCAACACCGATACAATTACCGGTACAATTACCACGTGCAAATATAACAAAGAGAAGCTACGTTAGGCTACTTAAAATGCCAATAAAATTAACATTGTCGGACCCAAGCACAAAAAAAAAAAAATATTCTAAGTAGTGTGCACTGGTAGGTGTACCAATGCGTAAGTACAAAATAGAGTACCTCCTCTATTTTTCTACACCGCTAATTGAATCTTTACCGATGTAAAAAATCAGCACCTAGTAGAAATTTTAATTAAAATTAATACACATTTTTCACCGATTCAATTCATAAACACTCCACTGAAATCACGGATCATACCAACCAATTCATAAAAGAGTGTCAATTAAATACATTACACGCTAAATCGCTTAATGATCATATGATTTTTCACAAAACATGGTCACATTCAGGAATGACCAATCTATTGCTTCCACTTCAAAACATGTGTATCGTCTCAACAAAGCATTATATGGCTTAAAACAAGCACCAATGACATGGTATGAGCGACTCACTACCTTTCTAATTCAAAAAGGCTATCATCAAGGGGGAGTAGATCAAATCTTATTTGTTTTCGTGATTCATCACATATATAGATTGCTCAAATATATGTTGATGACATTGTTTTTGGGTCTACTTAACCATCCCTGGTACAAGATTTTGTGACTTTGATGCTGGCTGAATTTGAAAAGAGTATGGTGGGGGAACTCACTTAATTTCTAGGGCTTCAAGGTGAAACAAGAGAAGAATGGTTTGTTTATAAACCAAAGAAAACATGTCTTGAATTTGGTGAAGTGGTTTGGTCTTAGTAATTCTCAACCAATTCGTACACCCATGGAGACGACAGACAAATTGGTGAAAGATGAGAAGGGGACATGAGTTGATCACACCATGTCATAAGTATGATGGGAAGCTTATTATATCTTACAGCAAGTTGGCCAGACATACGCTTGAGTGTAGGAATATGTGCAAGATTCCAGGTTGATCCTAAGGAATCACATTTGACTGCGGTCAAAAGGGTTATTTGATATGTAAGTGGAACTTCTGATTATGGCATTCTAAAGGTAAGAAATATCATATTATTGGATACAGTGTTTTTGATTGTGCTGAAAATGCTGATGATCGCAAAAGCACTACTAGTGGATTTTTTTTATTGGGACAAATCTGGTTTCATGGTATAGTAAGAAGCATAATTCTATCTCTTTATTGTTGTTGTGCAATTGTTATGGATAAAACAAATGCTGAATGATTATGAAATTAACGAAGGACCTCTAACAATATTATGTGACAACAAAAGTGCAATTGATATCTCAAAGAATCTTGTACAACATTCTTGGAGGAAGCACATTGATATAAGGTATCACTTTATTCGAGATTTGGTTGAAAAGAATGAAGTAGTGGTTAATTATGTTCCAACATCGAAACAATTTACTAATATTTTCACAAAGCCAATTGGACTCTGCAACATTTGAGCTCTTTAAAAAAACACTTAGGTGTTTGTTGAATTTGAGATATTTATTTTTCTCAAGTTTTACATGATTTTATTTTTTGTAAATATATTAGATAAATACAAAAAATTTAAAAATCAGAAAAAGGAAAAAAAGATTATTAATGATATATTGGAAGAAGCCAGATCATGCGCCAAGGACAACAAAGTTGCTTATTGCTTCAATGGCCAGTGTTTCATATATTTTGATGAATGTGTTGGATGACATTTAAAGCATAAGAAAGTAAAACTCCCCCGTCCCAGTCGAATCTGCACACTTTTTAGTCAACTTTCTCAAGTCGTGTTTGACCATAAATTTCAACTAGTATATAGACACCAATATCATCATGTGAGATATTCTTGGATTTCCTGCATGATGTATTTTCTAAATATCAAATTTTAACACACCGTTGATATACGTAACTAAAGTTATGGTTGGTCAAACATGACATGAGAAAGTTGACTAAAGAGCATGCACATTTGACTGGGATGGAGGGAGTTGTAAATTTGAGACCATATAAGGAAATAAAATGACAAGTACCACACAAGAATTTAAAGATTCACGTGCATGCCCTTTTCAAGAAGACTTTCAACTTGTCATTGTAACTCCTTGTTTCCCTTGGATTTGTTTTGCAAGCATGTTGATTGGGTATCACAAAGCTTGGAACCAAGTTGATTTGGTGTTATAAGCCACAGGGGAGTTCCTTAGGAAAGATAGCTTCAAATTCCTGTTACAATTTAGCAAAACGTGTAGGAACATGCACATGTATATCTTCGTTTTTGAGATGAGTATATACTTAAAAAGAAAGACTAAGACACAATATTTATTAGTTAAGGAACGATTCACATCCCTCACCGAAGCATAGATATAATAACTAGAATCATGACGTAACTAAGGCCGCATCATAAAGTTAGAAGGTAGAAGAGTGTGATGTGAATATAGGGTTTTAGACAACTTACCTAGATCCTTGGCTGAGTTGTAGGGATTAGGTTCAGCCCTTAAACCTTCTTATGGTTTAATTTCGGCCACCTCTTGGGTTTTAGGTAGTATTTCGGCCATCACTCTCTCTTTTTCATTTTTCATGCGTTTTTAGCCTTGAAAGCTTATAGAGGAAAAAGCAGATTCAAGGTAAACCTTGTCTTATCCTTGATCACATCTATTTTATTGGCGAAGCTATGATGAATTGATTTCCTGTCAAAGAACCAAGGTTTTCCCAACAAAATATGACTAGCATTTGCAGGAATAACATCACAACCATTTAACCAAATCCGTTTTATATGGAGATGGATGTTGAGTAACAAGCAATCACTTCTACCATAAGTAGTGGCCATGTCCAATTCAACTTATATTAGGTATTTTCATCTCATACCATCTCCAACCATCTCATACCATCGCCAAACATCTCCAATAATCTCATACCATCTCCAATAATCCCATACAATATTTAACCATCTCCAACAATCCCATACAATCTTTAACCATCTCATACCATCTCCAACCATTTCATACCTTCGCCAATAATATCATACCATCTCTAATAATCTCAGAGCTACTTTCAACTCTTTTCAAATTTTTTATAATTACAACTCACTGAAGGTTAGGGGGAGATTTTATTAGGTTCCCCGAACCTTAAAGAAGGTAAAACGATGTAACTCAAGAGTTATATAATTTGTACATTGTGAGTTTCGTGGAATACTACTAGAAATCTCATAATCCATTCCCTTCGCCCCCACTTATCGTGTTAGCAAACAGAATGGCCTAACCGCTTGCATATTACTTGCGCAAAAGTAATGCACTAAAAGAGAAGCTTAGACCTGAATGAATTGATCACCATTCTTTACAATGGACTTAGTTTTCCACTTTGTCTTTATCCAGCTCTATGTTAAGCTCATTGATTTCCTTCCAAATACTGTCATGGATCTCCATATGATCAATGTTGGTTTTGCAAAGAATAAGATCATTATTGATCAACATCCTTTTCAAAGAACTGAGTATATCCCTTAATTTTTAGTTTGTTTCTTTGTTCAACTCTATGTCCAGCTTGTTGATAGCCTTCCAAACACTGTCTGGGATTTTCAAAATCTCAGTTTTGATTCCGCAGCAGCTACTAAGCATTTTCATCAGGATATGGCCATAGCTTCCTTGTGTACCAGCCATAGAAATAGAAACAAAGCAGTACCTTGTGCAAAAAATTGGATTGTTTATAAAATTCTAATGTAAGGGAACTCTCTCACATCAAGCATAACCAAACCCCTAACATTCTGTGGAAGAGAATCATGATTAAAAACACTAGACACCTGAGTAATACTTACTAGTTGTGCAAGTGAATCAACCACATAATTTGCTTCTCTATAATTATGAGAAAATGAAAATTATAACTCACCAGTCAAACTCCATATGGTTCTGAGATGGGGTAAAAATCTCCATGGGACCTTGAATTTCTTTCTGATCATTTTTAATAACAATAATGAGTCTAGTTCCACTTGGAGATCATTTTAATCATTGAAATAAGCCGTTTCTAGTCTAATAATCAGTGCAATGATTTCAGCTTCCAGGCTATCCTTGTTTCTCAGAAATGAGATTTAGCTATCAGCACTTTTCCTTGTTAATCTCTAATTACCACTCCAGCCCTAGATGCCCTTGATTTGAGAGAGTATCCATTAGTTTTGAGCTTATATAGCTGCTGAGGAAGCTTCCAGAAAATAATTTTTTACCCTCTAGTTCTTGCACCTGCATCAATAGTGTTATGAACAAAATAGTTGGATATATATGATCTTTTTTATGAATATCTCCATCTTAATCCGTTTATGTAAACCAAAGTTCTTATAGTATCTATGACACTCCTAACTAAGCATAAAATGCTAGAAACTTGATTGTCATAGATATACTTATTCCTTACACACCAAATAAACCACGATGCTATTGATGGGATTAGTCTTACACAAAAGCTCTGTAATTTTGATTTTGATAGACTCATTTGGAAACCAGGTATAAAAGGTGACTTTTCTTTTAAAGCTACCTACCTCCTGCTCAGAAACCAGAGAGGTAATGTCCACTCTGCCCAATATTTGTGGAGTACAAGAATTGAAAAAAGGTTTCCGTTTTCATGTGGAAAATGATGAATTCCTTTCTTCCCATTGATAATGTGTTGCGCAAATTGAGCTTCTCATTGACCTCAAAATGCTGTATGTGCAATAATCATGAGGATTCTTTAGATCATTTTTTTAACTCCTGCTCATTTGCTGTTCATATTTGGAAAGCTGTCCACTCATTCATGGGAATTTCTGTTGTTGATTACCCTTCTATTTGGGAGAGACTTTTTTGTTATCTGACTTCCCCTGGCCTGAGTGCCCTTCATTCAGAAATCATAAAATCTGCAGCTATTATAACTTGTTGGCAGTTGTGGAAAATGAGGAACAAAATTATTTATGATTCAGCCATTCCTATAACAGGTTCAGTGATAACTAACATCAAGGAACAAATTTTTTACATGTTCACTGCTAAACCTGTCTTCATAAGAGCAAAAATTGATAAAGATATTGCTGATCACTCTTTTTTACCTCTGATTAAGCTTCCTCCTAAGCCGAAAATACTGAAAATTGCTTGGTCTAAACCAATTAGGGGGTATAAACTAAATGTCGATGCAGCATGGAATTGTCATCTGAACTTGACTGGAATTGGTATGATCTTAAGAGATAGTAGAGGCAGTTTTATTGCTGCTCATACTAACTTTACAATTGCTAATTCCCCTCAAGAAGCGAAAATGAAGGCAATAATGTTTGCTATACTCAAATACACTGGTTCCCTTGATAATGTTTGAATTGAATCTGACTGCATGAATGCTGTCTCTTCAGTCCTAGATCCATTACATGCTCCCTGGCAGTTGTTCCAACTTGCGGATGACATTAAGCAATCTCTGATAAACTTCAAACTTACTCATATTCAGAGGCAAGCTAACCTTGTAGCGGATGCTTTAGAAAAGAAATGTCTCAAAGATGAGACAAGTGTATCCATGCTTTCTTTCCATATGTTACCTAATCATATTCAGGGGCTAATTAGGCTTGATCAATTAGGGACTCCCTCCTTAAGATTTACACATTGAATGGATGCTACTGATCAAATGATATTTGTAGGCACACGGATGCACAATGGGAGATACATGGAGGCACACGGATGCACATATGGAGACACATGGAGGCACACGGATGCTCATATGGTCTTACATGGTTTGGGAGATACTGCCTGGATGAATGGAGGAACGGTTGAGTGGATGATAGAGATGAACCAGATGCTGTTTGGAGATTACATTTTGCTTCTACTCTACTCTTTTGAATCTCTTACTTAGAGGATGGATTCTATGCAACTTTAGGGATATCTGACTGACTTGTGTTTTGAACTCTCAATTCACTAACAAGTTTGATATCTTCCTAAATCTGCAAAAAATCTTGGTTGCCTTTCTTTAACTTTAGCTACTACTCATTTCGGAAGCAATAATGGTTTCTTCATCAACTTAGGCTCCCCTTTGTAAATTAAACTAAGCCAAGGCTTCTTTATTTTTCAGTTTTTGCTCATTTACACGGCTTGGGAAGGCCTAATATAATTTCCCCCATCCTCGGATGGTTTTAATGGGAAAAAAAGATTTTATCTCCACATTTCATTAGAAATAAAACCCATCCCATAGATTTTGAAAATGATTATTTTCCACATAAAAAAATAAGTTTATTTGAGTCAATAAGCTTTGGTCCATTCAAAGTCATTAAAAAATGGTGTATCTCCTCAGATTCATTTCTACAGAATGGCCATATTGAGAGTAGATGAAAATACTCCCCCAGTCCCTGCTGAAATTGTACCGCTCAAATTCATATCTCCTCAGATTCATTTCAACTCTTTAATTTTTTTTTCAATTCTAATTGTTATAAAATTTATTATAAATATTAATATTTTAATGAATGTTTATTCTAAATATTAAATATTAATATTTTAGTACATTTTATTTTAAATATTTATTTTAAATATTTATTTTAGATATTAATATTTTAGTAACTTTAATTTTAAAATATTTCTTTAATATTTATTTTAAATATTCCCTCGGTCCCAGTTGAAATTGCACTGCAATCATTAGTGCGCTGTTCAAAACACATTACATCCTGAGGCAAATTTTCTAAAACCCCACTGCCACCTTAACATCTCCTTCTCCACCCAACTCCGGCGACATCGCGATGGTGGTGCCACCGCTAGACCCAAAGCTCTCATTCTCATACTAACAAGCTTTAGGCCAAGAACTTCTCAACGAACTCCACCACGAATCGGAGAAGGAACTGAGCAGAACTCCATTCAATCTAAAGCAAAAGATCGATCACCTTGGGGAGCTCGGATAATATTTGTAATTGAGGAATGCGAAAGGCTAGAAGCTTTTATTAGGTGGACGCTAACTGGTAAATTTGCTCAAAGCAGACCTCAATTGGAGTGTTTGAGAAAATATTCCTTAACCGCAAGCTTCAAAGGCCATACTAAGATCAACCTACTAGATAACCACCAGGTGCAGATCAAATTTTCATTACTAGAGGACTATTATTTGTGTTGGCTACACAAGGTTTGGAATTCCGGTCCCTACTCTGTTAGAATTACCAAATGGGTTCTAAATTTTAACCCAAATGTTGATTCTCCTATAGTCCCAATCTGGACATCTATGTATGGCTTATCTCAGCAATTCTTTGATGAATGGGTTATGATGTCATTAGGAAATTTTCTAGGTAAACCAATAAAGGTTGATAAAGCCACACTTAATCGGACTAGACCTCATGTTGCTAAAATGTGTGTAGAGATTGACATAACTCAGCCTTTGGTAAAAAGAGTATGGATAGTTTGCAGAAACCTAGGATTATGGAAATATGTTGAATGTGAAGGTATTCCAGACTATTGCTCTAACTACCTTAAACTAGGCCTTTTGACTTTCTCTTGCAGAAATGAAAATGCTATATCAACTCTCCATGCTTGGAGGCCTACAGATATCTTTTGTAAGGAATCAGGTAACATGGCCCATTCTAATGATGGACAAAGAAGGCCAACGGGTAATGGAATGAAGCTATCATCTCCTGGTCTTACCACTCTAGAAAAAAGATATTTCCCCGTGAACATAAAAAAAACTAATGCTCAATCTCAGAAAGTCACAGGTTTGCAGAATTCGAAACTATCACAGGCAGATAGGGGGACATATATCCAGGACAATAGGAAGAATCCTGTTATTACTCAGGCTATAACTTTTACATTTTCTACCAAACATGTTCTTTTTTTAATAACATTGATCATGCCTTGATTGTCAATGTCCCAACTGCTAAGAAATTTAATCAATCCTCTGTGCCTATTATTGCTAATAGTTTCTCTGTCCTTAATGAAATATCTTCTGATGAGAACACCTCTGCTAATATTGATAATCAGGCTGAAAGGTCTACTGACCAGGTGCATGTACATAATGAAACTGATTTGTCCTCTAAACCAAATGCAAAGAATGTTTCAATTGGTAATTTTCCTCAATCTGATATTCAAAACTCTCAAAATGTTTTGATAGATAAACCAGCTAAAATTTTCTCTTGAGTGCATGCTAAGAGTAGATGTTTTGTTAAAACTACTAAGTCTGAAACTCTTAATCCACAAATTTATTCACAGAACAATCAATCAATAGAATATCCTGTGCTTATAAGTCCTGAATATTCCCCAAATTTGCATGATAAGATTGCTTCATTTGATGTCTTCTATGAAAATGGAAATGCTTCAACTGAGCAGGTTATTTCTTATGGGAATTTTCCACCTAAACCTACACCTTCAAAGCTAAAAAGTTCCCCAGAAATAAAAATAACAAGCTCAATAGATTCCATGGATAAAAATAACTTTATTGAGATCAATGCAGGAGAATCTCCTCTCCTAACATCAAGCAATAAAAAAGACAAAACTCTTGATTGGCTAAATGTAGAAGAAAACTTTATCAACAAGTCTGATGCAAACCTTAACCTATTAGAACTAGAAGCTAGTTTTGTAGAATCTCAAAAAAGATTTAACTCTCTAATTCTCCAGATTACCTAAATGATGCTTAACCTACTGAACAAACATAAAAGTAAAAAAGATACATTAAAAAAAACTACACCTCAACACCAAAAAAGGTGCAAACCTATTAACCTGCCTCTCCCCGAGATCGTTAATTGTAGCTAATTAACCCAAGCGGAGGCTTTCCAATCCCATGGGAAGGTAAAAAGATAGAAATCTATTGTTCTCCACCCATTTTAAATGCTACACTACCTATGGGGTAGTTAGCGGTAAACTCTGGGTTTGTCCACAAAGATGCTAGGTCTAAATATTAATAAAACAACTACCTTGTACAGGTCGTCAATCCATACGAATTAAAGGAATAGCTAGTAAAGCAAACATGTAGATTGGGGGGGGATGGTTTTTCAAACTAACAACTACTAAGCGTAAAACAAAAAAGGAAAGTAAGCTATTTAACTAATAACTTGGGGAGTCATTGAGCAACATGGTTAATCTAATGTTTTGATCCTCGATTCTTTCACATAGAAATTTAGGCAAACCTATTAGAGTGTTCATAACACGTGGTGTTGTCGATGGCATACACTTCCACATCCCTGTCACAGCGGGTGGACTCGCAACCCTCCATCGACACCACCATTGTAATTAAGGGAGTACAACAAGGTCCAACCGTTATTGTAGGTATGTTTCTCTCCCGTGTGATTACATCCTAGGCTTCCGCCACAAATGCACTACTTTCCAATGGTCCAATCAATTAGGCCAAAGGAACGTTGGCACCTTATCTATGATCTAAGTCCTCTCATACCCTAGCTTGCCACTATTCACTACCTCTACCTGGAACATCTCAGACAACTTTACAAAGTTAGCTAAGACTGGTGTGACAAAAAATAAGTCGGAGTAAACTCGAATCCCCCATACACACACCCACACAGATGCGTACTTTCTTACCGATTCTAACGTCACGGTTTCTCCTTCCAAGGGGTATCGATATTTTCACCATACATGGATATAACCCAAAGTGTGTGCTTATATGTGGTGTACTATTATTTCAATTCAAATAATCAAGAACAATCACAATAATATCAAAAAAACAAAATTAAGATGAACTATAGAATCTCACAGAAAAAATTAAATCAAACCATGCTCCTACAATTTATCCCCAAGATATAGAAACTACTCCATAGATATGGACTTCAAATAAAGATTTAAATTCCACATCCTAGGATCAAAGAAAAAGAAAGGAAAGAAAAGAAAAGAAAAGGAAAGTTTTTTTCTCTCTCTAAAGTTTATCTCCTAATTACAAAAATGATCCAACCTCCTTTAACCTAGTAGACTAAGGCTATATTTATAGTAGTAGGAGATTGGGCCTAAAAATTGGCCAAATTAGGGTAAACTCTAGTTCAGACACCGCCCAACGCAGGTGCTCAAAGATGGTGTGGCTCGTGGCTTTGTCCTTGGCGCGGGGAACAAGATCTGGTGTGGGATGTGGCCCTTCATGTGGCGCGGGAACCTGTTTTAGTGCTTGTCTTGGATCTTCAAATTGTGCGGGGCACGATGATTGGCACATGCCGCATCTTCTTTTTAGCATAGGCCTCGTCGTCTGGCTTGGGGCACTAACATAGTGCTGAAATTGGGACTTCTGATCCACACCCATGGCCGGTGTTGTGGGCCGTGGTAAGGAAAGGTGCTCCGCTTAGAAACTTTGGCGAGGTCCATGTGATTCCCCACACCTAGCCTGCTAGCCTTAGTATTTTGGACTTGGAACAGTATGTGACTTCAAAATTGGGACGTCCTGCACCCATAGTTAGCCGTGTGGAGTGGGACTTAGTCTCCTGCTGGTGGACCGTGGCATCTGGCACGGGCCGTGCCATAGCCTCATGCTGGACTTCTTGGTACGGAGTTGTTCTTTTGGCATAGGACATTGTTGCCGACCATGAACAGTTCGTGTTGACCTATTTGTGCCTCAGCTGACTGAACTTGTTTCCTTCACTACGGGTGAACCATTAGTCTAATTTGAGAGTTTTGGTAGTCGATTTTGTAGTGATCAAGAAAATGAATCCTATTGAATCAGTTTTGAAGGCTAATTCTTCACGGATTGTTTTTATACTGAAGTACAACTCATCGGGCCACGATTCACCATTTCTTCATTGGCTACTTTGAACTCCATTGCTGCCTATGTTTGGCTTCAATATCCTTCTACCATGCATTGATGCTCGTTGCCTTCATCTACTACCATTCTAGTGTGAATGGCCTTCACCTCTTCTACCATCCTTGCGAACGACCTTCAATATCTTCTACCGCCCTTGCAAATGGCCTCCACATAAAATGTAAACAAAAAGTGACCACGGGTGACCTAATAAAGATAATTATAAGGAAGATCAAGGAGACCGTGGATACATGATGTCCATCAATACCAATTTATTCTACAAAATGTGGATTTAGACAAGAAAACCAAACATGGCCATCTAAACCCCTTGTCACGTAAACTCAACTAATACTAGTAATCCACCAAATAAAACTAGCCAAAAACTATACCAAATGCAATGGTTAACACACACATAATGAATCATATCAAACTCCCATCACTTTACCATTTACTGATCCTCGAGTGAAAACATATAAGACAAAGAATTAAGCAAAATGTAGTGTGCATGCATAAGTTATCCGAGGAATTCAACTTATTCCTATATTACCTTATTTCCCCCAAAAGAGTAAGAATTTCACAACTCTCACACTCCTTAAAAATACATAAGCAATCTAACCACCCAAAAGTAAAATGTGGAAAAAAGTAAGCCAAAAAGATAAGTGTTAAGCAAGCTTACTTTTCCCCAAAGGTTTCCCAAAAAAATCAAAGAGTCATCTTAAAAAACAATCCACCGCAGAAGCATGCATCGTCAACCTAGTTTTTTTTTGTTTTCTCTCAATTTCTCTCATTTTTCCAAGAAGCCCTTTTGGGTTTTCATCCTAACTTTAACAAACAAAGGGTACTCACTTCTCACCTTTTTCCACATGGCCTCTCATTTTTTCCTAGGCTCGTAAGCCTAGCCGGGCCTAACCTCTCATTTGTACCTAGGCCTTTTGACCTATCTGAATTTTTCCAACTGTTACCCAAGTCGCCCTTTTGGGTTTTCAACTTGTCCGGGTATTTATATTTTTTCATAAGTTCTCATTACTCCCTCCCCACACTTAACCAATACATAGCCTCCAATGCACAAAATTCATGCCAAAACATAAGTGAGGTAGGGAGAAATGGTGATACTCATTTTTGTGGCCCCAAAAGGCCTTCATCCTTACGGTCGTGAAGCTCCTCTCAATTTATCCCATTACTTTAAGTGTTTCCTCCATGGAGTCCATTCTCACACTCACATCTTCCAATTGTGATTGCATTCCTCCCATTTCTTGGACGACCTCTTGCAAAACATTGGTAGAGTTCAAAATTTTTTCCCCAAGAGATTGCAATTGGTCTATAATGCTCGTGAGTATGCGATAATAAATAGAAGGTGCTCTCGAAGAGCTCTCACCCTTGGCCTCCTCGACATCTATCTCCAGGGTGGCTAAAACTCTGTAGAAATCTCGCTCAAATCACTGATCTAACTCAACAAATAGGTCATCCAAGCATGTGTCACGGTCGATGGCAGTGCACTCCGACAGTGGAAGTACCATGAAACTACAAGTGCTCGCTTCACCATAAAGCCATACATATCTACTAGACCTGGCAAACAGGTCTCTTCGGTCGGATACGGGTGAGACCCAATCGGGTCGGGTATGATTCGGTGGAATTTTTTGTTTTCGGGTATCGGGTCTTGATCGGGTGTGTTTAGGTTCGGATGTCTTTCGGTAGTTTTGAAAAATATTTGAATGGATCGGGTTTGGTTCTAGTTGTTTCAATTTCAATACAATTCGGGTATCATTTTTTTGAATCGGGTTCAGATCAAATGTGGTTCAGGTTGTTTCGGTTACAGGTACAATTCGGTTTTACATTTTTTTAATCAGGTTTCGATTGGGTTTGGTTTGAGTCAGTATGGTTTTGGTACTTTTCGGATACATTATCTTTCGGGTCGGGTTTGGTTGGATTCCAATATATTCCATCCGGGTCTTGTTCAAATAAATATAGCAAATTGTCATTATAATGAACATAAAATTTTAATATATTAATTTTGTAAAAATACTTTCGCTGAACTAATCTATTATGAGTCCGTCTCTTGAAAGACGGTCTTTCCATAAGTTGTGGAAAGACCAAGGTTTAAAGTGTAAATTAGAAGAAATTAAGATAAAATTTTTGGGTTGCATGAACCGGGTTATAAATTTTATAACTACTACATGTTTCATACTAAAACTTTAATATTGCAACTAAGACCTTTTACCTTTTATTATTCTAATCAAACCCCGTCTTTCCATAAGCCTATGGAAAGAACGTCTTTCCTAAGACTTTACCATCTATTATATACATATATAATTTTATTAGTCACTTTTTTAATGTATACTTTCGAAGTGAAATTTTAATAAATATTAATTCTCTTTTATTTTTATAATTGTGTCTTACTATTTTACTTAGTTATATTCCACCGTAACTAATTTGATTAACATACATATTTGAGTTCTATAAGCACTTATTAATAGTTATTATATTTTATGTGCACTTGTGAGTTGTGACTAAACTGAGTTGATTCTATATGATATATTGACATATTGTACACCCAAAAATTGAAATTGTTTAACTACATACTTTATTAATATTTATAATGAAGAGTAGTGCTCTTGTCATCTTGTGTAACTTATATGAATATCTTTATTTTCTAGTTCTAGTTAACTGCTTATATGATATATCCTCTTATAATCGAGTTTACTTTGAATATCCATGATGTTTTATTTTATTTGAACGTTAATTACCTTCTAAGTTCATAATCTCAAGCACCATATAATAGAAATGGTTTGGATTGTGCTGTCAACAGGATATTTAAGTCATTTTGACTAACCTAAACTCAAGTTGTCTAAAAATAACATAGTAATATTATAATATGTTACTGATTTTAATTATTTACTACATATTGATATAATCAATCATAACTTGTTAAAATATATAACTTTTAAAGATAATTAAAACCATAAACATCTCATTGTAATATATATATATATATATATATATATATCATATTACTGAAAAAATCCAAAAAAATCCAAAATCTGAAATAACAAAATGTTCGAATTGTTTTATACTTTGTCATTTGTCACATTGATAGAGTACATTTGATAGAAATACGTATACATATTATTATTTTATTTATGACAAAATCTTATTTTAGATCGACTAACTGTTAAATAAGGACATTTTATAATTAGTGAGTCTAATAAGGTCATTTGATATTTACTTTTATGTATTGCAGTGAGATACATATAATATAAGTATGATAGAATTTTAAAATAAATCTCAACAAATAGATAATTAATTTTTAAATAATTTGAATGAAATATTATAAAAATAATCAAATTTTAATGTATTCAATGTCTAACTATTTCTAATGATCTCATATAGTTTTCCTTAGATGACTAAACTTTAAAATTTTAAATAAAATTCTTTGTTTTCAATTTAAATGCAGGCAAAGTCTAGGGAAAGAAAGACCGTCTTTCCATAGGCCCACGGAAAGATGTGTTTAATTAAAATAATGAAAAGGTGACATCTTTTTATTGCAATATTAAAAATTTATTCTACAGAATACTGTAGTTATAAAGTTTATGACCCAGTTAATGCAACCCAAATTTTTTTCTAATTTGCAGTTAAACTCTTCAATTTACTAGTATATATTTATGAAAATAAATAAAAAAGTAAAACCAAAATATATCTAAGAACTAAAATAGAAACCAATCAAGTGAATCATTAATCAACCAACGATTCAAATTATCTAATGCAATCAGACCCTTAATGTGATGGGGAATGTTATTAAGATAAAGACATTGAAGATGGCAGTTGTGATGTTTTGCAACTGCATTAGCTACAGAGTTACCCTCTGAAAACATGATTAAGATGAGCACAACCTAATATAGCTTTAACTCTATAAGCCAAATAAAAAAGATTCCAGTTTGTAGAATAAGGGTCATTGATCATGTTAATCGCCAACTTACAGTCGGTTTAAAAAATGCAATTTTGCCCTACATCAAACAAATTATCGCATGCAAAAAGCAGTGCCTTAATTTTGGCTCCCAGGGGTGAAGCAGCAGAGATAGAGGCAGAAGCTATATTAATCAAAGCACCCGAGCTATCTCGAACAATTATACCAGCAACTGCCTTATTTGGAAACCAAGAGGCATCTATGTTAATTTTGATTGACCACGATGGAGGTCTCTCCTAAAGAACAGTAGCTATGTTAGGCTTCGGAGGAGGTCTAATAAAAGGAATCCAATGACTGAAATGTGATGCAATAGCAGAATGTGAGAAATAAGTCCTTGGGGTATGTAGAAAAGCTAGCTTAATTAAGTCATGTACTTCCTTGGAAATTAGCTCCGAAGAGAATGGCTTATTATCAAATATGAACCTATTTCTAGCTTTCCAAAGCGACCAGCAGGTAAGAGATGGTATGATTTTACAGACGAAGTGTTTCCAGCCAGCTAAATCATGTGTATTCCAGAAAGTGAAAAATCTTTCAGTAAGGGAATGATTAGAATTTAGATGGAAGTGGACTAAAGATGCTATGTTACTCCAGACAGCATAAGCAATAAGGCATGAAATAAAGAAATGCTAAATTGAGTCTGTGCTAGAACAAGCCGGGCACTTAGAAGCTAGACTGAAACCACAGGTAATAAGCACATCATCAAAGAGAAGAAAGGATTGCAGCATTTTCCAGGTAAAAATTGAAATCTTTTTTTGTAAAGCATTATTCCAAATGAATTTGCAAGCAGGAAAATTACCTATTCCATGAGTAAGAGCCCTATAAGTTGACTTAGATGTGTAGTTACCCGAGGCTTCAGCTTTCCAAATCAGTCTGTCTTCTCTCTCTATAGTCAGTTCTGAATCCTGCATAAAAGACAAAGTATTATGTTCCAGAAAAGAACCAATCTGAGTTAATATAATGGCCTTGTTACTAATGAAATCTGCCACTGACAAATATGGCATTGCAGCTACTATATGCTCAGGGATGAGATTACACAGAGGACCCCGAGGACACCAATTAGCAGACCAGAAACTGCAGGTACCTTTTCCATGAATAATTACTGAGTTATGCTCTGCAAAAGAATTAATAGAGAGAATTCTCTTCCAAGTTACAGATTTCCTATGATACAATAGAAGAGCCCACAGGAGCCTGGACCAGAGAGTGATTCCTAATTGACTCTTCCACCAAAGTTTAGCTGAACAGGTATCAATTATAGCCTTAATCGATCTAAAGCCAAGTCCATTGAAATCGGTTGAAATCGAAATGGCAGACCATCTTTTCCAGATTTTATTATTTTTACCATCTGATTCCCCCCAAAAGAATCTTGCTAATATTTTTTCAAAATTTTGAATTATTATTTTAGGGGGATTAGTAATTGCCCATAGATGCAGTGGCAAAGAATATAGGCAATGTTTAATTAAAACCAGCTTGCCCCCAGCACTTAGCCACCTATTCTTCCAACTTTGAAGCTTAGTATCCAGGTTTGCCATTAATGGTTGGAAATACCTTTTAAAAATTCTTCCATGAAAAATGGGATAGCTAAGGTACTTAAATGGAAATGAGTCTTTTTTTCATTTTCAAAATGGACTTAACCTGAATATTCTTTAAAATTGAGACCCTTTTGCTAAGATAAAAATCAGATTTATCGAAATTAAACTTCTGTCCCGAAGTAACCTCAAATACATCTAGGAAGGCTTTTATTCTTATGAGATTAGCCTTAGATGGTTGCATAAAGATAATGGTGTCATCTGCGTACATTAAGTGTGAAACAACAGGGATTGAGGCAGGTAATTGGAAACGAGTAAGACTATTATTTGAAAATATAAAGGATATACTTCTAGAGAAAGCTTCAGTAAAAATATTAAAAAGAAAAGGAGAGAGTGGATCACCTTGTTTAATCCCTCTAGTAGCTTTGAAAAAGCCTATTGGATTCCCATTAACAAGAACGGAAAAATGTGCCTGAGATAAATTACTCATAACCGCAGTTAAAAAGGTCCCATTAAAACCAAATTTAGTTAGAATCTTCCTAAGAAACTGCCAGTTGACTCTATCAAAAGCTTTCATTAAATCTAATTTCAGAATACAATTAGGGGATCTGTTCCTCTTATTTAGAAACCTGACCATTTCCTGTAGATACAAAATGTTGTCAGAGATGTCTCTCTTCTTCAAGAATGAAGATTGGTTAGGAGAGATCAGGGTGTCCATATAAGGCCTTAGCCTTTCCATTAGAACCTTAGAACAGATTTTATTTAGGACATTAGATAAGCTGATAGGTCTGAAATCCCCAAAAGAGCAAGGTGTTGCTTTCTTGGGAATTTCTTGGGAATTAGTGTAATCCATGTACTAGAAATTCCTTTCGGGATGTTAGAACCTAAGATGAAGTCATTGACAGCCTCCATTAGATCTTGTTTAATAACAGACCAGCATTTGCTATAGAACTTAGGTGTGAAACCGTCTGGCCCTGGGCTACTGTTACTGTTTAAGTTTTAATGACAGCTTCTAACTCAGATTCTGTCACAGGAGCAGCTAAAGTTTGATTATCCGTGTCATTTATTATGTTGGGGATTTTACTAAGAAAGTGAGAGCAGTATGTATCCGCAGTATTTTGTTCAGGCTCAGTTAATAGATCAGAAAAAAAAGCAATTGCCTCATTCTGAATATCAGTTTGTGTGTTCAACCATTGACCTGCTGGATTTTTAATTTTATTAATCTGCATCTTACAATTCTTTTCCTGTTTCCAAAACTTTTCTTTCTCCTTCAAAGCCCTAAGCAATAAAGCTTTTTTCTGGTTTAGCTTAACAAGTTCAGGCAGAGTTGGACTTAAATCAAAAGCAAGTTCCTGGATTCTTAGGGCTTCCTCAGCTAGTGTTACATTAGAATCAATATTGCCAAAAGACTCTCTGTTCCATGTTCTAATCACTCTTTTAAGCCTAATTAATTTTAAATAGAATCTGATCATGCCTTTATCTTGAATTGGCTTTTCCCAATTTTCCTGAACTAAACCAAGAAACTCTGTCCTTTGGAACCAGGCATTAATAAATCTGAAAGGCTTTGGATATGAGGGCACTAAGTTGGACAATTAGAGCAGGAGAGGAGAGTGGTCCGACGTATGCCTATTAAGAATCTGGATTGATGAAGAAGGAAATTTAGAGCTCCATGATAGGGTACAAAGGCCTCTATCTAATCTTTTAGAGGTAGGGTTTCTCAGCCTAGAGTTACACCAAGTAAACAGATTACCTACAGTATTAATTTCCTGAATACCAGTGGAATTAATCCAGGTATTAAAATCTCTAATGCTTCCTAGAGCCGGGTTAGAAGGACCTCTATATTCAGACACATTTGTAATTGTATTGAAATCCCCTATGAAAATAGTGTCACCCTTAGAAATCAGCTTTAAATCTTTCCATAGAGCCTTTCTACCTTCTCTATTTCTTAAAGCATAAATGAAAACAGCCTCCATACAAAGATTTAAAGATTGGTGAGATATGTCAACATGCATAAATTGTTCATGAGAAGTCAGTAGTGAAGCAGAAATGATATTGGACCACATTAGCCAAATTTTCCCATTAGGAAGGAACAGAGAGTTGGAGAAATTTAGAGCAGTCATATAGGAGTGAAGTTTTGAGTTGTCGTGCATAGGTTCAATTATACATAACAACTGGATTTTCTTGAGTTTAAGTAGATTAGACAGTCTAAGCATAGATGTTTCCATACCACGTAGATTCCAAACCAGGAAATTAATGTTAACAGTAGCTGTCATATTTCACCTGATTTATTACCTTTTGTGGCCGATCTTAAAAGCATCTTATTCAGTTGGCTAAGATAGGTATTCTTTTTATTTTTAGCCTTACCTTGGTGGTCAAACTTACCCGGGGGCTCCAAAGCAGGAGCAGCATTCAGAATTTGTTGCTCAGAGGTGTCGAGTTCCAGGGTACCTTCCAAGTCCTCATATATAGTTCCACTGATTCCATCCTGATCCTGAATGTGAAGACCTTCTTCCTGTAAAATAGAAAATCTGTTTGACATCTTTCCATCTAGGGAAAGTGTAGGGTTAGAAATAGAGTCCTTCGTAGGAAAATGAAGTAAACCAATTTGCAGGTCATCTTTAGCATAAGATATCAGTGCTGGTTTTGAGTTTTCAGTTGCCTTTAATAACCTAGTGATAGAATTATTCGGGCTCTCTATGAGGTGGTTTTCTGATGCCTGAAATCTGCCACTACCAGGAGCTCTAGTTGCCTCAATTGGAGTATTAAATTGAGAATGGAAGTTAGGGCTCCATCTAGCCGTATCAGTGACAGAGGTGAAAGGAGCATTAGGAGAATCAGAGATCAGAGGTGGTAGATCAATTTTTTTTCCGGTTGCCTGCCACTGTGGGTTAGATTGAACCTGAATTGTGTTGGTTTCCTCAATTCTATCATTAGTATTTTGGGAGATAGCTTTACACTGTCCTAAAGAATGACCTAGTTTAGCACAGTGGCCACAATAGAGAGGAATATCTTCAAACTCAATTCGATACTTCCTATTATTCAAAATTGAACCAAGCCTAATATAGTGACACAGAGGTTTCAGTAAATCAATTTCGACACAGAATTTGATGGCAGAGGGCCTAGTAAGCATTTCAGTAGCAAAATCATTTTTTTATAAAGTCACTAATACTATTGCCAATTGCCTCTATAGAAGCAGAATTATAGTAATACAAAGGCACTTCCCTGATAGTACACCAAATCAGAACGATGGGAGATTCTTTTTGTGTGGAAAATTCCGGTGTCCACTTAAGCATCTTAAGCAGTATGCCATTGAAGTTCCATATTCCCTTCATCCAACATCGTTGATAGTCGTTAACCTGCTCAAATCTGATTAGTACGTGTTTATAATCCAAAGATCGTAATTGATACTTACCTTCGAACCCAATTGTTTTGAGGGCTACCTCCATCTGATCCATAGAAAACCTGCCTTTAGTAAACTTACCGACCAAAGCATTGGAATAGTGAGCCGAAAGTGTAGCAATTTGTTCATTAGAGTATAAGCAGGCAGGGTCCCCAAGATGAGTAGACTTTGGAATTAGCTCAGGATTATTAGGGAGCTATGTTGAAGGGGGGGGGGGGATTTGGTTTGAAGAACTGCAGCAAAGGTTTTTGGAGGTGGAGGATGATTGACCGTAGTAGCCGCCATATCGGACGGCAAGATTAAAGCTCCGCCAAGAGGCAAAGCGGCCAGAAGCAGCCAGCCCAGAGACCGTTGCCGGCAAATAACGGCTAGAAAAGAGGGGTTAGGGTAGAAGAAAGGGAATCACACACAATATCGCACCAACAATCGCACACAGATGAACAGTTTCTTGAGTTTCTAGGGCACATATACCTCAAGTGAGAATGCACTAACATGCTCTGCATAAGGATTGATACCGCTAATCAAGACTTTTTCGTGCAGGTTCAGGTTCTGATCTTATGCCTGTTACCTATCATCTTCTGCCAGTTCACCGAAGCTCGGGGTTTCTTTTCTCTGCTGACCATGCACATCCTTTACCTACTGGAAACCTACTGCTGGTATTCATGGTGGAAACTCGTCTGATACAACGGTTCGGGCGAGGGTTGTGATATTGCACTCCTTCAGTTACACTCTTCTGGACTCTCAAAACTCAAGCTTTGCACATATTTGATCTGGATCTTAAACTGCTTTTGGGGACTTCAGTTTCAGGAAGTTTTTAACTTTATAATATCACTGCTTGTAATTGAAGTTCCCTGGCTGGAGGCGAGAATTAACACAAGGGGTGAAGATTCCCGCCTTCGGATTGCAACTTCATCATCTATCCTTTTGCTAGGATAGTTGTTACACAAGTACTTCATTTAGCATTGGTAGGACTTTTGGGTGCAACCATGTTGCCTATCACGAACTAAGGTCAATCTGTTCTGTCTGTAAATCTTACTTATTTTGATGGAGGCTTGGGGAACCTCTAATATACCTTCCCCTACCCTCGGGTGTTTTTCATTAAAAAAACGATTCAAATTATCTTTATAATTAAAGAGCTAATTAAGACTAATAAAGTAATAAGTAATAACTGATTAACTGATAAGTTATAACTAATAACTAATTAGTAATTAGCTAATTATCTAATAACTTAGTAGGTAATTAACTAAGTTCATAAATTCATAATCTACGGCAAGTTAACTAATAACTAAATTTCTACATTTACGGGAAATATAAAAACTTAAAAACGGTCCAAACGTGGCAAACGATGAAACGAAACAAGACTTCCTCTGTTCCTCATTTATTTTAACAAAAATTAATTCTACAGATCAAATTCTTCTTCTTCAGAGTCCAGATTCCAGAGACGTCTTCCAGAGTCTCCACTCCAGTGTGGCAGTCTCCACTCTCCAGACTTCCTATTCTTTCTATCAGCACAGCAACTGCCACGAGTCCACGACGCACCAAGGATTCCCAAAAATATGGAGAAGTTATCAATTTCAATCCACTTCCACTATTTTCGCACGGAAAGAAATCGTACAACAGCAAGCACGGCTCTTGGCGCCCAAAGGTTCGTTCCCGCTTTATTTTACATTGAAGAATAAGATTTTGGTGCTCAAAGTCATGGTCTCCGAATCCGACGGAATTTAGCCCCATATGATATAACCATATCTACAATTAATATTATGTTTTCAGTTCCTAAATTCGAACTTCCTAAATTTCTAAAATCAGAAACACACCAGTTGCGTTGCTCCTCCGCCCCTGGTGCCCAGTCCTTAGCCACTGTAAACCCACCAATCTGCGAATGCCACTGAACCATGTAAGTGTCAACCAAAGTCCCAGTCGTGCTTCTCAATCTCAAAGAATCAAAGTAGATTTCTTTCATCACATAGTTTGTAATGTTGTGGTGTTGTTTCTGCATTGTTTTTGTTTTCTGGAAAAAAAGTTAATTTTTAGTTTGTGAAGTAATTTTGTTGGTTTTTATAGTGTTAAATATGATTTCCAAATAGAGTACGGTGGAATTTAAGTGATGAGGATGATTGTGTTGATATTTTTTGGGAAACTTCCATTGGAATTCTGAGTTATATGGAATTTGGTTGGGATAATTTCAGTGCTTGACTGGGATTGTGGATGATGGATTGCCATTTACTGAAGTGAATGTGTAGTTAATGAGGATGGAAAGTTTAAAGGTATTTGTCCGTATGCCATAGTCGAAACTCAAACCTCTTTCCCACTCTCTCTTTTTGTCATTGGATTCTTCATGAATGTTGTTTGATGTTTTTTTAAGCGTTCTGCAATTAGATGAAGTTTATTGGTGTTCTGTCATTAGTTGCATCTACCTTGGCAAAGATATTCGGGTATTTCTAAATAGGAGTTAATTAAGAAAGTAGTGATGTTTGGGATTTGCATAGTATCTTTACTTGTTTGTATTGCTGAATCCAGTAGAGGGATATTCTTAATAGTTGACTGTGACTTTTTCTTTCTACAGAATTATGAGCTCACTAAATGATAAAAATCATGAAGTAATGGATGCAGTCACAGGACTCGGAGCTGATGGAAATGAGGTTCCATCTTTTGAGGTGGGATCTAAGGGAGCATGGGTTGGTCGCAGGAGTAAAGTTTGGAAGGAGTTTATTCAAATCAGTAGAGCCGATAGTCATGATGGATATTTGAGAAGTCAATGCAAGCATTGTAAGGTGGGATCAATTATTGCTGAATCCAGTAGAGGGACTACTAATCATACGAATCACCTTGAAAAGTGTGCAGCGTATCAAGCTCATCTCCAGACTTTGAAGAAAGAAGTTGATCAGGTTAGATTTTTTGATCAAAAGATTTACCGAGACTTAGTAGCAAAAGCAATTATCAAACATGGTTATTCTTATTTCTGGGTTGAACATGAAGGAAATAGAGAGATTCACGAGTACTTGAATGATAAGGTTAAATGTATTAGTCGAAATACTGCAAAAGCAGATTGCATGAAGATTTGTAACACTCGGAAAAATCTCCTTAAAGCCATTCTGAAGCGTGCACCAGGTCGTATAAGTCTAACTAGTGATTTATGGACTTCTTGCCTTAGTGAAGGATATTTGTGTTTGACTGCTCATTTTGTTGATGAGAATTGGAAATTGAATAGCAAAGTTTTGAGCTTCTTTCATATCACACCACCACATTCTGGACTAGAAATTTACAAGGTTATAATAAAATTAGTTAAGGATTGGGCATTGATGATAAGCTTTTTTCTTTGACATTGGATAGTGCCTCTAGTAATGATAGAATGCAAAGTCACATGAGGGTGAGGCTTAATGATTGGGGATTCCTGTTGAATAATGGTAATTACTTTCATGTTAGATGTGCAGCCCATGTGCTAAATCTTATCGTTAAGGATGGACTTAAGGTGATTGAGAATGTTGTGGTAAAAATTAGGGAGAGTGTGAAACATATTAAGGGCTCCGAAGCAAGAAAAATTTCTTTTCGGAAAGTTGTGGACTTGTGTAGAATACGAGAGACTAAGTCATTGTGGTTGGATGTTGCTACTAGATGGAACTCTATGTACATGATGCTCGATAGGGCTCTTTTGTATAGAGATGCTTTTGATAATTTGCACACTGAAGATGTTACATATAAACAATGTCCAGAACCTTATGAGTGGGACATGGTTGTGAAAATTCGAGATGCTTTGGAACCATTTAATGTTATTACTGAGTTATTTTCTGGTAGTGACTATCCTACGGCAAATTTGTACTTTGAGAATGTCTGGAATATTGCTATATTGTTAAAGGACTTGGTTCAAAGTGAAGATGAGGTTTTGAAAGGAATGGCAGTAGAGATGCAAAGTAAATTTGATAAATATTGGGCTGAAAATGAAGAAAACAATTATTGCACCTTGTTTGCTTTTGCAATAATTCTTGACCCCCGGTGTAAACTTGATTTTCTCAAGTATTGTTATAAGAAGTTGTTTGACGGTGATGAGTTGAAAGTGGCAAGAAAAGTGAGTGACATATCTCTGAAATTGGCGATGCTATTTAATGAGTATTCTTTAAGGCCATCAAGTAGAATGTCTTCTCCATCAAACACTCAAACCAGATCCAACTCTAATGGGACCGATACACGCAAGCGCAAGTGTGACTATTCCGCGGTAAGTTTGTTGTCTTTAAAATAAATTATGATTAGTTAACTTATATTTTATTGCTTTGTTGTATTTTTAAGTACTTTAAATAGTTTATAATATGTAACTTATTTTTTCTGTAGGATTTTGATGTGGATGAGATGGATACTTTTAATGAAAAGTTAACGTTGCAAGTTTATTTAGATGAATCTAGAATTCCCAGGAGTAGCAAACTGGATGTTTTAGATTTTTGGAGAGAACAGGAAAAGAGATATGGTGTGCTTTCTGATATGGCTAGAGATATATTGGCTGTCCCTCTCACAACTGTTGCTTCAGAATCAACATTTAGCATAGGAGGTAGAATTTTGAACAAGTGGAGGAGTTCTTTCATTCCCGAAAATGTGGAAGCTTTGATAACTACACGTAGTTGGTTGCACGGCTATGAATGTAAGTGCTTTTTATTGGTCAATTTTCATGTTCTGTTTCATCTCTTCTTTTTACTTGAATAACTTTCTTTTGTTATCCATGAATCAAAGGCTTTGGAGACGAGGAATTTATTGGATGTCACGTGGAAAGGATATGATGGAATCTTGGTAATTGGTAAGTAATTAGTTGGTTCTTAATAATTTAATTTTGTTAAAATGATAGTTAGACTATGAGGGAACTGAACCTTTCTGACACCGGCAGTGATTATGTTTCTGAAGGCTTGGAAGATTTGTTCCAGCTCGAACGCCTTTTTATGCTTTGTTCAAGGTTGAAGCACAAGATCATGCCCAAAGGAACCAACTGACTCTGCTGCTGTGACTTTTAGCATTTGTTTACTTTCGTTTTTCTTCTTACTTGTTTGTGATGGTCACAGCTGTACTGAGATTGAGTGGTTTATAATTTATACATGATTGAGACTTCTATTTTTGTCGATGCTTTATAATCAGCTGATATATATGATATATATATTTCACATTCGATGATCACTGATCACTGTAATCAGAAAGTCAGTCAGTCAGTAAAAAAAGAGGCACAGTAAAAATGGTTGGTTGACACTGGCAGGTCTGCATTGTGTTTATAACATATATTTCTTCTGATTTCTCCATATAATCAGCATCTTCTTTCATATGGGATGCCAAAACTAGCCGGATCGTTTAACCACTGTGAATTTTTTTGTGAATGCAGTGTGCATTTAGTGGAACTTTGTAGAACCGATCAGCAATTTGCTATGAAAGCAATGGATAAGGGGATGATGCCCAACAGAAACAAGGCACGAAAACTGAATCGTCCGATTTTTTTAAGCCATCTCATTGATTAGTCCATGCTAATTCCCTGTTCTCGACTGATTGCAGGTTCATTGGGCTTGTGCAGAAAGAGAGATTTTAGACATGTTGGACCACCCCTTCCTTCCTGCCCTCTATGCTTCTTTTCGGGTAGAGAAAAAAATACTTCAAAAGAGAACAAGAACAAGCCTATGTATGTACATTTCCTTATGCATTCTAAGAATTTAATAATTGGTCTACTTTTTCAGACAAAAAGTCATATATGTCTGATAACTGATTACTGCCCTGGTGGTGAGGTGTTGGACAGACAACCACTCAAGGTGTTAAAGGAAGATGTTGTGAAGTAAGAAAATTTCATTTAAAAGGAGCCGATTAATATTTGATTCAATGTCGGGGAGTTCTGACTCATCTGTTGAATCTTTGCAGATTCTATGCTGCAGAAGTAATAGTGGCCTTGGAGTATCTTCACTGTCAAGGTAGGCCTCAGTTTCCTAGTCCCATAACCATTAGATTGTAAATTTTTTATTCAGTTTGCGAATAAATCAAGTCTATATTTCTGTGGTAGGTATAATATACAGAGATCTGAAGCCCGAAAATGTTCTACTGCAAAACAACGGGCATGTGGCCTTAACTGATTTTGATTTATCCTGTTTGACATCCTGCAAGCCACAGGTTTGTTTGATTACCTCCTCATTTTTCTGAACTTGAACATTTCATTTCACCTGAATTTGTCAAACATGTTCTGATGTTCCATTTCTACCATTGCTTTGCTCAGCTCTTAGTTTCAGAGGTAAATGAAAAGAAAAGGACTCACAAAGGTCAACAAGATCCTATATTCTGGGCTGAACCAATGCGTGCATCAAATTCCTTTGTTGGAACTGAAGAATACATTGCTCCGGTTGGTATTGAGAACTTGGTTTTTCTTGAAGATTCTGAGTTCAAAACAATTGAACTAATGAAACCTTTTCTTTTATAAAATGTACAGGAAATCATTTCAGGAGTAGGCCATACTAACGCAGTTGATTGGTGGGCTCTTGGTAATTTTCAAATTTTGGTTTTGGATTTTGGATTCTGGGTTGTATTCAAAATTTGAACTTGTGAAATATTGAGTTGGGATATGGAGGTGATGAAAATTTGGTGTTTTTGATATTTTTTTGATGAAAACAGGCTCTTTCCGGAGGTCCGATGATACAAGCTCGCAACTTTGCTGTGATAACTGGTGTTAATGCTGGTATTTTGTGTGCCTTGAAAAGAATAAGAGGCAAGGAAGATGTGCAGTCTAGGTAATTCAAACTCATACAAACACTAATATGAGAATAGCCTATGAAGGCCTAACTGATTTTTTTATCATGATCATAGAACCTAGATATCTTCCTGTCATAACGGTGATATTTTGTGTATCGTTCTTGTTTAACATATATCACTCTCTGTATGTGTTGAAAGCATTGTCTTTTAAAATATTGTAGCATGGCAGCTGCTTTTGGATCGGGTGCCATATTTTCCTTAGTAAGCGGTATGGGAGGGCCAAATCCAGCAATGAATGCTCTATCATCTGGGATGCTATTTGTACTCTTCCAAGGTGGTATCTTCCAGGTAATTGACCACATGAGATCATTCTATTCTATGAATACAGATAGTTTTTTAGGCATCATGAGTTTGCTAGGGATCTTTACAAAGACCATCGGTTATCATTGAGATTTTTAAAATGACATGTTTTTATTCTGGTTTGTGCAGCTTGGACAGAAGTTTTAGCAGCCACCAGCTGAAGACGTGTTCTATTCTAAAACAAGGTCCATGCTGTCCAACCTCGGATTGCAGAACTACGAAAAGAACTTCAAGAAGGGCTTGTTAACTGGCAACACACTGCCTTAAGATGTTCTATAGATGAACTTAATTGGGAGCTTTTTAATATTTTCGCACTCTGGGATCAAATTAAAGCTTTGAACTCTATTTTCTGGTGCTGTTGTTGATCTGTTGAGGTTAATTTTTATTTTTCACTGTTTACTTTTCCCCTAAGTCCCACCTTTGTAAGTCCTAAAAAGGAGTAAACAAACACAAATATTGGAATTTGGATGGAATAGCCAGAGTCAATCTCATCTAGTATAGTCAATTCTGCACCAAGAACCTGTTTAAAGAAGTTAGTGCCTTCCAAATTGGTACAATCAAGTTTAACTAAACAGATACAAAAGAGGAAAACGGAGAAAAGCTTCTTATCTACCATGCAAGAAAAGGAAGTTGGGAAGACGAGCTGGTGCCCATTCACTCACATCTCAAATAAAGTAATCAAGCACTCGAAAAATGCGGATTTTAGCAGTTTACTAGAAACTAATAAGTAATAACTAAATGACTTCTACTTTTAACTTAAGCAGATCTTATCTTAGCAGTGTATCAGAAGCTTTAAAATGGTTTATACTTTTAAAATAAGTAGTTTTTAAGATGTTTATCATACACATAAAACTTGATTCTGCTTAGAGCACGAGCAGATCTTGACATTTTTACCAGACACTTAGAATTACAACTTCTTAGTTTAT
The DNA here is from genome assembly GCA_037428765.1 of Rubia yunnanensis. Lineage (NCBI taxonomy): Eukaryota > Viridiplantae > Streptophyta > Magnoliopsida > Gentianales > Rubiaceae > Rubia > Rubia yunnanensis. Next base: position 73,171,487 of record CM075061.1, on the reverse strand, counting down.
AAATTATAAGCCACACATGCTAAGTACGGTAAGTACATGGCAAGACGTAACTGTGTCTCGAGAAGGTGTTGTTGTGGGCATATGGCATGGATCACAGAAGACGGAGCCTTGAACTGTAATGACTGATGCGTGATGTCGGGATTCTAGGCCCTTCTTCATAGGATCGAGCCGGGAGGAAGAATTATTATAAAATAATTTTAAATTAATAATTTACAATGTTCTTTTATTTTATACATAAATTTTAAATATACCCTTAAAATAATTTCATCCAACTATGCTATTAATACACATTTTAAATTTATAAATTTAATTTATTATGTAATATTTTAATATTAAATAACATATCAACACTATTTATAATTGTGATGTTATTTTCAACTAAATATGATCAAGTTAAAATTTTAGACAATAACAATTGTAACACACTATTCAGTCATATGACTCATATCCGGGTCTTGTTTGGATTGAGTTAACATTAATCTGGATATCTTCAAATTTGGGTTAACATCAATTCGGTTAATTTTGAATCGAGTAGTAGTCGGCTATGATCAGGTTTCTTTCAGGTACGGGTCCTTTTCGGGTTCGGATTCAGGTTCGGTCCAAGTGCGGGTCCTTTTTGGGTTTCGGTTCAGGTTTGATTTGGGTTCAGGTGTTGTTCGAGTTTGGGTCTCATCAGGTCTGGCAATTTAAGTTCGGGTGCAGTTCAATCGGGTGATTTTGGTTTCCGGTTATTGATTGGGTCTCACTATTTGGGTGCCAGTTCGATTCGATTCGGTTATTTAATACTTGGTTTTTGGGTTCGGTTATATTTTGCCAGGTCTAATATCTACCCTCTTTGTCGTAGGTCCCAATATGGATGCTTTGGCTAACTTCTCGATGTTATACCTTTTACCCGATTGTCCGAAGTTAGCCAATGCTCTTTGTGTGACCAGATGCCCTAAGTATTATGCCATTATACCTACCATACTGCCCATAGATTTCTTGCCGGTCTTTTTGTCCCCTATTGCTAAACATTCCTGCACAAAAAACCCCACCAAGTTTGGGTAAAAGTTACTCTCAGGTGTCATTGCCCAAAGGCAATGAATATCTGAACCTGGGCATTACGTCAGTTCACCATGGCAAAAAACCCCCTTAGCTGATAGTCGGTGAATATAACAAAATGCAGGTGAACCAGAGTGGTACTCTTGCATAGGTTCTTCCAATTAGTGCCTGTTAGTTACACCCAAAAGCGTCCAAGAGAGAAGGGTACCCCCTTACAATGTGTTTTCTGGATCTCTTTGACACACCTCCACCCAAAGGCATGCATTAACTCCTGGTGGGTCATCTTGTACTCTTTATCGTCCAGGTTGAATTTGATCGCCTTATGTCCATTATCATTCACAACCAGCCATAGAGTAGCTAGGACATCTAGGGTCCACCTGAAGTACTTCTTTGACTGTCTCTCGAGAAACCCCTCTTTACCTACTCATCCTAATAGGTAAGTGACGGGCTCGAGTAAGCCTAGAGCCACTAAGGTGTCCTTACATGCAAATCCAGTCTCTAAAATGCTCCTCTCTAGCCCTCTCAAGTTCCTCCACCTCCGGACTACGATTCCGGAGATGTTGGATAACCCTATAGACTCTTAGGTCATAAACATGGTGTTACGAAGCATAGAATTCGTTGGCATGGGGTTTTCACCCTTCGTCGACTTCTTTCTCTTCTCCCCCCAAGTAGACTTGCACTTCTCAAAAACATTCTTCTTAGGTGGCATCCTATCAAAGTGAATACAAGAGTTGTGATAAGATCATAAGTAAGGCATGACCTACCATTCAGTAAGATAACATTCTCCCAAATAGCCCAACCATTCAAAACATGATAATCTAAGCACGTAGGCTATTTATACAAGAACATTCCTCATCAAATAACAAACTCATGTAAGTTTTCACCAACCTATCAATAAGATCATGCAATCAAGATTCACTCTCTCTTAAATCACCCAACAAAGTAAGATCACATCATTCAAGCATAATAGCACATCAATCTGCCCAACACTTTCTTCAACACAAGATCATGCATACAAACCCAAACACATCTCTCAAAAACACACACTCATTCAAGAATCACACTTTTCATAACACCACCACAATGTCAATGAAGCATATAAACAAAGATTTAAAGGGGTTACTCAAAATTTGAAGCTAGGATTTGTGAGACCCACACGGGAAGAAGTAAAAATTGCTAATTTTTGGAAGAAAGTTTCAATTTTTGCGAGTTTCACCAAGAGTTTGTGAGAGGGAGTGTTTCTTGAGAAGGAAGAATGAGTCAAATGGTAGAATCTGGTGGAGAAATGTACCATGGGATTAGAATTTCAGCCTAGGTGACTAGGGAGAGAGGTACAATTAGGATAAGAATGGTTTTTTAAAATGCCCAATTTAGGGGAAAATAGTACAAATCAATTAGTTCCAAGGGATATTGGAAGTATTTTCAAAAATCCTAAGGAATTAGGGAATTCCAAAATTCTTGAGGCAAAAATGCATTTTTGAGTTTGAAATTCAGAAATTTAAAAATTTGCATTGTTGGAACAAATAAAAATTGGAAAATCTATTTTACGGGCAAAATGTGTCTAGCACGAACCATAGGCTCACACCAAACATTTTGGCACGAAGCAGAGCCTTGTGCCGAACTCCTTGGCATGAAGCATAGCCTCACACTGAGCATCACAACACGAAGCATAGCCTCGCACCGAGGCATTCACCCAAAATTTCCTGAATCCTTAATTTTTCCTCTTTCTTTCAAAAAAATACATCACCCATCAAATGTGATTCCATTCAAACACAATCAAGAGTCTCAAGCTCAAAATTTCAATCCAAACAAGATTTTGATCTTGAAATTCTCATAGAAAAACAAGAACATGCAAAAACTATCTAATCACCACCAAAAACATGAAAGCAAAAGAAACACCATTTATTTATTGTCTTCCTCATGACTTTTTCTTCTTCATGCAATTTAGTTCGAACCACCTACATGTGGGTCTCCGGAATCTCCATCAGTGACTCTACCCACGATGAGATCATTGTGGATAGGTCTCCACAATGAGCCATATTTACCTTCAGACCTCTTGTCCGTCATAAGAAATTAATAACCATGTCTCGCTAACATTGAGTCTGCGAATGTCACTTTGGGGCTAGGGGGAGGTCAATGGGGTTTTAAAATCTTGAAAATATCCCTTTCCATCTGCAAGTTAGTTAGCATAGAAAAATAATCTAGCACAAACATATTATCCATCGCATCATGCAATTCATTGGACTCATCATTCATATCATCAACATGGAATTAATTCAAACATTCACGCTCACTGGTAATACAAGAAGATTTATCATGCTCATCACATAGGGTTATGATCTGCCTCCCCCGAGGGTCGTTAATTATTGCTAATTAACCCAAGCGGAGGCTTTCTCGCATGGTGGTCAAAAGATAGAAATTTATAATTTTGCACCCGTTCTCCCTGTTACGCTACCCATGGAGTAGTTAGAGATAAGCCATGGGTTTTTCCACATAGATGCTTGGTCTAAATATTAGTCAAAACACAACCTCATACGGGTGGTCAATCTGCATGAGTGAAAGGAATAGCTAGTAAAGAAAACATGAGGAGGGGGGGTTTCAAACTAACAACAACTACGAAGTATAAAAGTAAAAATTAAAGTAAGCTATTTAACTAAGAACTTGGGTAGTCATTGAGCAACATGGTAAATCTAATGTTTCGATCCTTGATTAATTCACATAGAAATTTAGGCAAACCTAATAGAGTGTTCATAACACAGGGTGTTGCCGATGGCATGCACTTTCTCGTCCTTGTCACAGTGGGTGCACTTGCAACACTCCATCGACACCACCATCATAATGAGGGGAGCACAACAAGGTGAGACCATTGTTGTAAGTCTATTTCTCCCCCGTGCGATTGCATCCCAGGCTTCCACCACGAGTGTACTACTTCCCAATGGTCTTATCAATTAGCCTAAAGGGTCATTCACACCTTCTCTACGATCTAAGGCCTCTCACACCCTAGCTTGCTACTATTCGCTATCTCTACCTGGAACTTCTCGGACAACTTTACAAAGTCAGCTAAGACTGGTGTGAGCAAATAAGTTAGAGTAAACTCTAGTCCCCCATGCACACACCCACGCAGACGCGTACTCCCTTACATCCAAGTTTCTCTTCTCAAAAGGGTATTGATATTTTCACCATACATGAATATAGCCCAAAGTGTGTGATCATATGTGGTGCACTATTCGTGCAATTCAAATAATCAAGAATAATCACAATAGTATCATGAATAAAAAATTAGGATGAACTATAATCTCACAAAACATATAAATTAAACCATGCTTCAACAATTTATCCCCAACCTTTAGAAACTACTCCATAGATATGAACTTCAATGAAATATTTGAATTCCACATCCTAGGATCAAAGCCAACGAAAGAAAAGAAAAGGAGAGATTTTCTCTCTCTCTCTCTCTCTCACTTTCTCTAAAGTTTCTCTCCTAATTAAAAAAATGATCAAACCTCTAATCTAGAAAAGAAAAGAAAATCTCTCCTTTATCAAGTCCCTAACTAGAAAAACACACCAACAATGCTAAACTACTCTATTTTTTTTCAAAGCTCGGGTTGCGTCCCAAGAAGCTCTGTCTATTTAAGGTCATCAGCATTACCCTAATGTTATTCATATGGCGCGGGTTTGTACCCAATCACCATGGACAACCAAACATGGAAATGTGGGGGTAAGAATCTTTCAAGAGGAAGATATAGTAGAGGAGAAGTCAACCTTAGAGGGAAGGTGGTTTGGAAGTTTAGCATATTCCACTGGCTTCCCTATGGTTTCCTCTAAGGTTTCAAAAAATGTAGGAGTTGGTTCCATAGGTGGAGGTAGGGGTGAAAATAGGTAATATGAAAAATTAAGTATAATCACCCCTTCCTCGACTTCTTCAATCTCAACAAATAATTATATCCCCTTTAGATTCATCTACAAAAAGTTCATACTAAACTAGGGATGGTTCATTTTTGAAATACTGGGTTTCTAGTTGGCTCACCCTTTTCATCAAATCAAGAACTTGCCCTTTAAATTTCTCAATGCTTAAGAATAGTTAAGTTCCCAAATCGCTAATCTCGCTAACCATTTGTGATTAGAGTAAATCACTACTCTTGGTTACATTAGCTATAGCTTGCAAAATTTCTACATAATCCAATTCGGGAACCAATCATAGGGATTGGTTTTGGGACATTGGGTAAGTTGGTGAAATCCAACTATCTAACCCAAAGTGTTAGTTTCCCGATGCATCTCCATACCACAAATCTAAGTTACCGCTAAACCTCAAATTTGGAGAATCGTGGTATGGGTACCAATTTTGATCCCATCGGTCTTGGGAACCAATAACTCCTACCTCTCTCTCACTTCCACTCGTCAAAGATCAAGACTCCATAGGGTGGTCACAATAACATATCCTACAAAATCTCACTCGTTGAACTTCTCTTCTCCCAAAGTCACTCAACCTTAGGCAACACTCTGTAGGATGATCATAATGACACACCCTACAAAGTATCATCCGTTGAGTACTTTCCCACATCTTTTTCTTTTCCAACTAAACACAAAAAAAGGAAAAAACACAAAAAATTTGGAATCGTAGTACAAGATTCCTTTGTTTGCACTAAGAACTCAAGTAATACCTACTCTGACAAATAACAAAAATAACAAAAGCCTCAATATTGAAGTTTGTTACTGATTTTCCGTTAGATATATGGCTATGGTGAAGTTGGTATTGTTGTTGAAGTATCGAATAATAATATAAACATATCAATTCAATCTATTAGAGGGCTACTTAAGGACTTTGGTGGAAAGATGGTTGATTCTTGCTCCATTTTGTTTATGTTCAATCCAACCTCTAATCTGAAAAAGGAGAGATTTTCTCTCTCTCTCTCTAAAGTTGCTCTCCTAATTTAAAAAATGATCCAACCTCTAATCTAGAAAAGAAAAGAAAAGAAAAAGAGAAGGAAAGTAGAAGAACTCTATAGAGAGAGAGCTCTCCTCTTCCTTCTATCTAAACTAGAGAGAGAAAGAAATATACATAATGACTACTCAGGTTTTAGTAGAAAACTAAGGCTCCTATATATAGTAGTCGAGGATTTGGCCTAAAGATAGGCCTAAAATAGGCCTAAAATAGGTCAAAATCTAGTCACCTTTCCCTCTTGTGGCATAATCTTTCTCAAATAAATTTCTAAATCCGTGAACCTTATGGAGCTGGGATTTATTGCGTTGGATAGAGCTCGGAAATATGAAGATTTTGATATATGGTAAAAGGAAATTGGATTAAAATTGAGATAGTTATGACCAAAATAGTGAGAAACCATAGTTCAGCCGCCCTTGGCACGTGCCGTAGTGGATGGGGCGGTTTGTGCTGTGTCATTGTCCTTAGTGGCGGCCACGAGATCTGGAGTGGGTCGTGCCTCTTCATGTGGCATAGGACAGTGGGATTGGTGCGGGCCACATTGCACCTCTGGCGCGGCTGTGATGTTTAGTGTGGGGCGCCAACAGTGTGTTGATTTGAGGCTTTTGCTCCTCACCAGTGGCCTTTGGCGCGGGCCATGGTCGGGAAGGTTGATCCACTCAGAAACGTGAAACGGGCCATGTTTTTTCCCTCAACTTGCTGGCCGGTCTTGGTATCTTGGACTTGGAACTGTATGGGACCTCGAGAATGGGATGTCCCACACCCATACTTAGCCAATTAGGTGGAAACTTGAGATATAGGCTTGCGGCCAGTGGCATTTGGCGTGGGTCACGCCAGTGCCTTGTGCCGAGCATTTTGACACGAAACTTTTCCTCGTGCCGGTCATCTTGGCGGGGGATAGCTTTTTTGGCATGGGCTGTTGGTGCCACCCATGGGTGGCTTACCCTGTCCCGTGGTACCTTGACCGGCTGAACTTGTTTCCTTTTCTAGGTGAACCATTGGTCCGATTTGTGAATATAGTAGTCAATTTATAGTGCTCTAGAAGATGAATCCAATGGAATTAGCCTTGAAGGCTAATTCTTCTGGGATCGCTCTCAGACTTTAGCACAACTCATTGGACCACAATTGACTGTTTCTCCCTTGGCAGTTTTGAACTCCAGTGCCGCATATCTTTGGCTCCATCCTTCTACTACCACGATTTGATGTTCATGGCATTCATCTACTACCATTATGGAGGTGAATTTCCTTTGATCTCTTCTAACTTCCTTGTGAACGACCTTCAATATCTATAACTACCCTTGCGAACGGCCTTCACATAGAAAGTAACCAAAAAGTACCCACGGTCGACCCACTAAAGATGAACAAATGGAAGATCTAGGAGCTCGTGGATACAGGATGTGTATTAGTACTAATTAAGTCTAAAAAATGCGAGATTTAGACAAGAAAATCAAACATGGCGGTCAAAACCCCTTGTCACGTAAACTCAACTAATACTAGTAATCTACAAAATAAAACTAGCTAAAAACTATGCCAAATGCAATGGTTAACACACGCATAATGAAGGAGATCAGACTCCTCACACTTAACCCTTTACTCATCCTCGAGTAAAAAAAATAAAAGACAGAGAATCAAGCAAAATGTAGCATGCATGCATTAGTTAACCGAGGCATTAAAATTATTCCTAGATTACCCCGTGATCCCTAAAAGAGTAAGAATCTCACAACTCTCACACTCCCCAAAAAACATAAGAAATCTAACCACCCAAAAGTAAAATGTGGAAAATGGTAAGACAAAAAGATAAGTGTTAAGCTAGCTTACTTTTCCCAAAATGATCCCAAAGTAATCAAAGAGTCATCTTAAAAAACAATCCACCGCACAAGCATGAATCATCAACCTAGTTTTTTTTCCTCTCAATTTCTCTCATTTTGCCTAGGAGTCATTTTGGGTATTCATCCTAGCTTTAACACACAAAGGGTACTCACTCCTCACCTTTTTCCACACGGCCTCTCATTTTTGCATAGGCTCGTAAGCCTAGCCGGGCCTAGCTTCTCATTTTTACCTAGGCCATTCAACCTATCCGGACTTTTCCCAATGTTACCCAATTCGCCTTTTTGAATTTTCAACTTGTCCGGGTTTTTAATTTTTTTAATTTCTCAAAATTTTCAAAATGCTCTTGGAAGAGCTATTAGGTACATAGAAACAACTAAAAATAATATATGCTATCAAATCCCCTTCCCCACACTTAAAGCTTGCATTATCCTCAATGAATATACAAAATCAAATAACATATGTCACATGAAAGAAATAAGAAAGCACATATATTGAAAAATGAGCACTAAAGTTTGTCTTGAAATGTAAGAAAAAGCTACCATCACCCCAATATACTACCCTAAACTTTATCAAAAAATTTCAATCTAACCACTATCATGCATCACAAATCAAATAAGGAATTGAAGCACAATGGAGAGTTACCTCTTAGGTCTTGATGTGTGTGTTTGAAGGGTTTTGAGGCTAGGTGGATTTTGGGTGGTACTTTGGTGGTAGTAGGGTGGTGGTAGGAAGAAATGGTGATTGAGGTGTCGGAAAGTATGTGAATTTGATGGGTCGTGCACGTCTACACTCCCCATGAATTTGGGGTTTGGTTCTCCTCCTTGTCCACCATTTTGAGCATCATGAACCATGTATGTCTACATGGTCCATGAGTTGGACTCCCCATTTACTCACCTTCCTTCAATAAACATATGTTTTCTACAAAAAATACATGCACACCAAGTGTAATAGTGTCCCAAAAAAAAGCTACATATAGAAAAACACACCAACAATACTAAACTACTCTAATTGTTTTTCAAAGCTCGGGTTGCCTCCCAAGAAGCTCTGTCTATTTAAGGTCATCGACATTACCCTAATGTTATTCATATGGTGCGGGTTTGTACCCAATCACCATGGACAACCAAACATGGAAATGTGGGGGTAAGAATCTTTCAAGAGGAAGATATAGTAGAGGAGAAGTCAACCTTAGAGGGAAGGTGGTTTGGAAGTTTAGCATATTCCACTGGCTTCCCTATGGTTTCCTCTAAGGTTTCAAAAAATGTAGGAGTTGGTTCCATAGGTGGAGGTAGGGGTGAAAATAGGTAATATGAAAAATTAAGTATAATCACCCCTTCCTCGACTTCTTCAATCTCAAAAAATAATTATATCACCTTTAGATTCATCTACAAAAAGTTCACACTCAACTAGGGATGGTTCATTTTTGAAATATTGGGTTTCTAGTTGGCTCATCTTTTCATCAAATCAAGAACTTTCCCTTTAAATTTCTCAATGCTTAAGAATAGTTAAGTTCCCAAATCGCTAATCTAGCTAACCATTTGTGATCAGAGTAAGTCACTACTCTTGGTTACATTAGCTATAGCTTGCAGAATTTCTACATAATCCAATTTGGGAACCAATCATAGCGATTGGTTTTGGGGCATTGGGTAAGTTGGTGAAATCCAACTATCTAACCCAAAGTGTTAGTTTCCCGATACATCTCCATACCACAAATCTAAGTTACCACTAAACCTCGAATTTGGAGAATCGTGGTATGGGTACCAATTTTGATCCCATCGGTCTTGGGAACCAACAACTCCTACCTCTCTCTCACTTCCGCTCATCAAAGATCAAGACTCCATAGGGTGGTCGCAATGACATATCCTACAAAATCTCACTCGTTGAGCCTCTCTTCTCCCAAAGTCACTCAACTTTAGGCAACACTCTGTAGGATGATCATAATGACACACCCTACAAAGTATCATCCGTTGAGTACTTTCCCACATCTTTTTCTTTTCCAACTAAACACAAACAAAGAAAAAACACAAAAAATTTGGAATCGTAGTACAAGATTCCTTGGTTTGCACCGAGAACTCAAGTAATACCTACTCCGAAAAAAAACAAAAAAAAAACAAAAGCATATACTAACTACTCTACTAACATGTAATGCCTAAATGACACGTAGACTGAATAGCATCTCCGGTAGCGGTACAAAATTTTTACTTGCCTCCCTTCGGGGTTGTTAATTGTAGTTAAGGTTAAAAGATATAGTTTTACACCCATTCTCACTGCTACGCTACCTATGGGGTAGTTAGCGGTAAGCCTTAGTTTGTCCACAGAGATGCTAGATCTAAATTTAAATCAAAACACAACCTCGTACAGGTTTTCAATCCACAAAAGTGAAATGAATAGCTAGTAAATCAAACATGCACAAGGGTGGGGGTTGGTTTTTCAAACTAACAACTAATAAGCATAATAGTAAAAAGAAAAGTAAGCTATTTAACTAAGCACTTGGGGAGTCATTGAGCAACATGGTTAATCTAATGTTTCGATCCTCGATTCATTCACATAGAAATTTAGGCAAACCTAATAGAGCGTTCATAACTCGTGGTGTGGCCAATGGCATGCACTTCCCCGTCCCTATCACGGCGGGTGCACTTGCAACCCTCCATCAACACTGCTATCATGAATACAACAATGTTAGACCGTTGTTGTAGGTCTACTTCTCCCACGTTCGGTTACGTCCCGGGATTCCACCATGAATGCACTACTTACCAATGGTCCTATTAATTAGGCCAAAGCATTGTTGGCACCTTATCTATGATCTAAGGCCTCTCACACCCTAGCTTGCTACTATTTTCTATCTCTACCAGGAACCTTTCAGGACAACTTGACAAAGTCAACTTAGACTGGTGTGACGACAAATAAGTCAGAGTAAACTCGAATCCCCAGTGACTGGCGTGGGCTGCGTCATCTGGCGCGAGCGCTAATAGAGTGCTAAAATTGAGGCTTCTGATCCACGCTCGTGGCCAGTGGTGCAAGCCGTGGTCAGGAAGGGTGCTCCGCTCATAAACTTTGGTGTGATCCATGTGATTTCCCACACCCCACCATCTGGTCTTAGTATTTTGGACTTTGAATAGTGTGAGATGTTGAAAATGGAATGTCACGAACCTATAGTTAGCCGTGTGGACTGGGCCTTAGTCTTGTGATAGCGGCCTGTGGTGTCTATCACGAGCCGTGCCATAGCCTTATGCTAGTCTTCTTGGCATAGGGCTTCTCCTTTGGGGCAGGCTGTTGGTGCCAACCATGAACGGCCCATGCCAACTCGTTGGTGCTCGGCTGGCTGAACTTGTTTCCTTCACTCTGGGTGAACCGTTAATCCGATTTGAGAGTTTTTGTAATCGATTTTGTAGTGCTCGAGAATAAAAATGTAATGGATTAAGCTTTGAAGGATAATTCTTCTCGAATCATTATCTTACGTAAGAAAAACTCAACGAACCACGATTCACCATTCTTCGTTGGCTGGTTTGAACTCCATTGCCATATATCTTTGGATTCAATCTCCTTCTTCCACACATTGATGCTCAAGGCCTTCATCTACTACCATTCTAGTGTATATGGTCTTCATCTTAGGTGGTCATCGTCGAACCTCTCAATGTTAAATTAATAAGCCCTAAATACTTCCTATCTACAACTAAGTAGACACTGGCAAGTCGGGGGTCATCCATGAAGAAGATGATTTTTCTTAAGGTTTTAAACATACAAGGATGATATTAGGCTAGAAGTAGATATATTGATATATAAAAGCAAGTAAAAGGTGGGGGTGGGGGGTTGGTTGGTGTTGATCCTAATTTATGAAATTAATAGACAAGATAACAAGTAAAGTCAAGTAACTATGCTAATCATCAAACAAACAAAAACGAGATAAAAAATACAAAATAGAAAGCCTAGGGAGAAATTGATATCCACTTCCAAACCTCATGTAGATCATTGAACCATTCACCCATTCCATCACATTCATTTCCTATGGGGAATGCTATCACTTCCATTTAAATGGATAGACATTCTTTTCTTCTTAAGAGTAAATCACAAATATGTTCTATGACCATTTGCAAACCTCATTGATAATCACTTTAGACGTTCAACGACCATAAAGATATTTCATCACTAGCATTATACCGGAAAGTCCATAGATTTGATAAAAAAAAACTTTCTACCAAAGACATAGCCATTTAACCAAACAAAGAATTCATGAGGTCAAGCCTAGAATAATCAACATTCAATTTTCGTTGTTTAGATAAAACCTAGAACAATAAACATTAAAGATTCAAACTTTCATTGCTTCTGTAGGATAAATATGAGAACAATTCACATTAACATACTCATCTATCAAGAATCACAACACATTATGTACAAGAAGTTCTAATTCCATATTCTTGGATTTTCATGTCAAAGATCTAAAAAAATTTCCACTTTCCTAACACCCTAACACCCTAACACCCTAACACTCCAATCATACAAACACTTCATATACTCAAACAACTCATAGCATAAATGTAGTAAAACATAACATTAAAACACATGAATGATAAATAATAAATGCTTCAAGATAGAGTGAAATAGGGGTTCTTACTACATAGATGTGGAGACTTACATCAATTGCTCCCAAGAACAAGCTAACCTTGATAATGAAAATGCATGATTAGTCCTACAAAAACTAAGAATAGAAAGAAGAAAAACTAGGGTTTGAAACCCAGAAAATTGTACGAGAAGAAGAGGTAAAAAGAGAGAGGATAAGGTGAGTATTTATAGTACAAAAAAGTAAGAAAAGTTTCGGCCACCCTTCCATCGCGACTCGTGACCAATCCATCGCGAGTCACAACTGAGCCAAGTTTCAACATCTTGATTTCTTTCTTCTTTTTGTCTCAAGTCCTCCTCTTCTTTTTACTTGTCTTCAATTCTTCAAGTCTTCAGAAGCTCAAATTCAAGTCTTCAAATCTTCAAAGGTAATCTTCAAAGTCTTTGAACAAGTTGCCTTGTCACACAAAATCCTCTAGAAAAGTAATAAAAGCGTAAAAGTCGCTTTTAACTCTCCTTAGAGAATTTCAAGGCAAAATGCCAAATCCACAGCACAAAAGTGTACAAAGGTGAATCATAAAATTCCCAAAAATAACCATATGAATTGGGCACATCAAACCTCCTCTCACTTAAACTTAGTCGCCCTCGAGTAAGAAAAGATTCAAGCACACGAAGGAATTAATATGTCCACATCCTAAACTAATATTCCCCCAATAAAAGCGTCACAAAAACTCTCAATATCATAAATCCCAAAATCAAAGCAGCTGAAATGAGAATTTTTCACACACACAACCCTAATCCCCAAATCTAACCAAACCTGCCACTTATCAATTCACTACCCATAAAACACTTCAAAGTCCTAAATTGATAATCCCAAAGTCCAATGACACAAAATTAAGTTTAAACCATACTTCACTTCATACCAATATATCAACAAAAAAATCCAGTGGCACAAAATAAAGTAAAAACCATATAGGAGGTTCAAACACATACTTCACTCGATACCATTATATTAACCCAAAAATGAAGTATACAAAGAATTGAGAATTTCATAATCATACTTTCTTCTCAACCCGCTAAGTTACCTAATCCTAAGACGTCCTATGATGTTAGGCTACCCGATCCATACATATGTTGACTGCAACCTTATGACTCCAACGCCGACAAATGAGTAGAAAAGTAACAAAATTTTCTTTTTCTTATTTTCTCTCTGTCTCTCATTCTCTCATTTTTCCTAGGAGCCCCTTTGGGTTTTCATCCTAGACACACATCATATTTCTTTTGGCTCACATCTCGCCCATATTTAGCCTCTTATTTTTGCCTGGGCTGCCCTTTCGGGTTTTTGACCTATCCGATTCCCAATGTTGCCTAAGTTGCCCTCTCGTGTTTTCAACTTAGTGGGTTTTCTTTTTATTTATTTTTATTTTCCATTTTCTTTTTTAAAAATTTTTAAATTATTTTTTCATCCTTTTTCTCTTGTTTTTCCAATCAAAAGTAGCAAAAAACATTCCAAATCAAGCTTGCATGAGTGTGAGTCATCTAACCCCTCCATGCACTTAAAACATTACAATGCCCTCAATGTAAACATATAAGAAAGGAACAATAAAAACTCAAGGTAAGAGTTAGAGTGACTCCCATTTCTCCACATAGTCGCCACTGATACAGCATGATCAAATTTATTTGTATAGAATCGGTCCCGAAATTTGTTTTGGAACTGGAGGGGGGAGCAAAAGTGCCATAAAAGAACTCACCCCTCGAGCAATGATTTGAGGTGTGGTGGTTCTTTGGAGTATTTGGTAGAGATGAAGAAATGATTATACAGTGTTCAAAATAAGATGAAAAGCTGATCTCTCCATCGTAGATCATGACAGTATGTCATGACTCGTGATGCCTTGTAGCGAATCACGACAAAGCCATCATGAGTCGCGACATCTTTTGTCTGCGAGCTCACTTCTTTAAGAAATTGTTCTAATTCCATGGCAGCTCGCGATGCCCATGTTGTGACTTGCAACAAGATGGTGCTGGGAGTTCATTTGCGCTTCCCTGTTCATCGCGACTCGCTAAATCTCGGTCGCGACTCGAGATAGACAGGGTATCCCAGCATTTAGAAAGCTTTTCTTACCAACTTTCTAAGCTTTTATTTCTTTGTCATTGATCTCATTCCTTCATCTCCTCCAATGCAATGCACTTAACTTTGCTACTAAATCATAGAAAAACACACCGTGAAAAGAACAAGATAAAATAATGAAAATAATCAACAAAAGCCAAATTTGTTTATGTCGTTGGCATGACATAAATCTGTATGTTTAAGGTTTTCGGTATGACCCTAATGTTATCCATAGGTGAAGGCTTGGACCCTTTCACTATGAGCATCCAAAAATAGAGAGGTGGGAGTACAATACTTTCAAGAGGAAAGTCTTGTAGAGGTGGAGATGGTTTAAAGGGATTTGGGTGTTTAGGAGGCTTGGGATAGTATTTTGGCTCCTTTCTTATCTCCTCAAAACTCCCGAAAATGGTGAAGGTTTTTCACTAGGTGAGGGTTGGGGTGACGATGCTAATGAATGAAGCATAACCTCCATTTGTTTCCTCCTCGACAACCAACTCCTCATCCCCTTTGAACTCAAACTCAGTTCTCATGGTGACCTCACTCATTGGATTTTTTATTTTGACTTGGGAGAGTGTATTTTTGGAATCACGAGCTTCCATTCAGACCATCGCTTCCACTATACTCCTCACATACCCCTCAATAGCCCCAACACTAGAGGATATCCGAGTGTCCGGTTCCTCACTAGTCTTGGACAAGCCGTTCAAGTTTTCTATTGCATTCATGATGTCCTTATGTGTCAAAGTTGAAATTTCATGCTGGGCTTGGTTTTGGGGTATGATATAAGACTGTGAAGGCAAACTATTTTGCTCGTATTGTTAGTTTTTTGGCTCATTCTCATACCACCAATTTGGATTACCACTCCACTTTGGATTGAAAGAATTGTTATATGGATATCATTCTTAGGCTTCCTACCCTTGAAAACCAACACCAAAAACTTAATCAATACCTACCTCGATAAAAAAAAACCACTAAGAAGTGGAAAATAAAAACAACTAGCTAATATGCAATGAAATATGCCCAAACACTTAAAAATAAATGCCCCTTCCTCGGCAGTGGCGCTAAAATTCGGGGGGTCATCACCGTACCTCTGAAAGTAGATAATGCTTCCTATGTACAATTAAGTAGATAATGATAAGTTGGGGTCGTCCACGAAGAAGAGGGATTTTCTTAAAGGTTTAAACATATAAAGTTGAATTAAGGCTAGAAGTAGATATATATATATATAGATATATATAGCAGCAAGTCAAGCAAGGGGGGGTGGTTGGTTTTGATCCTAAATTATAAAATTAAAAGACAAGTGACAGGCAGGCGGTCGTCGCGCCCGCCGTGCAAAAGATAATTTATAAGCCCTAAATGCTTACTTTCTACAACTAGGTAGATAGTGGCAAATCGGGGTCGTCCAAAGAGAAGAGGGATCTTCCTAAGCGTCTAAGCACACAATGGTTGATATTAGGCTAGGAGTAAATATATATACACACACATAAAAGCATGTAAATGGGGGGGGGGGGGGTTTGGTTGGTTGTTCCTAAGTTACGAAAGTAAAAAGACAAGATAACTAGCAAGGTCAAGTGACTATGCTAATCATCAAACAAAACTAAGAAAAGGGGTTTTAAACTACAAAGATAAAAAGCCTTGGGGGCAACGAATATCCACTTCCAAATCATACGTAGGTCATTGAATCATTCACTCATTCCATCATATAACATACATGATTCAACATTCACATACCCATCTAGCAAGGATCACAACACATACATCACAAGGAGTTCTAAGTTCATGCTCATACATGTTCATGCAAAGGAGCTACGGAATTCGTCACGTTTCTAACACCTAAACAATTCAAACATACAAACACTCCCTATGCTCAAACTACTCATGGCACACACGAAGTGAAACACACCATCAAGAGTACATAAACACCAAATAACACATGCTTCAAGAAAGAGTAGAAGCCATCTATTTAACACTTCAACTACTTGTTGTGGAGACTAAACTCCTATCCTTCTTAGTTCGTAGTTTGCGAGAGTGAGTTCGACATCTCTCGTCAAACCTCACCAATGACTCCCGAGTCGCGACCACGACTCAAGGTATCATTGGTGGCATTTAATCACGAAGAACCAACAAGCTTGTCAATGCTTATGACCACTACACCGTGACTAAGCATTAAACCAATTCATGCAATTACACGAGATTGGATGAACGTGCAAGCACATTCATCCACGAGCATATGACTCTCTCGTTTGCTACACAAAAGAAATATGACGAAGAGTTCAACATCAATCACATTCGTCTAGCACATTGTCAACAGACTAACACAATCAAAAGCTCTAATTCACACTCATACATTCCTAACAAAAACATGGGGGAAATTAACCCAAATCCCCCAAACCCTAGCTAGCAATTCATACAAGCATTCATATCCTCAAGCTCCCAACAACATCAATGGAATCAACAATTAACATTCAAAGCACAATAAATGCACAATAAATGCACAATAGCAAAAACACCAAATAGATAGATAGAAATGGTTCTCAATACATAGAAGTGGAAGCTTCAATCCATAGCTCCCAAGTACAAAAACTACTCTAGAACAACAAAAGACATAGAAACTAAGAAAACAAGAAGAGAAAAGCTAGGGTTTTGGCCCAAAAACAGGGGCCAAAAGCCGTGGAAAGAAGTGTTGGACATATATTGATTATATCATACGGAAAATCAAATAACAAAATTGAACGAGCAATTAATATATGTAAGAATAATAATTTTTATTAATTATTCAAGCATATAATCGAAAAGCTTAAATTATAAATAATCAAAGCATAAATCATGTTTCAAGTAATGATGGAGTCACGAGTAACACTCGCTGCCCTTGAAACGAATGAGTCCCGTCGTGGACATCGTTCCCTAGGATAAAACCATCGAAGGTAACAATTAACACGTAAGAGTTACCTCGGATTCACGCAAGGCCCGAAGGACTATCACCTTGACAGAGCATCAACTGGAAACTTCGAGAAAGACAGACAGAAGACTCAAGTTTAGAATATGGAGGAACTTGAGAAATGGTGTGTATTTTCTGACTGACTTAGAGGCTCTATTTATACTACTCTAAGAGACCCTAATCATGGAAACATGATATTCTGATTTTCTGTAATTAGAGAAAAATATTCTCCAATCACCAACTCACCAAATCCGAGACATTCCATGAATACTCGAATCAAATCTGCTGGAAAAGGAAGAAATATTTGTACAAATATTCTTCATCATATTAAACATGGTAAAGCGCATATTTATTTAAGACAAGATATCTCACAAAATATGGAAGTATTTTGTTCTTATCTCTTAAGAATTACACACAAGCAATTCCATATATACTATGCGGTTGGGCCTTCCAGAGACTTCCATGCGGTCCATACGCATTTTGGACAGTCTAGAGAAAACTAATTTGGGCCAATTTTCGCCTAATTTTTTCTCTTTCAAGAGACTTTTCAAACATCCATATCTCATTCACCCTTGATCCGTTTTGAGAGTTTAAATAGTCGATTTTATAGTACTCGCGGAGGAGAACCCAAAAATGACATCCGTTGACCCAAAATCCGTTCAGGTCCCACTCTAAACGAAGCCCAAAAAGTTGACGAATTTCAACCTTGTAACCATCATTTTCCAACAAGAAGAGGGTGAAGAGGTATTTATAGTGGGAAGAAAAAGGGAGAAAAACGCTGTTGCAGGGCTGATTTTAAGCTGTCGTCGCGAGTCGCGACGAGCTTCGTCGCGAGTCGCGACCAAATCAGTAAATTGCAGCCCTGTTTTGTTTTGCTTCCTCCGGGTGAACCGTTGATCCGTTTCGGGAGTTCTTGTAGTCAATTTTATAGTGCTCGAGAAGAGGAATCCAATGGTGCCACTCTTGAAGGCTGATTATTCTCGGAAAATTCTGAGAACCCCGGACCATCTTTCACCCGTTGCTTTGCTCTCCTTTCTTCACCTCTTCACTTCTTCATATCTTCAAAAAGCCCAAATGTAAGTCTTCAAATCTTCAAAGATATCTTTCAAAGTCTTCAAATCTTCAAAGTCTTCAAACAAATCACCTCGTCACACAAAATCATCTAAAAAGTGATAAAAACGCCAAAGTCGCTTTTATCCCTCCTTAAATGATTTCAAGGCAAAATGCCACATTTAGAGCACAAAGTTGTCCAAAACCTAATCCTAAAAACCCTAAAATAACCATCTAAAATGGACACATCAAACCTCCCCACACTTAAACCTTACTCGCCCTCGAGTAAGAAAAGATTCAAGCACACGGAGGAAATAACATATCCACATCCTAAAAACCCTAAAATACCCGCATGAAATGGCCACATCAAAACTCCCCACACTTAAACCTTACTCGCCCTCGAGTAAGAAAAGATCTAAGCACACGGAAGAAATGATATAGCCCTATCCTAACTAATCATCCCCCAATCAAAGCCTCACAAAACTCTCAATATCATAAATCCCAAAATAAAAGCTCACATGAGAATTTTTTCACACACACATCCCCAATCCTAAATCTAACCAAACCTACCACTTATCAATTCACTACCCATAAAAATATTTTCAAGCCCCGAATTGATATTCCCAAAGTCCAATGACACAAGATAAAGTTAAAACCATTTAAGAGGTTTAAGCACATACTTCACCTAATGCCAATATATCCACCAAAATCCAATGAATACTCGAATCAAATCTGCTGGAAAAGGAAGAAATATTTGTACAAATATTCTTCATCATATTAAACATGGTAAAGCGCATATTTATTTAAGACAAGATATCTCACAAAATATGGAAGTATTTTGTTCTTATCTCTTAAGAATTACACACAAGCAATTCCATATATACTATGCGGTTGGGCCTTCCAGAGACTTCCATGCGGTCCATACGCATTTTGGACAGTCTAGAGAAAACTAATTTGGGCCAATTTTCGCCTAATTTTTTCTCTTTCAAGAGACTTTTCAAACATCCATATCTCATTCACCCTTGATCCGTTTTGAGAGTTTAAATAGTCGATTTTATAGTACTCGCGGAGGAGAACCCAAAAATGACATCCGTTGACCCAAAATCCGTTCAGGTCCCACTCTAAACGAAGCCCAAAAAGTTGACGAATTTCAACCTTGTAACCATCATTTTCCAACAATCCCCCACATGAATAGATATTGATGTAGGAATCAGAACAATCACGTCAGACACAGAGTTTGACTTGGTGATAGATTCATTTCGACGGCATAGATGCTGCATAGGATAAGTAGGTGTCACCCTTTGAACTTTCCCTTGAGAGAGTACACTTAGCCCACTGGTTAGGAAGTAGACGCGATGTCCTTGAACTTCCCCAACCGCTTGTGTGAACGACAATGCACTTCCCACAAACATCTTTCCTAGCCCTTGCGCTTTCCTCGGTTGTGTCCATTAATCAGGCCATGGCACACGCCTAGTTCTGTAAGGTTTCTAAAGAATTGCGTCCCAACAATTCCCTTTTGAAGCGGCCACACTTCTCGCTTACATAGGTGATTCTTGGCGTAAGAGCAGTTCCGCAAACTATTGCGCTCTTTCGAGTACTACATACTCGATGTCTTGAATCATTAAAAGCAATTTAATGCTTAACCTCCATTCACATCACTGTTTCTTCATCATAGGAATAAGACAGGAGGTATGAAACCCCCACAGTGATCGCGATGGGTCTTTGCAGTTTAGTTGTCCCTTTGAACCTAGATCTTGGGATCTCCAGTCACATAGGTTGGGTGTCCACGTACGTAACCCACCATTTATTGGACTTAGTCATATTCCTTTCGATGAGTTCTCAACTAACTCTCGATTCAATTTCTTCGTCAAGAAATCGATTGAATCCTTTCGTCAAAGAATAACAACTCTTATCATATTGACCTTACGTAGTAAATATCGATAATTCTCATAGAGAGTAGTCATCCAATGGTAAAGTGTCTATGTCGACACACCATCATCAATATGGCTTTAAGCTACAAGCTTTACGCTACACCAATACGCATAAAAATGCTTTGGTCATCCTAGGGTATATCTTTCCCAATTTTTTTTTCCAACACAATGGACTTAGATTCCTCTATGAATCTAGCAAGAGAGAACCATTTCTCTACACAACTCAAGCCATATCCATGAGTCTCACACACAGCTAGTTTCCAGTGATCTTTTCTAGATTACTCGTGTATCATCTTACTATCCATTGTAAGAATTGTCTAATGTGCACTTTAATAAGTACAACAGACAATCAATGACTCTTGAGTTCTCTTCTTAAGAGACACCTCACTTTTACAAAAAAAAAAACTCATAATGTTTAGAGTCATTCCATTGAATACGACATATCTCCAAGAGACTCAATCATCGTATCAATTTTTCTATCAATGAGAAAACCATTAATTCAAAGACATAAATGACATGGTCATTTTTCGTGTCCCTTAGCATATCCGCCTTCATCAAACTCATTGATTTAATATCACTGGCTAAACAACAATTAGTTTGGTCACATGATGGGTCATTTAGGAGCATTGAGCTTATCATTTTGCTCTATTCAGATTTTAATATCTAAATCTCCAAATAACCATTTAGGTCCATTAGATGTACTTCTAGCTTTCACAAAGCTTTGATAGCAAATACCATCACCCTTGGACTCATTCTCACGTCTAGAGAACACCCATCAAGTACACAAATATACTTACTAATTGTTCAAATCTACTAGTACTCTAGTGATTTGCACTCATGGTAGATCAATCTCTCTATTGATCACCACTTTCCACAAAAATTATTTCATGGAATCTCGTTTCCTCGTGGGTTTATCCCTGATCCTTAATGATTTCATCTATTGACTCTTAAGTCCATTTAAGATAAATCAGGATCTTTAACAGAAACTTCCACAAAATACATTTTCCATTAAGATATATTTCTAGTTTCTGTATAATATTTCTTATGAATTTCAAGAAATTGATAGCACTTCAACATTGTGCATATCTAGTAAAGATACTGTTTAAGTATTCCTTTTACTATATCCGCAATACGCCAACCCACACATTCGAAAGAACTTTTAGGATGGCTCTATGAGGAGCTTTATTTTCCTCCTTCTTGGGGTATCTTATTTAAAAGATCGCCAGCCAACTTAAAGGCTCCCCCACAACGCTTGATCATTTCTAGCAATGATCTTGCAAATGTCTACATTGTGAATCACATTTCCCAAAGGATTCTATGTATTCACATCATGGTCACAGATAACCTCATATGTTTTCTATGCATCACGTAAGTGGTTTCGTTAATATACAAACCCAACTTACTAAAAGTACGTGTGTTCAATAATGAATCAAACACTAGGTTCTTACCCATAAAATTTCTTTAGGGCTTGATCCTTTCAACAATCAAAACACCTTCATGTATTGATCTTTTATCGTGAAAGTCTCTCTTATTCCTTCAACTCCCTTGGAATTAGAGATAACTAAACTTTCCGATCTCAATTGATCGTTCTTCCTCGCATGACCAATGCTACAACCGATGTAGTATCAATCAATCGAGGATTCGATTAACTCTCACTAGGGCGGAGTGTGAGTTTACCAACTCCACACAATTTCATGCCCATTTTAAAGCCAAGTTTCAGTACAACTGAACTTTACTTTCAGACTACTCAAATCAAACTTGAGTGTCTTTATGCTCGAAACACATTCAAGTCTATTGCTCGACGCAAGTTTGAGTGCATTGCTAGACTTAATTTCGAGTTTACCCTTTTGGTTCGAGTTAAAGTCCTCCTGACTTGATCAACTTGATTCAAATTTCTCGTGGCGGCTTTTTCACTTCAAGTACCTATCAAAATTCATATCATCGTTGAATTTTTAGGTTTTCGTCTACCCCCCACATTGGGCTGGTTTTATTAAATATCCCCACACATATTAAGTTTCTCAAAACCTCGTGTCTTGGGGTTCCTAGACCAAATGTCTTAGGATTACTCATCTCAGAATTCTAAGGCTTTCCAACCAAAAATCTAGAGAATTGACCAATTGTCTTGGGATTCCATATCTCATGATTCTTAGATTTTTCAACCATAAATCAAGAGATTTGACCAAAAGTCTCGGGATTCCCATTCTCAGGATTCTTAGTTTTCTCAACCAAATTCTTGAGATTTTCCCCTCAATTCTTTGATTACAAATAATCAAAGGTTTTTAGCATAGTTATGATAACTCATGCTTTAGGGTTTATACCATGGTTCACAAGAACCAATACCCTAGACATAGTTGTAAACTAATGTCTTCACGTTCACATTTATCAGGTCATACAAAATAACCAGAATATGTCAAACTTCGAGCTCATATGCTCTATTTGTGCAATCTAACAATTGTCACTCGTGAGCCATATGATCGTAAGCGATCAATCAAGATAGCCAATTATCGGGACAAGCCTTGTCAAACCTTTCATTGCATCAAAAGGGCACTTTCCCAAACAATTAATATAATTATAGCATATAAAGCATAACACAATTTTACACACAACATAGATCTAAAATTTTTGTATATGCAGCTAAATCAAGTCCCCAATGTCACATACTTCATTCATGCACAAATATATTTCACTCTTGCCGAGAGATGTCATGTTTAAGTGCAAATGAAGTTTACCAATTTTTTGCATGCGATTCTCAGACCAAGCATATAAAAGTCATGAATCACTAGCAGCACATTTGCACACAAATATGGTTTAAATCTTTAACCAATATGAGCAGCCCACATCACCAAATTATTATACCATGCAAAATAGGTATTTCAACATTTGATTAAGTATTTAAGCAAATACTCTACATTTCAAGGGCTTCGGAAATTAAACATGTCTCATAATTTCCAAACATATGTACTGCTTTCATGTAATTGAATAATAATGTCTGATCCCATATTCTAAACTCATGGCATTTTCCCCGTAAATTTAATTCAATCTTTCATGCAAAGAATCAAATATGATTTCTTACCATATCAACATTTAATCTCATAAGCATGAATATCACGGAATTAGCATATTTCCATAATTATGCCATGTAATTTAACATACATGCTCAACTCAGTTTTCCACATAATCAAGTGATTAAAATAACCAAATCCATTTACTATCAAATTTGATAGCCTTAGTGTACTGGACATATATGTGCAAATATTATTCACATAACTCTCTTTGTAACAAAGTCATGTTTACGTCCAGATTCACCCAAATGGTTATCAAATATAATCCAAGCAATATATGTATATATAGCATATGCCATGATTCACTTTAATTAACGTGTCTACGTACCATAGTTGCAAAACCGTGGTTACACTCTTGATTCTTTCATGTTGCCAAGCAAATCCTGCCGTATCTCCATGCCTAGTTTCCCTTCCATAAGAGATATACAACCGTGTATACTCGGATTCACCAATGCGTACATACAAAAGATTTCCATCGTTAAATATATGTACAAATCTCAAATATCGTAGTATAATATTTTAAATAATTATACATAACAAATTGCTCAATATGATTTTGTTGTAAATAACCAAAATCATTAGCATGCATATTTTCACAACCATACAATTTCCATAAAGCATGCAATTAAATATTTTCGCAAACTTGATATGCATATTACTGCAGTCGGATCGGATAGATTGCAGCATTCTCACGGATAAATATGGTATGCATGCAGTCAGATCGGTATGCATAATATGGTATGCATATTAATACAGGGGTTAATAAGTATATCAGGCAACTGATATATGCAAATTGATTGCAGCATGCAAATGCAAATTCTGACTTCACGCATGCACCTTTTCGACGAAATCAATATAAATCAACAAATATCATTCGTTTCAAGACTGTTGGACATATATTGATTATATCATACGGAAAATCAAATAACAAAATTGAACGAGCAATTAATATATGTAAGAATAATAATTTTTATTAATTATTCAAGCATATAATCGAAAGCTTAAATTATAAATAATCAAAGCATAAATCATGTTTCAAGTAATGATGGAGTCACGAGTAACACTCGCTGCCCTTGAAACGAATGAGTCCCGTCGTGGACATCGTTCCCTAGGATAAAACCATCGAAGGTAACAATTAACACGTAAGAGTTACCTCGGATTCACGCAAGGCCAGAAGGACTATCACCTTGACAGAGCATCAACTGGAAACTTCGAGAAAGACAGACAGAAGACTCAAGTTTAGAATATGGAGGAACTTGAGAAATGGTGTGTATTTTCTGACTGACTTAGAGGCTCTATTTATACTGCTCTAAGAGACCCTAATCATGGAAACATGATATTCTGATTTTCTGTAATTAGAGAAAAATATTCTCCAATCACCAACTCACCAAATCCGAGACATTCCATGAATACTCGAATCAAATCTGCTGGAAAAGGAAGAAATATTTGTACAAATATTCTTCATCATATTAAACATGGTAAAGCGCATATTTATTTAAGACAAGATATCTCACAAAATATGGAAGTATTTTGTTCTTATCTCTTAAGAATTACACACAAGCAATTCCATATATACTATGCGGTTGGGCCTTCCAGAGACTTCCATGCGGTCCATACGCATTTTGGACAGTCTAGAGAAAACTAATTTGGGCCAATTTTCGCCTAATTTTTTCTCTTTCAAGAGACTTTTCAAACATCCATATCTCATTCACCCTTGATCCGTTTTGAGAGTTTAAATAGTCAATTTTATAGTACTCGCGGAGGAGAACCCAAAAATGACATCCGTTGACCCAAAATCCGTTCAGGTCCCACTCTAAACGAAGCCCAAAAAGTTGACGAATTTCAACCTTGTAACCATCATTTTCCAACAAGAAGAGGGTGAAGAGGTATTTATAGTGGGAAGAAAAAGGGAGAAAAACGCTGTTGCAGGGCTGATTTTAAGCTGTCGTCGCGAGTCGCGACGAGCTTCGTCGCGAGTCGCGACCAAATCAGTAAATTGCAGCCCTGTTTTGTTTTGCTTCCTCCGGGTGAACCGTTGATCCGTTTCGGGAGTTCTTGTAGTCAATTTTATAGTGCTCGAGAAGAGGAATCCAATGGTGCCACTCTTGAAGGCTGATTATTCTCGGAAAATTCTGAGAACCCCGGACCATCTTTCACCCGTTGCTTTGCTCTCCTTTCTTCACCTCTTCACTTCTTCATATCTTCAAAAAGCCCAAATGTAAGTCTTCAAATCTTCAAAGATATCTTTCAAAGTCTTCAAATCTTCAAAGTCTTCAAACAAATCACCTCGTCACACAAAATCATCTAAAAAGTGATAAAAACGCCAAAGTCGCTTTTATCCCTCCTTAAATGATTTCAAGGCAAAATGCCACATTTAGAGCACAAAGTTGTCCAAAACCTAATCCTAAAAACCCTAAAATAACCATCTAAAATGGACACATCAAACCTCCCCACACTTAAACCTTACTCGCCCTCGAGTAAGAAAAGATTCAAGCACACGGAGGAAATAACATATCCACATCCTAAAAACCCTAAAATACCCGCATGAAATGGCCACATCAAAACTCCCCACACTTAAACCTTACTCGCCCTCGAGTAAGAAAAGATCTAAGCACACGGAAGAAATGATATAGCCCTATCCTAACTAATCATCCCCCAATCAAAGCCTCACAAAACTCTCAATATCATAAATCCCAAAATAAAAGCTCACATGAGAATTTTTTCACACACACATCCCCAATCCTAAATCTAACCAAACCTACCACTTATCAATTCACTACCCATAAAAATATTTTCAAGCCCCGAATTGATATTCCCAAAGTCCAATGACACAAGATAAAGTTAAAACCATTTAAGAGGTTTAAGCACATACTTCACCTAATGCCAATATATCCACCAAAATCCAATGACATAAAATGAAGCTAAAGCCATATAAGAGGTTCAAACACATGCTTCACCTAATGCCAATATATCAACCAAAAACGAAGTATAAAGAGATAAGGAATTTCATAACCACACTTCGTTTCCTAACCCACTAAGCTACCTAATCCCAAGAGGTCTATAGATGTTGAGCTACCCGATCCATCCGTGTGACAACTGCAACCTTATGACTCCAACGCCGGCAAATGAGTGAGATCATAGCATTTTTCAATTTCTCTCACTTTCTCTCATTTTGCCTAGGAGCTCTTTCGAGTTTTCATCCTAGCCACACATCATGTTTCTTTAGCTCACATCTCACCTTTTTCCGCACATTTTAGCCTCTCATTTTTGCCTAGGCCACCCTTTAAGGGTTTTCGACCTATCCGGGCCCCCAATGTTGCCTAAGTTGCCCTCTCGGGTTTTCAACTTAGCGGGTTTTCTTTTTCTTTTTTTTCTTTTTCTTTTTCTATTTTCTTTTTCTTTTTGTTTTTCTATTTTTTTTTTCTTTTTCTCATGTTTTTCCAATGAAAAGTAGCAAAAAGCATTCCAAAACAATCTAGCATGCATATGAGTCCTCTAACCCCTCCCCACACTTAAAACATTACATTGCCCTCAATGTAAACATGTAAGACAAGAACAATAAAAATCAAGGTAAGGGGATAGAGTGACACCCGTGTCTCCGCAATTCGCCGGTGATATGGCGCATTCCAAGCACTTGTATGGTCCCGAAATTGGTTTCGGAACCGGAAGGGGGAGCAAAGATGCCGTAGAAGAACTCACCCCTCGAGAAAAGCATTGTCTCCATGGCGCCGTTTGATCAAGACTAACACCACGAAGAACACATTAAACTCACAAGTACATAAGGATATGTAATACTAGGTTTAGCATCAAGAGTTAATAACCATAGTATTTTCAAAGAACAACCAAATCATACTCAACCAACACTATAAGAATAATCATGAAAAATATCCAACATATATTGACATGTATACAAGTATCATTATAGGATATGCACTTACGATCACAATGATGTAGTCGGCATACTACAATCAACAAATGTACTATAAAGATGCAAGGATGTTCATATGTCAACATGTGTAGGATGGTGGAGGAATGAGTGGGTATGTGGTGGTTCTTGGGAGTGTTGGGTGGAGAAGAAGGTAGGATCATGCAATGTTTAAAATCATTTGGAAACTTGGAAGCTTGGAAATTTGAAATCCGGGCTCAAAAAATTTTCAACAGTTACTGAGCACGTCGCGACTCGTGACGAGCCTCGCGAAGTCATCGCGACTCGCGGAAAGGTGAGTCCGAGAGCTCAAAATTTTCTGAGCTCGTCGCGACTCGCGACGAAGGGTGTCGCGACTCGCGACGAGCCTCGCGAAGTCATCGCGACTCACGGAAAGTTGAGTCCGGAAGCTCAAAATTTTCTGAGCTCGTCGCGACTCGTGACGAAGTGTATCACGACTCGCGACGAGCCTCGCGAAGTCATCGCGACTCGTGGAAAGTTGAGTCCGAAAGCTCAAAAATTTCTGAGCACGTCGCGACTCGCGACGAAGTACATCGCGACTCGCGACAGTACCTCGCGATGTCATCGCGACTCGCGGAAAGTTGGCGCTGGGAGTGAATTTTGCTCCCCTGTTCGTCGCGACTCGCGACGAAGCCCATCGCGACTCGCGACGGCAGGGTATCCCAGGCTTAAAACTTTTTCTTCTTCTTACCAACTGTCCAAGCTTTCTTCCCTCATTCGTTGATCTCGTTCCTTCATCTCCTTCATTGCAATGCACTTCACTTTGCTACAAAATCACAGAAAAACAAGCCATAAAAAGAACAAAACAAAACAACAACAAAAACTAAGAAACAAAGACTAAAAAAAACAAAAACTAAAAGAAATGCCGAATTTATTTAACGTCATCGGCACGATGAAGCTCCGTATGTTTAAGGTCATTGGAACGACCCTAATGTTATCCGTATGGTGAAGGCTTAAAGCTCTTCACCATGAGCATCCAAAATAAGAGAGGTGGGGGCACAAAACTTTCAAGAGGAAAGTCTTGTGGAGGTGGAGATGGTTCAAAGGGAATTAAGTGGTTAGGGAGCTTGGGATAGTCTTTTGGCTCCTCTCTCGTTTCCCTCAAAACTTCCGAAAATATTAGAGTTGGTTCACTAGGTGGGAGAAAGGGTGACAATGCTAATGGATGTAGCACTATCACCTCTTCCTCCATTTTTCTATCCTCTACAACCAACTCCTCATCCCTTTCAAACTCAAAATCATTTTTATTGGTGACTTCACTCACCGAATCATCGAGTTCAAGTTGGGATGGTGTGTTTTCGGAATCACGAGCTTCCATGCGGGCCAATACCTCTAATATGTTCCTCACATGCCCCTCAATGGCCTCAACACTAGAGGAGAGCTGGGTATCCGGCTCCTCACTAGTAAAGGAGTTCAAGTTTGCTATCCTATTTAAGACATCCTCACGTGTCAATCTTGAACTTCCTTGTTGGGCTTGGTTTTGGGGTATGGTATAGGGTGGTGATGGCCAACTAGGTTGCTCGTAGTGTTGGTTTTCCGGCTCATTCTCATACCACCAATCCGGACTACCACTCCATTCCGGATTGTAAGAGTCGTGGTATGGATAGCATTCATGAGCTTCTTACCCATGAAAACCAACATCTCCAACCTCTTGATAGCACTCTTCATAGTACCCATGGTTTTGAAAACCAAGGGTTCTTTCTCGGTCATCGTGCTTTTCCCACAACAAAGGGCAGGATTCGGTAGGATGGTCGGAACGACACATCCTACAAAACCTTGCTTGTTGAGCCTCTCTTCTCATCATGAGCTCCCTCAAGGTGAGACGCTCCATTAATTTTTTTTTTTTTTCAAAAGTTCGGAATCATAGTGCAAGGATTCTCGATAAAATAAATCACCAAGCACTCAAGCAATACCTACTCCGAACAAAAACAACCACCAAGTAGTGGAAAATAAAAACAACTAGCTAATACACAACCAAATACACCTAAATACTTAAGAATAAACGCCTCTTCCCCGGCAACGGCGCCATTTTAACAGGCGGGCGGTCGTCGCGCCCGCCGTGCAAAAGATAATTTATAAGCCCTAAATGCTTACTTTCTACAACTAGGTAGATAGTGGCAAATCGGGGTCGTCCAAAGAGAAGAGGGATCTTCCTAAGCGTCTAAGCACACAATGGTTGATATTAGGCTAGGAGTAAATATATATACACACACATAAAAGCATTTAAATGGGGGGGGGGTTGGTTGGTTGTTCCTAAGTTACGAAAGTAAAAAGACAAGATAACTAGCAAGGTCAAGTGACTATGCTAATCATCAAACAAAACTAAGAAAAGGGGTTTTAAACTACAAAGATAAAAAGCCTTGGGGGCAACGGATATCTACTTCCAAATCATACGTAGGTCATTGAATCATTCACTCATTCTATCATATAACATACATGATTCAACATTCACATACCCATCTAGCAAGGATCACAACACATACATCACAAGGAGTTCTAAGTTCATGCTCATACATGTTCATGCAAAGGAGCTACGGAATTCGTCACGTTCCTAACACCTAAACAATTCAAACATACAAACACTCCCTATGCTCAAACTACTCATGGCACACACGAAGTGAAACACACCATCAAGAGTACATAAACACCAAATAACACATGCTTCAAGAAAGAGTAGAAGCCATCTATTTAACACTTCAACTACTTGTTGTGGAGACTAAACTCCTATCCTTCTTAGTTCGTAGTTTGCGAGAGTGAGTTTGACATCTCTCGTCAAACCTCACCAATGACTCCCGAGTCGCGACCACGACTCAAGGTATCATTGGTGGCATTTAATCACGAAGAACCAACAAGCTTGTCAATGCTTATGACCACTACACCGTGACTAAGCATTAAACCAATTCATGCAATTACACGAGATTGGATGAACGTGCAAGCACATTCATCCACGAGCATATGACTCTCTCATTTGCTACACAAAACAAATATGACGAAGAGTTCAACATCAATCACATTCGTCTAGCACATTGTCAACACACTAACACAATCAAAAGCTCTAATTCACACTCATACATTCCTAACAAGAACATGGGGGAAATTAACCCAAATCCCCCAAACCCTAGCTAGCAATTCATACAAGCATTCATATCCTCAAGCTCCCAACAACATCAATGGAATCAACAATTAACATTCAAAGCACAATAAATGCACAATAGCAAAAACACCAAATAGATAGATAGAAATGGTTCTCAATACATAGAAGTGGAAGCTTCAATCCATAGCTCCCAAGTACAAAAACTACTCTAGAACAACAAAAGACATAGAAACTAAGAAAACAAGAAGAGAAAAGCTAGGGTTTTGGCCCAAAAACACGGGCCAAAAGCTGTGGAAAGAAGAGGGTGAAGAGGTATTTATAGTGGGAAGAAAAAGGGAGAAAAACGCTGTTGCAGGGCTGATTTTAAGCTGTCGTCGCGAGTCGCGACGAGCTTCGTCGCGAGTCGCGACCAAATCAGTAAATTGCAGCCCTGTTTTGTTTTGCTTCCTCCGGGTGAACCGTTGATCCGTTTCGGGAGTTCTTGTAGTCAATTTTATAGTGCTTGAGAAGAGGAATCCAATGGTGCCACTCTTGAAGGCTGATTCTTCTCGGAAAATTCTGAGAACCCCGGACCATCTTTCACCCGTTGCTTTGCTCTCCTTTCTTCACCTCTTCACTTCTTCATATCTTCAAAAAGCCCAAATGTAAGTCTTCAAATCTTCAAAGATATCTTTCAAAGTCTTCAAATCTTCAAAGTCTTCAAACAAATCACCTCGTCACACAAAATCATCTAAAAAGTGATAAAAACGCCAAAGTCGCTTTTATCCCTCCTTAAATGATTTCAAGGCAAAATGCCACATTTAGAGCACAAAATTGTCCAAAACCTAATCCTAAAAACCCTAAAATAACCATCTAAAATGGACACATCAACAAGATAATTAGCAAAGTCGAATAACTATGCTAATTATCAAACAAACTAAGAAAAAGAGATAATAATCTACAAAAGGGAAAGCCTTGGGGGCAATTGATATCAAACTTCCATTTAAATAGATTGACATTCTTTTCTTCTTAAGAGTAATTCAAAAATATGTTCAACGACCATTTTCAAACCTCATTGATAATCACTTTAGACGTTCAACGAACACAAAGATATTTCATCAATGGCATTATACACGAAAGTCCATAGATTTGATAACAAAAAGCTTTCTACCAAAGGCATAGCCATTTAACCAAACAAAGCATTCATGAGGTCAAGAATAGAATAATCAACATTCAAGATTCATTGTTTAGATAAAACCTAGAACAATCAATATTCAGGATTCAACCTTTCATTGCTTCTATAGGATAAATATGAGAACAATCCACATTAACATACTCATCTAGCCCGAATCAAAACCCATTTTGTACAAGAAGTTCTAATTCTATGTTCTTGATTCTCATGTCAAAAAGCTAAGAAATTTGCAACTTTCCTAACACCCTAACACTTCAATCATACAAACACTTGATATACTCAAACAACCCATAGCATAAATGGAGTAAAAAATAGCATTAAAACACATGAATACTAGATAATAAATGCTTCTAGATAGATAGGGGCTCTTAATACATAGATATGGAAGCTTCAATCAATTGCTCTCAAGAACAAACTAACCTAGATAATGAAAATGCATGATTAATCCTACTAAAACAAAGAAAAGAAAGAAGAAAAACTAGGGTTTGAAACCCAGAAAATCGTAGAAGAAGATGAGGTAAAGACAGAGAGGATATGGTGAGTATTTATAGTACAAAAAAGTAAGAAATGTTCTGGCCACCTGTCCGTCAAGACTCGCATCCAATCCATCGCGAGTCGTGACCGAGGTAATTTTCAGCATCTTGGTTTCTTTCTTCATTTTATCTCAAGTCCTCCACTTCTCTTTACTTGTCTTCAATTCTTCAAGTCTTCAAAAGATCAAATGCAAGTGTTTAAATCTTCAAGTCTTTAAAGTCTTCAAAGTCTTCGAAAAAATTGCCTTGTCACACAAAATCCTCTAGAAAAGTAATATAAGTGTAAAAGTCGCTTTTAACTCTCCTTAGAGAATTTTAAGGCAAAATGCCACATCCAGAGCACAAAAGTGTACAAAAGCGAATCCTAAAATTCCAAAAAAAACCATATAAAATGGGCACATCACGTCTTCTTTACCGTCCTTACAAACGGCTTTCAATATCTTCTACCGCCCTTGCGAATGACCTTCACATAGAATGTAAACAAAAAGTAACCATAGGCAAACTACTAAAGATGATCACAAGGAAGATCAAGATGCCTGTGGATACAAAATGTCTATGAGTACCAATTAAGTTTAAAAATTGCGGCATTTGGACAAAAAAACCATACATGGCCGTCTAAACCCCTTGTCATGTAAACTCAACTAATACTAGAAATCTACCAAATAAAAATTGCTAAAAACTATGCCAAATGCAATGGTTAATGCATGCATAATGAAGCAGATCACCTGTTCCAAACTATCTAATCCTAAACATATTTAAGATGATAAACAATCCAATATGTGTATGGAATGCCAGACGAATCAGTAATAAATCAACAAAAATAAGGATAAAAGATATAAAACACAGATAATAGAACCAATGACACATTTAGATTCTATGCAAAAATTAGCATATCAAACAGGGTATAACAACTTCTATCTAGGAAAAGATTGCAAAATCTGGATTTTTTGGATGATTCTATAACTCTTAAAATCTTACAACAGGATAATCAACACATCCTAACCTATTTCACACATCCCAACCTATAAAATGAATGCTTAACTGGTTTTATATATGCAAAACACACTGTAAATGAAAGATAGCTTTGTGGTCTGAAATCCTAAAGCATAAAAATGAACCATTAAGCTTAATAGGTTATTTCAGTGTCATGAAAAAAGCTGATGAATATCTAGGTCCATAAAATCCTAATCCAAGAGGCATAAAAAACTTTAACAAATTCATTTTGGAAGCTGAGCAGACAACATTACCAATATCTAAGCGTGTATACTTGGACAGGAATGAAATTTAAGGGTAGAATTTGGGAAAGACTTGATAGAGCTCTATCAAATAAAAAATGGTGGTCTCTTTTTCCTACATCGAATATTAAAACTCTACCTAGACAACATTATGATCACTCACCTCTACTTTTAATATAAAAAAAGAGATTTGAGTCCTCTGGTCCAACAATTGGTTCACACACAACAATTTTATGCAAACAGTAAAGGATTCTTAGAGTATCTATACACATTTAAAGGCCATGAAAAAATGGCTTTTAAAATTTAAAACTTAAAAGAAGTACTAAAACTTTGGAACAAGAACACTTTTGGAACATTTTTGACAAGGTCAAAGAATGTGAAGAAGCTTTACTACAGGCAGAATCTAATGTGCAAATAAAGAAAACTCATAAAATGTTATAGCCTTTAACTCTGCCAAAAGAAAATTTAACACTAGATTTGGCCAACCAAGACACCTTCTAGAAACCAAAATCCATAATCAAATGGTTGAAAGAAGGAGACACTAATTCTAAATTTTTCCATAGCTCAATTAAAGCAAAACATAAAAGACAATTAATTTCTGAAATGAAAAATTCAGGAGCAGAATGGTTAAATACAAAGCAAGAAATCCGTGAAGAAGCTGCAAAATTCTTTTTCTGAACTCCTCACACATGAAGAAGCGGATCCATCTAGCATCAACACAACATAGATCTGAGAAACATTCCAGAATCAATATCTCCTGAAATCAGTCAAAAATTAATAGAACCTATAACATTACAAGAACTCACATCTATCATTCAACGTATGGATAGTGAATAAGCCCCTGTTCTAGATGGATTCCCTGGGAGCTTTTATAAACATTGTTGGGATATTATAAAAGAAGACACACTTGAAGCTATACAAGGTTTCTTTAACCTAACACCAGTACCTAAAGTTATTTCCTCTACTCTAATAGTTCTCATTCCCAAAAAAATTGTGTGCTCCTTAAACATTACAGAAAAATAAGCTTATGTAATATTTTAAACAAAATCATGTCCAAGATAATATCTGAAAGGCTAAAACCACATCTCCACTTAATAATAAATCATGAACTGTCTGCATTTGTCCCTGGTAGAGAACTTGCAGTTAAAGTTCTTCTAATGCAAGAAATCAAAAATTTATTACATTAAAAAAAGGACATAACATGATTATTAAACTAGGTATGATGAAAGCCTTTGACAAAGTATCATGTAATTTTTTAAATCTAAACTACTGATTAAAATAGGCTTTTCTGAACACTTAACAAATCTAATCATGGGAAATATCATATCTTCCTTTTTCTCAGTTTTAACAAATGGCACTCCTGATGGTTATTTACAAGCTTCTAGGGGTTTAAAACAGGGAGATCCTCTCTCTCCCATCCTCTTTATCTTGATGGCTGAAGTTTTCTCCAAAAACTTAAAATTTTTTGTACCGTTACTCAAATATCAAGCCTTATAAACTACCTTCACCCAAGCTCCAAGTCCCTCATCTCTCATTTACTGATAACATGGAAATATTTCTCCAATGCAAGAAAATGTATCCAAACCTTTATAGGCTTTCTAAAATCATGTGAGATAACAATTGGCCAAAAGGTAAATTTTCAGACATCATCATTTTACCTTTCAAAACACGCCCCAACACAAACTGAAGCCATAATAAAACACAGAACAAAAATGATTATGGGAAGTTTACCTTTCATATGGTTGGGTTGCCCAATCTACACACGAAGGTAAAAAAAACTCTCATTTTCAATCTCTCCTGAATTCCACGAACTTTAAAATTTAATCTTGGAAAAAATTAATCTTTAATAGTAGCTGGAAGAATAATCCTAATTAAACATGTTCTCTCTTCTATACCTCTTCACCTACTAACAGTCCTAAAGCCAACAAAATCAGTGATCGATAAAAACCATAAAATGATGGCCAAATTCTTATGGAGCCCAAATCAATCTGCCAACAATAAGAAGAGAAATGGTAATATTTTAAAAACCTTAGCTATCCCCCAAAAGAAAATGAAATAGGTTTTAAAAATCTTCACATAATGATTAAAAGCTTCTCAATAAAACTATGGTGGAAGCTATAACAAGGGAAATCTCTATGAGCTAAATTCATGTGGTCTTTCCCTAATAACCATAAAAAAACAAAAAAAAAGTAATAGAATTATTGAAGTAAATGACATACCCCAAGAAAACACTCAAATCAAAATTTGTAAAGGAGACACATCATTCTGGGAGTCAAATTGGACTGGAACAGAAAAAATAAGCACAGTTAGTACTCAGCCTTTCTAAGACACAACTGTGGTTGAATTCCTAAACCACAAAGACTCTTATTATCAGATACTAAAAGACACTTTGCCAACCAATGTAACACAAATCTTGGAGCACCAGTTCATTATCTGTCATGAATATGAAGACAGAATGGTTTGTAAACTAAATCCTAATGTCTAATTCACTCTAAAATCAGCTTATGAGACTCTCATACCTAAAAAACAAAAATTTCCATCGTTTAGATATATATGGTCATCTATCTACCTAAATAAATCCTTTTTTAAAACAGGAGAATTCTCAATCATTTCTAAATATTTTAGAAGATTTCTCTTTTCAAATTCCTTCAAAATGTTGGTATTGTCAAAAAGATTTTGATACCTTAAATCACAACTTTAGTAATTGCCCTGAAATAGAGAAAATATAGATAGTTGTAGATTAAATCTTCTCTCTACAGCTCACACCTTTTTCTTTTTTATGGCACATATTTTATTTCAATTGGAACCTAAACATCCCAGGAAAAGGGTAATGACATAATAAAGATTATACCTTGGTTGATTACTTGGACCATCTGGTGTGATAGACACTAGATCATATTTGATGATCATAAACCAAATATAGATCTTGTTATAAAAAAACCCCTTTCTACTGAATGATATTCTCCTGAGTAAAAGGATAAAATGTTATTGGAACTTATCTAGTAACATCCCCAAAATTATGATACTGAATGATTATCAGAAGAAAAAATGAACAAGAGTTGTGCAATGGACATTTCCACGAGGGTATAAATTGAACACAGATGGATGTGTGTTAAAAATCTCGAACCGCAAGCATTGGAGTTATAATCAGAAACTCCAAGGGCTCAGTTATTGTGGCATAGGCAAAAAGGATATCAAACTGCTCCACTCTCCAAGCAGAAACTGAAGCATTAAACCATTTTCTACAACTGGAAACACAAAAACACATTAAAGAGCTTGAGATTAGAGTTGAATAACATATTTTGTTGCACGTTATAGAGGGGAAGATAGTAGAGCCATGTAATTGCACCGAGGACATCAGAAGCATAAAAGCTCTCCTTCTGAAGATCAATTTCACACTGAAGCACATTTTCCGTGAAGCAAACAATGTAGCAGAGGCATTAACAAAGCCTGCAAGCTTTACACATGTAAATAATGTCTTTGATTTTGTAGGTTTTCCCAAGGAAATTCAAGGAAAGATCCTTCGGGATGCAGCATCGGTTCCATATGTTTGGACATAGACTACTTGTAAATTTTCTATTTTTCCACAATGTAATAAAACTCATAGTCTTTTACTTTTTACACTTGATCGGAGGTTCTCGAGAATATAGGCTAAGCCCCGCCTCTTATATGTACCTTTTTTTTAAAAAAATTAATAAACAGGTAGGGGTCCGCCAAACTCCCCACAATCACAGGTGGTATTCCCTTAAAAAATATTTGGCCGTTAATATGTTTACCTACGTATAATGACGACAAATAAAAAGTTGATAGATATAAACTACTTGTTACGATGAATTGAAAAAGATTATAAATTATAATATTGTTGTTTATATATCTATTCAAATATGCAGTCAAACATTGATAGAGAATAATGTAAAAAATGTAAGAGTGCAATTTTAGCTGGGATAGAAGGAGTACTAATATTTTAATAAATATTTATTTTAAATATTAATTATTCAGTAAATATTAATTTCAAATATCTATATTAAGTATTTATTTAAAATATTAATATTCAAAATATAAAATATCAATATTATTTAAAAACATAAAACTGAATAGAAAAGATTTTCTCTCAGTAGGGGTGAAAAACACACACTCAGGATGTACTTTCCCTATGTCTCAGAAACCTTGACCCAGCTAATCACGCAACTATGGGCAGATCGGGTGGCTGAAAAATGGCAAAGAAAACTCAGAGAAGGAAGTAGGAGAGAAGCTGGGCAATAAAACATCAGCTAGGGTTGATGCTTTGTGGGGTAATGAAGGCTTGAAAGGGGTGTTAACCAAGAACACAGAGGAGATTATCACACCACCTGCAAAAGTAGTTGTAACGGTATCTCTTGAACTTAAAAGCGGCGTGCAGAAAGAGGTGGAAATTGTTTGGCCAACTGTGGAGAAAATGGAGGGGAAGCAGCTCTCATGGGGAGATCGAATAGATGGGGATGAAGGGAAATCATGGAGCAAGCTTTTTACAGACGACCTAAAGGAGGTAAAGTACTTTGAACCGATTGTAGTGGAAGGAATGGAGATGGGAGAAATAACAAGCGAAGAGGTTGAAAAGAGTATGAAGCAATGAGAAATCACAGCTGTCTGTAAAGTGCTTGGGAGTAATCCTCAGTTCAGAGTCATTGAAGGCTTCTTTGCAAGGATCTGGGAGAAAAACAATGAAAGGTATGGATGATTGAGAAGGGGGTTTTCTTTGTGAAGTTCATTTATAAACTGTGTAGAGATGAAATTATGGAATCCAACAATTGTTTTTTGATGGAAAACCTATTGTTATTAAACCTTGGTCTCCTAATGTGGACTTCTCTGAGTTAGATATTGTCCCTGTCTAGGTCTAGTTACCATCACTCCCTGTAGTATACTGGCAGCCAAGACTAATAAGCAAGATTATTAGCCCCATACAAAAACTGTTATGTCTGGATAAAGCTACATTAGGCAAAGAAAGATTAACGTATGCTAGGGTAAAAATTTAGGCTAAAATAGGCAATACAGTACTTGATAAGGTTTTTTTATTTGAGTGAGAATAGAGTAATAGTGTAGCAGAAAGTTGTTTCCGAATGGAAACTAGTCAAATGCAAAGATTGTGGTTGGCTAGGCTATACTGAGACTAAATGCATAAAAGGGGACGAGCAGAGAGGAGAAACGGGGGCTAAAAAGGTGTATATCCTTGTGAAAATGAATGCATGAAAAGCCACAGGAGTGGAGGTAGTCCTAGTGATTGCAGATAGGGGTATTGATACAGTATTAAACAAAGAGACTAATGCCAGAAAGGTTGAGGAAAGTGAGAGCTCAAAAGCAGAAAAAGAGAAAGAAACTGAGGATGCTATGGAAAATCTGGGAAGTATGGTGCCTGGGCTATGGAAGACTGTGAATGCATTGGCCAATTAGAAAGTTGGAGCTGAGAAACGGCATTTGAAAAAACTGATCCACTTGATGATATACAACTGGCTTAGCTGGAATATTAGTGGTTTAAATAAGGATAGCAAGTATGGACTGGTGAGCAAATTATGCTTGCAGAATGGAGTTGGACGGCTGGGGCTACAGGAAACAAAAATTTAAAATGAAAAACATGAAGAAGTGTGGAAGAAATTGGGGTTAGACTGGGAGTTAGTTACAAACGGAGATATGGTGGAAGGAGGGAGAATATGGGTGGCCTGGAACAATGATGCAGTAGATGTTCAGGTTCTAGAAAAAAAGGGATTAGTGGATAGACTTAGCAGTTCTGATTAAAACTACTAATTAGAAATGCTATCGTACAGTTGTTTATGGCTTTAACACAGCTAAAAAATGAGAAAATATGTGGAGTAACTTGAAGAAGTAAGGTAAAAGAGATAGGCCCTGATTAGGGATGAGGGATTTTAACACTCCACTGGGCTTTGCTGATAGGCTGGGAGGATCACCAGAGGAGAAAGAAACAACCGATTTCCAAGAATTGATGGAAGAATTGGAGACAGTGGAGATAAAAACCACAGGGGCTCAGTATATATGGAGCAATAGAATGGTAGGATGGGACAAGATTCTGGGCAAAGTAGACAGGGGGATAATAAACCAAGCATGGTTAAACACAATGAAGGGAGTGTACTGTAAAGTTAAAGAAGATCCAGTGTCAGATCACAAGCCCCTATTTATGAGATTTGATAGGGATACCGTAATGCTCAAAAAACCATTAAGGTACTTTAACCTCTGTGCTTTGTCACCTGTCTTTGATGGCAGAATGGCTCAGATATGGAACTACAGAAGAAATGAGGATTTAGCTAGCATAGCAAATACCTAAAAAAAATTTAACCTTTGTCAAGGTTAAATTTCAGGGAGTTTGGGCCTATTGGGGAAAAAGTGGAAAGATGTAATGAAACATGGACTAAGGCACAATCCAAATTAAATGAAGATCCCTTAAATGTGAAACTGCAGGTGAGGGAATGTACAATCAGGAAGAAGATAGAGAGATTGCAAGAAGCTGAATACAGTTTTTTTAGACAAAAGGCTAAGGTTCAGTGGATGAATGAGGGGGACAAACCCACTAAACTTTTCTATGAACTTCTAAAGGCAAGAATGTACAAAAATAAGATCATATCATTAAAGAAATGAGATAGACTGAAAACTGCACAGTAGGAAATAAAATAAGAACCGGTGGACTATTTCACTAAACTTCTAGGGTGTGAAAGTGTGACTAAAAAGTTAGATACAGATGTGGTGAGCTATAGACACACACAGATAGTGCAACAATAAGCTAATCTCATCAAACTAGTTGAAGATAGTGAAGTGCTTGCAGCTCTTCCATTCATCCAAAAGTCCAGGCAAAGATGGATTCTCTAATCATTTCTTCAAAGTGACATGGAGGAATACATGAGTGGGCTTGACAAGAGCAATACAAGGTTTCTTCAAGAGAGATGACATACATAAGAGTTTGAGCAATGCAGTAATCACACTATTGTTTAAGTTACCCTAGCCACATGTAGCCTCTGATTTTAGGCCTTTTGCATGCTGCTCAGTTATATATAAAATTATTACCTAGATCATATGCACTAGGTTAAGTTTCAATCAGAGTGCATTTATTAGAGGAAGGTATATAGCACACAACCTACTGTTAGCACAAGAACTGTTGCATAGATACAAGAATGATAGCATAAGACCTAGATGTGTCTTGCAATTAGATGTCAGTAAAGCCTTTGATAATATTAGCTGGAGTTTTTATGGGATTGGCTGAAAGAGTTGATGTTTCCCAGCTTAATGATAGAATGGATTACGAAATACGTTACTTCATCTTCCTTATGTCTTGAAATAAATAGAAAGCACTATGTTTCCATTAGAGAAAAAAAAGGAGTCCAACAAGGGGACCCTATGTTACCCTTGTTGTTTGTAGTATGCATGGAATACTTGACAAGGTTGCTGGATAGAAGTTTTCAAAAGAAAGATGCTGATTATCATCAAAGATGTTGGAAAGTAGGTGTGCACTCTCTCCTATTTGCAGATGATCTGCTTTTGTTCAGTGCTGCAAACAAGAAGACTATAAATTGTGTAAAGGAAGTACTAAGAAAGTTTCAAAAGGTTCCAGGCCTATGAATCAATAAAAACAAGTCAAAGATCTATTTATCTAAAATGAATAGGGTGGAACAAGATATGTTGGCTAATAACTTACAGGTGATGAAGGGAGACCTACCTATGAAATATCTAGGCTTGCCATTGTCAACGGTGAAGTGGGATAAGGGAGATTGTGAAAGTATGATAGAAAAGATGAGAAACAGAGTCAGAGACTAGAATTCAAGAACTATTTCACATGCAGAAACTACAGCTCATTAATTCAGTACTACTGAGCATCAGTGGATACTAGAGTATCATCATGAAATTGCCTGATGGAGTGCATAACAAAATAGTGAGTATATGCACTTGTTACTTATGGGGGAGAGAAGAAGGACATAGGAGTTTTAATGTTGTAGTTTGGAGCTCACTGAGTAGAGGGAAAAGCAAATGAGGGATTGGTATCTGAGATCCAGCCATCCGGAACCAGGCTGCCCTTTGCCACTACATGTGGGACTTGAAACATTAAAATGACATATTGTGGATCAGATGAGTACATGCTTACTATTTAAAAGGCAATGTTTTTTTCTGAATGCAAGAACGGAGCTGCTGAATGCAAGAACGGAGCTGCTGATAGCTGGACATGGAAGGTATTGTTGAAACTGAGAGACAACATATATGAGGCATTGGATAGCTGTGTGAATAGAAAAGGAATGCTAGAAACTATGGCAATCTGTAACAAGCTGAATAGTGGGGGAAGACAACAGAACAAAGGCAAATCTACTATGGCATAAAAAGATCCAACCGAATCACAAAGTTTTTCTATGGATCCTCATCAATGGGAAGCTTTCCACGGTGGATAGGTTGCAGAAGTTTGGCATCTTGAAGGATCACCCAAATTGTTGTCTTTGTGGGAAAGAGCAAGAAACACCGCAACACTTGTTTGTGTCTTGTAGTTATTCAAAAGAATTATTTCTCAGTCTGAAAGTACAGGCAGCATTATCACTCTCAGACAGGTCAAAACGAAGGCAACTTCTAATGGCTCAGAGAAGAAAAATGAGGAAATTGGTGATGGAGTGCACTGGATTATACAATTTGTGGCTGGAGCGGAATAGGAGGATATTCAACAAGCAATAACTAAAGGCATATACCTTGGCTTTCCAAATGAAAACAGAAGTAGAATGGACGGATCAGAGAAGCTGGAAGAAGAAGATAGGGAGCACTATGAATGCATTTTTGCAAGAGGATCAGGAGTTGTGTAGGTTTTGTATAGCTTGTTAGGCTGAAAAGTTTTTGGTACTGGGATGGGGAGATGGCCCAAAGGGGACGGCTAGAGCTTTATTAATATACACATATTTTCATTAAAAAAAATAGTATTTTAGTAAATGTTTATTTCGAATATTAATATTTTAGTAAATTTTTATTTCAAATATTAATATTATAAAAATTAATATTTATTAAATATTTATTTTAGATTTTTATTATAAATATTTATTACAAATAATTTAAAAAAAATTAATGTATCAGATATTAAATACTAATATTTTAGTTAACAAAAATTTTAAATTGTAAATATTAATATTTTCAATTTTTAATAAAATCATGAGATGTCTCCTGTGACATAGCTTAACTTTGGGCATGGGCTTTATGCAATTCTAACTATATTCTAGCTCTAAAAACCTATCTCTAATAATTTTATATGGACCTATCTCTAATTATTTTACAAGAACCCATCTCTAATATTTTTCTAGGGCTTTTTTGTCCAATTTTCCCATTATTTTCTCGTATATTGCAATATGCAAAAAAAAAATCTTAAAAAAAATTTATTTTTTTAAAAATACAAAAAATAAATAGGATCATTGAGGTGAATATTATAAACATCCACTAGAACTAGCAAAATATCAACTAAAAATACCAGAAAAAATAAAATAAAAAATAAAATAAAGATTTTTAAAAAATTGAAAAATCATCGACTACAACTAACAAAAAATAAACTAAAAATCATAAAAATATCAACGAATCTTCAATTACCAAATTTCTTTTAAAAAAACTACAAACATTAACTTATATCACCCAAACGCTAAAAACATCAATTTCTATCATCAAAACTTCGCTCGAAAAATGAAAAACATCAACATAAGGAATAAAACACTTCAAAACATCAACCATATCACCAAAAAAAACCACAAACATCAACCTCTATCACTTAAAACTCACCTAGAAAATGTAAAACATCAACACGAGAAAAAAACTAAAAATATCAACCCATATTATCCTCAAAAACAACAAAACATTGACTCATATAAAATAAAATCACCCAAAAAATGAAAACATCAACACGATAGAAAAAAAAATTAAAACATTAACAAAAAAGCTACGCTACCTCAAGAGTATAAATTATTCATTCTAAAAATCTTAAAACATCAAAAAGTATTTTTTATACAAAAACTACAAATAGAAGGTTATATCCCTTATATTTGTAGTCATTCACGGGTGTTTCCAGCTATAGCTTTGTCCGCTAGGGCTGAGGGAGTCTCATGTATTGGACCTTGCTCCACCCATATAGCCAATGGTAGACTTGTTGCACAGTGGTAGGCTCTATCGAATTGTAATCCTGCATCCTTCGGGTGATGAGGTACGAGTAATCCTTGCACATACGCGGAAGTCCTGGTTGGATGGAGATCATGAGGTGCTGCGCTAAGAGGGTGATCATGACCCTATCGATATGTCGCCTCCTCGAACCATTTTTGACTCATGGAGAACCTTACCCATCTGGAAATCAACCCAGAACCCACATCTTGCGCTCTGACCCGTGAGGTTCCAAATATATCTGACATTTTCATTTGGTACTTGAGTCGGCTCAACATGGCAAAAAAAAGGTGGGCTCTAAGAAACAATGCTCATACCGGAGACCTGGATGGCTAATGAGGTCGTTCTTGTCCCAAACATCTCAGAACCTCCTAGTGATGGTGTGCCAGAAGACTGTCCTCATGATCAGCGTGGCCTAGGATCTCAAGATCAAGTTGTTCCTGGATGGCGTGGTGTCCCAACCTAAAGCTGCCTCAATCTGAGAGACATCCATCTCATATAAAAAACCATTTAAGTGGAAACGGATGTACTTCTGGAGGAAAGCTACTTCTCTCGAGCATATTTTCTCATGGTACATACCTTCATCGTTGCGAGGAACTCAAGGGTGTACCTTAGGTAGGTAGGTGCACTCCTGTGGATAAATACCCCGAGACAACCTTTGGTAAGGAGGCAATTGACTGGTTCCCACAAGCCTAGGGCTTCCAAAGTCCCACTATCACAAGAAGGACCCTTTAGCACCAGTTTTTTACGTTCTAGCACCGGTTTTTGGGCAAAGAAAATCGGTGCCTAAGTAAGCGAAGATACTTTAGCACCGGTTGGAAAAACACTGGTGCTAAATCCCAACTTTTAGCACCGGTTTTTTAGTTAGCACCGGTTTTTAAACCGGTGCCAAATTAGCAACGGTTTTTTCTTTAGCACCGGTTGGAAAACTGGTGCTAATAAGAAAATCGGTGCTAAATTTAGCACCGGTTGTAAACTGGTGCTAAAAAAAACCGGTGCTAAATTTGTAAATTTTGCACCGGTTATTTTTAGCACCGGTTATAAAACCGGTGCTAAATATGCATATGTAACACCGGTTTTTAGTTAGCACCGATTTTGAAACCGCGGATAAATTTTTTTTATTGCACCGGTTCACTTTGAGCATT
Source organism: Rubia yunnanensis (assembly GCA_037428765.1). Taxonomy (NCBI): domain Eukaryota; kingdom Viridiplantae; phylum Streptophyta; class Magnoliopsida; order Gentianales; family Rubiaceae; genus Rubia; species Rubia yunnanensis. Next base: position 73,126,771 of record CM075061.1, on the reverse strand, counting down.
GGTTTGTAAACCGGTGCTAAAAGTGTGTATGTTGCACCGGTTATTTTTTAGCACCGGTTAAAAGTGTGTAAATTTATCACCTGTTATTATTTTGCATCGGTTTTTTAACCGGGGATAATAGTGTATATTTTGCAGCGGTTTTGAAATCGGTACTGAATGCGTAAATTTTGCACCGGTTATTATTAGGACCGGTTTTGTAATCGAAAGAAACCGGTGTTAAACGTGACTAACTATTTGTGGTCACTGTATGCTGCGGCGCACTGCTGCTCTTTCAGCTCATCTTCATGCAGCCAGTTTTGTTTTTAAGCTTGTTTTCCTACCCGATGCGTTCTTTTTCAAGGATAGTACCGATTATTTGTTGTGCGTAGTAACAGAATGGTGGACAAATAAAAATAGAACAAGAGCAACCATGACGCATAGACAAGAAGTAGGTTAGAAAAAGCATTGAGTTCGATGAACTATAATTTTTTATTAACAAAAGAAGAGCAACGTGTTTCTTAGTGGGCTAAGATACTGGACCCCCCCTCATCACGGAGTTGACGAGTATCAAAAGTGATGGTCAATTACCTTTCTCATAAGAGATAACGCTAACCACTACCCGATGATGGAGGCAAGTCCCTGTATGACATTCAATTGAGCTATGCATTTTGGCAGAGTATATTTTCCAAAAACACAAACCCATTTCAGAGCAATTCCCTGCAGTTCATCTCTCCATATTGGAGTGTAATCTTCTGGAAATTGCTGAAACAATGTATTAAATCACATGTTAAGAAAAGGATATATTTGTGAGAGAATAACTGGTGCTAAAAGCAGTGTAGGAAAATGTACCTGAATAATGTCAATGTCATGCACGTGCCATAACAATTTTTTCCATGTAATACATGTAGTGGTATCCACACTCCTAAATACTACTTTGTATCTTGTGCTGTTGTAAAAGAGAATTTGTTGAAACAGTTAAGAACATGAAAATGACAGATGAAATATGACGTTGTGGGATAATACGTACATTGATGTTTATGACATTCCATGTATAGTTCGAAGGGTAGGTGGTATTATGGTCGGAATTGATCCGTCGATTTTTTGTTGCAATCCTACAATCGATGAAAACATATTTATGTCAACATATTAAAAAATAGTTTTCACAAATTGGGGTTCACACAATATATGAAAATATATATATTAATTAACATTAATTGTAAATATTTGAGCCAAGAAAGTGATAAACGTACAAGAACACATTTACGTGAACAAATATTTTTTGTAAAACATTGAAGTTGAAGGAATGACATGAATGTGTTCCACTTACAAATGAATCATTTTAAGGCATGACCTATTTCATTTGCAAATTCCCCTAGTCTTTGAGTCGATGCAATATACTCAATCGATTTCCGGTACGAAGACAAGCAAAAACCAATGGTCCCTTTGAAAAAAAGGAAAAACCAAAATGAAGCTAAAAATATATTTGTGAAAATAAAATCACATCATTTGGTTGCTATTGCTTCCATGTGGCTGGGACTAGTAACTCAGAAAACAAATGGAACTTACTCTCGATTGTACGGTAAGACGTATAACCTCGATTGAGTGCGGCACATGACAGCCAAAACCTCCTCCGCAGTCAATTCCACCCTTTGATTTGCCTTTTGAGCCATTGAATTGAAGAGGCCGGAATAAACTGGACGTGGCCTCCATGAACAAACCCATCACAAAGGTATCTTGCAAAATAATATTTTAAGTGAAACAAATATAATGATATGTCTATCTATAAATAATGTAACCATGAAAATTCTTACGATGCCCATATATCAAGTTGGCACCCACTGATCCACTCCATTTCATCTTCTACGTCCAAGCTGCTCATGAAAAGTCTTAGCTTGTCAGTAAATATGGCTGTGTAGACTTCTTTTGATCTAAACACCTCTGCGTTGAAATTGATGCAGAAGACTTTGTTTGGTCCACATATTTGTATAGATAGCCTTAAAGCATCATTAATCTCTTGAACAGCTGCGATGCATTCTCGGTCTTCCATGACCCCCTAATTACATTGAGAATCTAATAATGTTAGTTGTCTAGTATTTGTATATAATTAAGAATTGGATCATATTGTAAAGGCTAAAATGGGTCCTTACAAATATGTACTGGTTAGAAATCGACATGGGAGGATTTGGTTGCTCATTCTCCGTTGATGTAGTATTTTCTTTTGGAACTTGCTAATGGGTAAAATGTCAGTCATTCATCGGTAAAAATCGGTCGGAATGAAATAGTCTGGGGGTATGTACCTCTCCTTTTACCAATCGAGTGACCACCTGTCCATGCGGAGTATCTTCCTTACCCACCGCCTTCTGTAAGGGACAGTGTGTTAATAATATGTATCTGGATGTCATGGCCAGTTAATATGCTTATATTTTTAACCTGTACAGTGTCCTTGGCAAATTTTGGTGTGCAGTTTATTTGAGGACTTCCAACTTCGTCGACTACCAACTCTTGCAGAGGCGGTTGCTGCTCATTCTCCTACGTAAGCAGATGAACAACATATTATGTTTTAGTAATATCTAGAAAGATATATATGATGCAATAAGAAGAAGAATACAATTATCACACCTCATCATCCTTTTGCCCAATGACACTTATCATCTTTCCCGGCCATAGAATGTTATATCCAATGGCCTTAGTGACAAACTCAAATTATTCATGTTCAATCCGCAAAGGTGCCTTGGGAATGAACAAAGGTCCACGAAGATTTAATCGCTCCCACTTGATGGGTAAGTCCGTGTCCATGTCCTTTGGAAACAAGATACCAAATGCAGCTACATCCCTTTCTCCATTATGGTTCAAAACATATAGCTTGCACTTTTTTCCTTTCTGAGAAATAAACTCAGAAATACATCGGTTGGACAATAAGTAAGTGTTATTAAGTAAATAAAATTAAATAATTTTTTAGTGAAATCATATATATTATAACAAGAAATGAAGTCTTCATGTAGCTGCTGAAGGCCGCAGCGTGCTGCAGCTTTCAGTTTTCAGCTGAGACTGAGAGCTGGATAGCGCTGCAGCGTTCAGCGTTCATCTGCCATGAACTGTCTATCAAATAAAACTCAATTGGCAAAGAGACATTATCTCAGTTTACATGGGAAAGAACAATTTGAAGATATATAAGTAGGCCCAAACTACCAACATCCAAAATGAACGTGATAGTAGTTAATGTATCCCTACAAAATCATTTTGACAGGAAATGGAAAACCAGAAAGTAAATATCACAGAAGAAGAAAGGAGCTAACAACGAGGTTCATGGTATGGAATACCTTGTCATCTGCTATGGCTCCTTGTGGCTCACTACATCCAGATGCTGAAGGAATGAATACCCGGTTGTCCTTATTCGTAGGGGTGGAAGATGTAGCAAGGAAATTGCGGGCATCCAAGTGTGGGGGAATAGCTTTACCCAATTGTCCAGCTAGCCAATTTGTTTGGGCCTCAAATAAGGCAACAAATCTTTCCTTCAGCTCGATGACATCCGTTGATAGTTTGTTTGAATTTGAGATTTCCTCAGATGGTTTTGTGTTTGTGCTCCCACATAGACTAGATGCGTAATGGGTCACAGCCATATCTGGTAGGGCCTCGTTCACCTTCGACGTTGTGGAGCAACCTCTCCAACGACCCCCATGATCCTTCTTACCCGTTGCTTGAACGAGAATATCTTCTTTTCCTTGTATAACCAAATCTCCCATTTGCTTCTTATCCATAAGCATTATCTTGGAAACAAAACACATATTAGCCATTACTATGCATTACATATGAGAATACTATTAGAGATAGAATCAATTATGAATTATGCTCACAAGAGTGGGGGCTGCTCTTTTAACGGAGTCGGTGGTGTAGGTTGATAATTTCTTGTCACAGTTAGCTTCAAGGAACACCTCCGAGCGGTCCGGTTTGAAATCCATGAATTGAACTAAAGCCTTCGCTTCTTCTACACTATGACCTTCATCCAAAAGCTCATCAATTTTAGCCTTTCTTTTCCTCTTCTCGAGTTCTATTGCAACCCTACGATTCCCTCCACTGCCCGTGTGATGGATGTACTCCTTTTGTTAGGCGCTTACTTTTGCTGCGTCACTTATTGCCTATTTGGCCATCAATTTCTAAAATGCTCACAAAGTAATAACTAGAGATTAATAATTTTCAAGGAATTACCTTGAATTCAGGGGTTGATCTGTGTTTCACAAATAGCTCCCACTCATATTTTTCCATCCAGCAAAATCTCTCCATGCAGAAAAACCAGGTTTTTTTTGCACGATGTACTTGTGAGCCTCCTTAGTCTTCCAATTCCTCCACTTTTCTCCTGCATAAATAGTCCATTTATTTCGGAACTTATTCATCTCATTGAACGTCATTTTGGTTTATATATCCCAGCTCATCTAGTGGACAATGATGCAACTTGTTAGTGCAAAATGTAATGAAGTTCACATGAACTGATGAAAATGGAGGATTACAACACACTTACGAGAATGTCTTCTCATGCCTCTTTTTTTACATGGTCTGGGACTGATCTCCAATTATGCCATATCCCGAAGCAGATTTTTCGTCGGAAGGCATAGCCAACATACATCGACCATCGGTTGCGCATAACTAGGGGTTCGAAGTCATCATCGAATAATATTTTAAGTGCCTTGTTTTGCTTCACAAGCAACACGACTTTGCACGCGGCTGTGCCTCTACGCTTGCAATATTCTTTTATCTCAAACTCGTCGAACCTCCCACTCATGTCATCTTTTAAAATAGTTTCTTCTTCTTCCCCCAACTTTTCAGATCCCGAGCAATATTTGGGTGCATCATCCTCTTCCTCATTATTATTATCACAGTTGTCAGCTTTTGAAGGGGTAACACAATTCTCTTCAACGACTTTTGTACTGCCGGAGTCAAACAATTTCTTCCTCAGCTTTGCCATTCAATCTCGAGGAAGATCAATAAAAAATAAGGAAATATATCCACATGAAACACTATCCACACTAGTAACCAAAGAAATGAGAACACAAACTCACAAACTATGAGACCCACCAAAATATAGCTATTCATTCGGAGCTGTGGAACTAACGAGATAGAAGGCCCAATGCATCCTCCAAAGAATACCATTACTACGTTAGAAGTTACAAATTTGATCAAAGTAGCGATTCCATCCGTGTGAAGCATTGGTTAACCATCAATGAAGATGATAAAATTGGCTTTTTACAGTTTTGAAGACTATGGATGCATATGTAGCTACACGTTATTCATTAAAATGATTCAGAACTTGGGAGATTTAAACAAAACATTGTCATTTATTTTCTTTGAGAAAAAATTTATATGGGTTTATATACATAGCATTGAGACTGTGCTGCATCAGTTTCTGCATTTGTACATTACTGAATTGCTATAGGTTAATATTGAAAGGTGGATGTTTCACTGTACCAAAAAAACCAAAAAAATAGCTATTCATTAATCCCGGGAAAGATGCAAACTACCAATCACTCATAAGGAAATCTAAATACAACACATCCGAAGATGAATTTCCAATGACAACCAACCGAGAACATATTGTATCGAGGCAAAAACAGGGTTTGCAAAAATTCATCTTCGGGCAAAAACATGGTAGGCAAAAAATAGGGTAGCCAAAAATTATGAAATTATTAGCAAACATATCATCTATCCACATGAAACACTACCCACACTAGTAACTCAAGCAATGAAAACATATACTCACAAACTTAGAGACCCAGCAAAATATAGCTATTCATTAAGCCCGGGAAAGATGCAAACTACCAATCACTCATACCTTATTGGTACACACTCTCGGCGGTATTGTATTTTGCCAAGATTCAGCCGCCTTCGTAACCCGCTTTACTAGTTGGAAGTTTCGACCAAATTGGCCACCAAAATTTTGAAACTGATTCTCGAGCAAAATTGGGAAGTAGGATCGCGACCAAGATTGGGAAGTAGAACCGCTCTAACTAAATGGTGAAGGGGTGGAGAATATGTTTGGGAAAAATCGGCAGGGGGTTATGGTGGAAAGAGAGAAAATTGGAGTCTAAGGTTGTGGAGGGAAGAGGGAAATCGGTAGTGGTGTTGGGGTGGGAGGGGGCTGAAAATTTGTGGTTAAGTTTATGGAGGGAATTGGGAAAATTTGGGAGGAAAGGAAAATGATGCTTTGTTGACCGAGAGCGGAAGTCAAAAAGTATAAAAAGTCTTATAGCAATTTGGCAATTTTATAGTAATTTAATAACAATTTTATAAAAAGTACAAAAAGTTATACAATTTTTTTAATCGGGTTTATAGTGTTCCCGACCCTTTTTTTTAAACATCAATTATTGCCCGAAGGCTTACATCAAGCGGTTTCCGTAGATTTACATCAGATATGAGATAAACTCATTTATACTGAGACACTATCTAAATATTACAATTCTAATCTAAGACCTCAATAACTAATAGAGAAAGATACACAAAGGAACTAATCGATATTGCAATACTAATTAAACACCAATGTGGCAGTGCGATGAGAAGGGTACATGAAGGATAAGTGGCTTTCACTGTGCACTCTTACTATAGCCTAAATATAAATCGAGCTCTCGACTACCATCACAGCCAAACACAGTGAAGTATCGAGTCTTGACTCGCAACCGACGGCGCTGAGTCTTGACTCGAAAGTCCGGAGCATACGCCGAGAAGACACCAACCCTTATACTATTACTTGTACACATAGAACAACTAGAGAAATAGAGTCTAACCAGGAATTAGTCTGTGTCAATACAAACAAGTTTAAGTGCCTCGCTTGGTAATAACCTCACTTAGTTGCACTTGAGGAAGACTGTATTTGAGTCGCCTCTGTAAGTAGTTGACGACAGGTAGACTGTATTTGAGTCGCCGAAACTGATTATTATATTGCTCACAAACAAATATAGAGTGCAATAAGGAAATATAATATGAGTAGCACTGTAGCTTAGTAACCATGACTTGTCAAGAATCCATCAAGATCTGATCAGAAACATGATTTACTCTAACAATAGTATAACAATATTAGAGAATGATCTATTGTTGACAGGAATAAATATAAATCAAAAGGAAGTATAGTCTTACTAACACTCTGGCCTAGTCAACATCACTTCTTCAGAATCGTTAAAATCAATCCAGATTTTCTATAACACCCTCGAGCCCTCGAACCCCTCGACCCCTTGAACCCCTCGACCCCTCGAACCCCTCGAACCCCTCGACCTTGAACCCCTCTAACCTTGAACCCCTCCACCTCTCGAATCCCTCCACCCCTCGAACCCCTAGACCTCTCGACCCCCCAAACCCCTCGACTCGATCCCTCGAACATCACCACTTCTCGAGGCCCTCGAACCCCACGGCCCCTCAACCCCTCGAACCCCACGGCCCCTCAACCCCTCGAACCTTATCGACCTCTCAAAAACCCCCACCTCCCGAGGCCCTCGAACCCTCTAGAATCCCACGACCTCTCCAACCCCTCCACCCCTCAAACCTCATCCACCCCTCAAACCTCATCCACCCCTGGAACCCCTCTAACCTCGAACCCCCCTCTCGAACAACTCGACCCCTCCAATCCCTCGACCCCTCCAACCCCTCGACCTCTCCAACCATTCCACCCCTCCACCCCTCAAATCTCAAACCCCTCCACCCCTCGAACACCCCCACCTCTCGAGGCCCTCAACTCCTCGAACCCCACGACCCCTTCCTCCACCCCTCGAACCCCCCACCCCTCGAACCTCATCAGCCCATCGAACACCCACACCTCTCGAGGCCCTCCACCCCTCGAACCCCACAACCCCTCGACCCCTCCAACCCCTCCCACCCCTCGAACCCTCCAACCCCTCCAACCCCTCCACCCCTCGAACATCATCCATCCCTCGAACCCCTCTAACAGCAAACCTCTCCACCCCTCGAGCCCCTCGAGGTCCCCAGCCCTTCGATCCGTGTCTCTTAAAAGTGTTAACAATTTTCAACCCATGTCTATGTAAAATTCAGCCCATTTGTTTGTAGCCTTGGTGAAATGTGTTTGTGAAATTGGTCACTCAACCTGCCCAATACACTAACACCTTTCCTCTCCCAAGCTCCCTCCACTGGAAAACTCTTTCCCCGCTCCCTCCGCCGTTCCCGCTCCCATTTGCCGACCCTGCTCCCTCTGCCGTCCCCGCTCAATTCCACATCCATCGAGCTTCGTTCCTTCCACCTTCCACCTTCAACCAAGCTACCGTTAGCAAAGCTCCATCCGCCTAGCTCCATCGGCTAAGCTCTGTCCGCTAACCACCGTCCGCACTCCAAACACCTTTCGTCAAGAAACCATAGTCCGAATTAGGTAAGCGGATACACACTCGTGTTTGGTTTCCTAGGGTTTGTCTACTAATTTTTGTATGCTTTAGGTTTGATTTCATGAAAATGCCTAATTGGGATGAACCTTATTGTGTTTCTGTTTTGGAAATGCATGAGTAATTGTGTACAAACCTGATTGTTTTCTCTGAATATGAAAAAGAATGATTCTGCAAGTGAGAAAACAAATTTTGTTTTGAAGTAGAAAATTTAGATCCATTAGATAACAAAACACATGTTCTGCAAAACTTAAGATCTCTTAATATTCAACAAATGGGAAGAAGGTTTCTCCATCACTAGCAAAACTTGTCTCCATCAAAGAATCTGACATCTCCATGAGCACAGTAGGTCCTGCGTCTTGTAAAGCTCATGTGCTGTGTTTTTATTTTTGACATGTTGCCATGCTCTTAATATTTTTATGGAATTTGGCTACTTGGTTGTTTTTCATATGTAAGAAGTTTTTTTAAGCAACATTGGTGTATTTATTGGCCAGAGATCATTACCATTTTTGTCTAAATGCTCCACAGTGTCTCTTTATTGAGTAGCTAAAGTATTTGAAGGTGTCAGATTCTTTTTTATCACCCTGTCCATGTAGTACTTACAAACTAATGTTGTTTTCTTGTCCATTTACAGTACTGTATTAGTCATTTGTATCCTTTTCCTTTCTAATTTTCCGTTAATACTCTGACCACCCAGTTTTCTAATTTTTCGTTAGTATTCTGAACACCCGTTAATATTCTAGTTTGTGTTAACATTTTGCTGGCGCATTACGTACCATAACACATTTATTTTACCAGGTATGGCCCCCAGAAAGAGTCCTCCCAAGCAGAAGAACAGCACCCAAAACTCCCGAAAAAAAGTCAGAGTAGGCGAGAAGGATGAGTGTCAGCACGGGTCTCAGATTGTCCCCTCGAACAATTCAATACTGACTGTAGAGCTGGACTGTCATGAATCAATGGCTATGTACAAAGAGTTCATTAAGAGGGGCCTCATACTAGAGAGAGGGTTTACAGTAGAAAAGCTCTACAAGGACTACGTGAACGAGCACAGCTGGGAAGGCTACACCTCACAACTGCCTCGGGCAAACCAGACCATGGCATGTGAGTTCTTGTCGCTCATGAAGTACAAGAATTGTCTGGATGTTGTCCTCCGTGGTCAGTTTGTTGAGCTTGCAGTGGATGTGATCAACAGGTACTACAAGATCCCACTGAAGCCGTCGAGTTTGTACGAAGCTACCGAGAAAGCTGTTGAACAAGCTTCATGGGAAGACATCATAAGAGAAATCTGTGATGATAGCAGTGAAGTTATCCGGAATCTTCCACAAGAATGGTCCAGCATAGAGAAGACATACTTGACTGAAGACATGAACGTGTGGTACAGTTTCATGGCTGCCCGACTTGTCCCGGTGAAAATGAATAGTGAGGTTCATCGGTCACGTATGTTGCTGCTCTACAAGATCAAAAAGAACATGAGCATCAATGTTGGGGCTACGATAATGGGGTACATCTGGGATTGTGTCAATGCCCATAATTGCATAGGCTTCTCCTCACTTATCATTTCCATATGCGTGGAAGCAGGTTACAGATTCAAAGATGATGATGTCACAATGATGCCAAAGCTTCCCATAAACCATCTAATATTCTCGAAGAAGAAGAACGTTGCTGAGTCATCTAGGGCGGCAACAAGTACTTCATCTAAGATGAACTCAGATGGGGAAATGGCAGCATTGCAACTGAAGATGGATCACTTGGTGCGATGGACATCACAGGTTGTGAAGATCCCTAATACCATGTGTGGCGAGACGATCAAGGAATTGGGTCCAATCCCTACCTTAGATTCACCAACGTCCAACACTGGGACGAAGAGGTCGCGCAGGGGTTGACTAACTACATTGAGCTCACATCTTCATTTTGTCAGGTTTTTTCTTTTGTTAGGTTAATATGGAACTTTGATTGGTAGATTTTTTATTTGCATAACATATATTGCTGCTGTGTTGCTATTGTTTGGATGTGATTTTGGAAATTGACATATGTAGTCTCGTATCATATTCATGTTCTTTTCTTAGAGGAAACGAGCAACTCAAAATAGCTAATGTGTATGTGTAAAAGCTGCAGCGCGGACTGGTTTATTGTCAATAACACCATAAAACGACATCACAGCTAGGACTGGTTTATTGTCTTTCTTACTTGCTTGCCACATAGACTCCGACTCAATGTATACCCCACTATTTTGTGTTGTGCTCTTTAGATATTGGTCCCTAGTAGCAAAACTGAAACCGTTCATGTCATATCCAGAATACCTCAAAACCGTGCAGTTAGGCTTCCTTGCAAATGCCCTAATTTTTGGGTCGTAATCACCTACGTTGCATTGATCATATAACCAATTCACAAACGTGTAATTGTGCTCCAAATGAACTTTATTAGGGGGCCACATGGGATGGGACTCCGTGATCGAATTAAGGTGCTCGGTCACATAAGCAGTAGTCTCCATACAATTCCTCAACACATACAAATGAACTAACATCAGCTCACTATTCAATGGAGTAAATAACATTCCCCCCGACCTCGGTTTTCCCACCTTTCTTCCAACATGTCGATTTTGGGACACCCCAAAATTTCTATGTTTCTCCAAATAGCTAGAGAAAAATTCAATTAATTCTTCGGTAACATACCTCTCAACAATACTAGCATCCGACCGACTCATACATTTAACATATCCCTTGAAGACTTTCATGTGACGCTCGAAAGGATACATCCAATGCATACCAACCGGACCACATATCTTTACCTCCCACACTAAATGAACAACCAAGTGAACCATTATATCAAAAAAAGATGGAGGGAAATACATTTCCAACTTGCATAGCACAACAACAACCTCTTTTCATAGGACATTCAAATGGTTCCGATCAACAGACTTCCGGCATATGGAAGCAAAAAATAAACAAAGTCTAGTGATTGAGTACCTTACGTTGGCCTCCATTACCCCACGAATAGTAATAGGTAACAGTTGTTGCATCAAAACATGACAATCATGAGATTTTAACCCGGTCATCTGACAATCCTTCGTAACTAACAGACTCACATTCGATGAATAACCAATTGGGACCTTCACTAATTTCAAACTATCACAAACTGAGATTCTCTCCTCCTTTGACAATGTACAAGGTGCAGGGGGAAAGTAAGTCCTCTTACCCTTCCCTTCTGGGGCGAGGTCATTTCTGATTCCCAAATCAACCAAGTCCAACCGGGCATTCAAACTATCTTTCGTCTTCTAGGGAATATTCAAGAGGGTGCCTATCAAACTTTCACAAAATATTTTCTTAATATGCATCACGTCTAGGCAATGTCAAACCTCAAGATGCTCCCAGTACGGTAGATAAAAAAATATTGACCTTTTCTTCCATGGACCATCACAATGTATTATGTCCTTGCCTTTATACTTTCCCAACACCACTCTCAATTTCTTAACCTTATTGTGAATCTGCACACTAGTTAGTGGTGTAGGGGATTTCCTTTGTTCTTTCCCACCAACAAAATTGACCACATCATCCTGGTATTTATGGTTTCCTTGCAGCCATTTTCTATGGCCAAGATATACTGTCTTTCTTCCATGTCTTAACTGTTTGAATTTTGTCTTCTCCTCACAAATAGGACATGCATTGTGCCTCTTCACAACATAGCCCAAAAAATTTCCATAGGCTGGAAAATCATTGATCGTGCAAAAAAGCATGGCACGCAATTGAAACTACACATTCATATGGGCATCAAATACCCACACCCCTTTTTCTTTCCATAATATCTTCAAATCATCTATCAATGGTCTCAAATGCACATCAACCTCGTTCCCAGGTTGTCTAGGACCCGAGATTAACAAAGGCATCATAACATATTTACATTTCATGCAAAAACAAGGGGGCAAATTATGTATAACCAACATCACGGGCCAAGAACTATGCTTCGATGAAATATTACCAAATGGATTCAATCATCAGTACACAATCCAAGGTTTAAATTTCTAACCACCAAACCAAATGAAGGATATCGGTTGTCAAAATTTCTCCATTGTTCATCGTCTGCCAGATGTCTTATCTTGTCGTTGCTTGGTCTTTCCCCCTCTCCATGCCATCGCAAGTTCTTTGCATCTTTTGAATTCACGATTAACCTCTTCAACCTAGGAATTAAAGGAAGATACCACATACACTTCAATGGGACCTTCTTCTTCTTCTTACCCAAACACCCATCATCATCATTTCTCACACCCTTATATCTTGAATGTTTGTACACGGGACATTTGGACATGCATGTATTTTCTTGTATTCCAAACCGAGTGGACACAATATTTTCTTGGCCTCGTAAAAGTTTTTCGGTATTCCATTCCCTTCCGTAAACTTATCCTTAAGAAGCTTTAGGAGTGAATTCACACTAGCATCACTCCAAGAACTTGTGGCTTTCAAATTGAAACCTCCATAAAAAAAGAGATTATGGTATCCTTACTTTTACATCCCGGATACAATGGCTTCTCTTTTTCATCAAGCAAAACACTTAATATTTTAGGCTTCCCCGCAAAATCTCTTACAATGTCATCGAAAATAGCATCAACGGTACTTTTGTTTCCATCTACCTTGTCAAAAGCACCTTATGTCCTTGCTCAACCTCTTCATGAAATGTCCATACAATGTAACCTCCGTCAAATCCATTCTTCAACAAGTGAAATCTAACAAGCCCACGATCATCAAACCGTTCATGACACAAGCATCTTTTGCATGGACAAAGTATCCTCTCCTCCCGACCAAAGGCATAATCAATATGTTCACCACTACCTCTAGCTACACTTGGATAACTAACCATTTTTTCCCTCCACGCAAACATCGACTCTCGGTCCGTTGTATCTAAACAACACATAATAAACAATTACACAAATTTTCATTGTTCAAACATAATAAAAATAAACACAATCAATTTGCTACACAATACTAAAAGTGTCATGTATGTGTATATGTATGTGAATCGATCAACTAGTTTGTTCATGGGATATATATATATATATATATATATATATATATATATATATACCATCTCCTAAAACAAACACAACCATGTTTACATCCACACTCATTTACACTCTCACAACATGATACTAAACCGACGATATAAAACATATAGAAACCATTAATACATACGAATAAACTCTCTTCAAGCATGCATTTATGGTTTTTATAACTACTGCCTATTTGATTGAAATTCCAAGAAGTTAATGAAAACTTACATCCATGTGGCTTCATTGCTTTGAGTTATTGCTCACCATCCAAAAAATCTTTCATCAATGAAGGGAGAAGAAAACTACAAGTTCAGAAATAATTTTAGAGAGGTAGTTCAGAGCATTAAATGCTCAATTTTGCACCGATTTTTGTGAATAGTATGTAAAACCGGTGCCATTTTCCCTATTTAACGGTGCCATTTTTCCCTCTTTTTTTCCAGAATTCTTTTAGCACTGGTTTTGATAATTTTTTAGCATCAGATTCTAAAACCGGTGCCAAATATCTACTTTACACCGGGTTTCTTCAATTTTTAGCACCGATTTTCAAACCGGTTCAAATTTAGCACCGGATTTCGACATTTTTTAACACCAGTTTTTCAAACTGGTGCTAACATTTCCAATTCACCGGTTACCGGTGCTAATTTAAAACCGATTTTTGTTATTTTTAGCACCGATTTTTTGACCGGTGTTAGTTTAACACCGATTTTCATCAATTCTAGCACCGGTTTTTTAACCGGTGTTATATTAACACCGGTTATAATAAATAAAACCGATGCTAACATAATTATAACCGGTGCTAAATTAACACCGGTTAAAAAACCAGTGCTAACAAAAAAAACCCATTGCTATTACATTATTTGCACCGATTTTTTGAACTGGTGCTAAAAAATCGGTGCTAGAGGTGGGTCTATGTGCTAGTTCCCCTTCATCACAGAACTTAGTCTCCTGAATCTTTCCGGAAGAATTTGCTAGGAGATCCCATTTGTCGGCATACTCAGCGGTGATCCGGTTCAAATCCATGCACACTTATGCAATTTTCCAACAATAATATCATAGCCACTAACAAAATTTCTAGAATAAGTACACAATTCCAACAATCATCATGTTATTGACCAAAACAAAATTAACATAAGCATCATCAAGCAAGCCTATACTAATATCATGCAATATCCAACAATCTCAACTATCTAACTTCACAAATAAATCACAAACATTCAATCTCATAGTTCCAAAAGATCACAAATTCATAATCTACACAAAAATTGACAATTCAAGGGTATAGAATGGAGAATCGTACCAATTAAGTATATATGAAAAATAATTGAACAAGCACACAAAAGACCCAATCCTCTAGCAATGAATTTCGAAAACCCCCAATTTTTTAGAGTTTATGTGGACTCACAAATGAGCAAGTTTGAGATGTTTTTTGTGGTGTGGAGATGATTCAGGAGGTGAGATAGACATATTTCCGTAAAGAGGTGGTGATTTCGGCTGCATTCATGGAGGAATGATGGAATTGCAATGTCTATCAGAGGAGGACGGCAAAGGAAGATAAAAGATTGTGGAGATTCAGGGCTCAGTCCACTTTTTATTCCAATCATGAGCCGCAGTTGGGATCCACGAGGAAGTCCTCGCGACTCGTGACAACAAGGGTGTGCAAAGGTAAAAGTCTGCAAATTGTCGTCTCACATAAAAAGCTCTGCGACCTGCGACATATGGGTATTTGGAGTTACAAATTTCGTGATTAGAGTTTTGTCCTATTTTTTACCAATTTTTAGTCCTAATCCCCTGCCACTATAAATATGTCTTTAGTATACCAGGGTTTGATAACATATTTCATATTTTTCATATCCTAGAATAGGTTAGAGAGCAACTTAGAGAGAGAAACACTTTCTCTTCTCTCTAGGTTCTTTCATTTTTCCTTTTTTTTCCTTTTGCCCAAAAATGTGGAATTCAATGGAATACTTGAATTCCATGTATAAGGAGTAGTTTTATAGCTTGGGGATAATTTTGCATTCATGTGTTGACAAATGTTTTTGTGAGATTCATTAAATCTTTCTAATTCTATGTGCTTGTTATATTATGTTTGCTTGTTCTGGAATCTTTATAATTGAACAAATGATACAATCCATTAGCAAACACTATATTCTACATTCATGTTGGTGAAAAGATTCATACCCCCTGGGGAAGAGTGACATCGCTCTCCCCGGGGTCGTTAAATCTGTAGCTTAGAATTAACCTAGTTGGAGGCGGCGTGGTCAGAAGATAGAAATATATTGAAAACGAGCATTCGCTCCCCATTTGTCAGCCTTTGTATTACATTGTTGGATTGTGTGTGTGAAGTTATGCTCCTAATCTAAACTTGTTTATATTTCCGCTCTAATGGCTTGGTGTGCTGCGAGCATCCAAGTTGAGTGCGATGCATGTGGAAAATTAGGTGGTAGTCATGACACTCTAGCATGGCTAGGCCACATGGTTAGCTCCCTTATAGGGTGACCCGTGATCATTGGTATCAGAGCTCAAGCAGTCCTTGAGCGCATAATGAAAGGTTGTCACTATTTCTAAGAAGACGGATCGGTTCAAAAACATTGAGAAGATCTCTTTGGTGATACACACGGGTCTGGAAGCCTAGCAGACCGAGTGGATTAGATGCAAATGGAAGTTGCCATTATAGTTAAGACATTGAAATGGCCAATGCGAAGGTTGCACGTCAGGATGAGGGGGGAGATCACTGAGCTGAGGGAAGCTCTAGCCTCTCACGAGTCGGACGTTGCTTTGTTGAGGGGGATCATCGAGAAGCTTGGCAGAGATGTGTTCATTCTCATGCAGGCTGTGGTTAACCTGTCCTAAGGTGGGGGCGATGGCGGTTTTATCCGTGCAGTGCATAAACGAAAAGTCCCTGAACCTAAGAAATATGGTGGGGCATGTGATGCAAGAGAGCTTGATAACTTCTTGTACTAGTTGTATCAATACTTTAAGGAAACTAGGATGGATTCGGAAGCTGAGAAAGTCATTGTTGCCACGATGTATCTGAAGGGCTCTGCTATGGTGTGGTGGTGATCCCAAGATGCTGAGATAAGGCAAGACGCCTGGTTATTGACACATGGTATAAATTGAAGTTTAAGGTGAGGCAGAAATTCATGCCCACCAACGTGAAGGAAAAGGAATTTTTGAGACTAAAAACCTTGGTGTAGACCAGCAGTATTATGGGGCACGTGTCGGCGTTCCAGGCTTGCATGATCTACTTGCTTGACCATCCGGAGGAATACAAACTCCATGACTTCAGCCAGGGATTAAAGTCGTGGGATAGACTCGAGCTAAGGAAAGCTTGTTGCACTGACAATAACTGAGCGGTGGCATTCGTCGAAAGTCTGGAGTACTATAATGGCGGAGGATTGCAAAGAGTTGATAGGGAGGTGAACGATTCTACTTTTTCCAAGGTGAGTAATGTGTGGGTTCAAGTTCTCCAAAGGTTAGGGGTAACTTTAGACCCAATCCGAGTGGCAGAGGTAGAAACAGGCCCGATTCGGGTGTTAGAAGGAATGGGGGAAGCCCCAGTACAAGCACGGCTAGTTCAGTTAGGTCCAAACCAAGGTGGGATGGGCAGACCGGGAAGGCGCGACTGGTGTGTGAAACGTGAAAAGGGAATTATGCCCTTGTTGATTATCTAACAGAGCAGAGGATCACTGCTATGTTGCTCGAGGACTCAAGACAAATTTGGGAGGAATTGAGCGAGGTAGTTTAGGAGCATTTGGCTGAGAAGTCTGGGCTCGAAGAGGAAGAACCATGCTCCATGGGGCCATTAAATCGACACTGTAATTCCATGGTGGGATCAATAGAGCCAGGGCGGTTGAATCTGTTAGAGGAGCCTGAGATCGACAAGGTGGTTGTTGCAGTGCGATCAAAGAGAGCTACGACTTCGTCAAGCAAAGAGGGGAAGGCCGCACTGAAACTTGACAAACCTGAGATTGTCCATGTATAAAAATTGCATCGGACCGAAGAAGTATTGATGTACATGGACGTGTGCGTAAATAGAAAAACCATCCGAACAATGGTCGACACTAGAGTGAGCCATGTGTATGTCTCCAAAAAAAAGGAATCAAGTTTGGGTCTTAGGTCAGAGAAAGTTGTGGGCAGGATGAAGGCCATTACAGTGAAACACAACCATTACTGGGGAATATGAGGAGATTCTCGGTCAAATTTGGCACCATAGAGACCACAGTGGATTTCCATGTCACTAAAATGGATGATTTTGGTTTAGTCCTCAGCATGGATTTTTGGAGAGATATACAGATTGTTGTATACCCATATGGCAACTGCCTTTACGTCTTAGGCACCAATCTGGGCACAGTTAAAGTGACTGCAAAGAGATAGCCAGGGATGAACTCTCAGCTTTGTAGCTCATCATGTGCATAGGAAAAGAGGAGGACTATGGTTCATCGGATCCCGGTTGGGAGAACAAAAATGAAAGTTTAGAAGGGTCTACACCAGTTATAGGTTTGCCCGATGGATCCGAGGATCTTTGTGAAACAAGTCTAAAGGCTGATCATGTTTTGGGTCGCTCCCCAGCTGTAAGGGACAAATATTTGTTGAAAAAAAGGATAGGAAACATTTTTCGGTTGCCAAGAAGATCTAAATTCCAAAGCTATATCTGCCGGCTGGCACACCCCTATCAAACTTCCCATTTCAAGTCGTTCAAGCAAGCTCAACCTTTTAAACCTTGATGGGGAAAGATGAGTCATCATTCACATCAACAACCCTTTGTTGTTCCACCAGGAAAGAAGCAGAAACGTGAATGGATGATGATACGTACCAAATAGCATCCATAGTTAGACATTCCTTCGGCCATTGATCAGGAAGTGGGTGCTATAAAATCAAGGTAACTCAAACCGGAACCAAAGAGAAGCTGAGGACCACGGCTAAACCAGAGTACACCAGCACCAGCAATTGAATCAACCCCTTTCTTAAGGCAGACGTGTACGAGAATAATGTGGGTAGTAAAGCACACTGGAGAATTTATGGCTTTGGGGATGTTTGTCGAATTGAGTGGGGGGATATTACGGGGTGGGGCATATCACCCAACCTTAACGAAACCCCATGCCCACATGCACGCCAAAACCGTGCTACATTCCCATGCTGCTCAACATGCGCCTACAAACTGGTCTCCCTCAGCCATGCTGCACACGCCTCGGGTTATCCAGTGTCGATCGTCTAACTGTTCATGGCCCGTGATATCCCCCTCTGTGCCCAGTACGCACTGTACTCATGGCTCATGTGTGTATTTTAGATCCATACTCGACTACATCCCTCTAAAGGCTTGGTGTGCTGTGAGCAACCAAGCTGAGTGCGACGCACATGGGAAATTAAGCGGTAGTCGTGATACTCT
Source organism: Rubia yunnanensis (assembly GCA_037428765.1). Lineage (NCBI taxonomy): Eukaryota > Viridiplantae > Streptophyta > Magnoliopsida > Gentianales > Rubiaceae > Rubia > Rubia yunnanensis. Next base: position 73,107,996 of record CM075061.1, on the reverse strand, counting down.
AGCATGACTAGGCCGCACACTTAGCTCCCTTAAAGGGTGACTCGTGATACATGGGCTATGCTGAGCGGGGGCCTCGTGCCGAGGGGTGCTGGCACAGGCTTTAACATTGCACTAGGGGCCTTATGATGGTTCCTTTTGGCACGACCTTTCGGATGATGGGGTCGTTCCTCATTTTGAGAACTTGAACTTTGACTCAAATCTTTTCCAAGATTATCTCTCCTCATATACTACTACTCTTTAGTTAGTGTCATTCTACTATCTTCTACTGCTCCTGCAAGTGGCCTTCTAATTTATACTACCACTTTTTAAAATGGCATTTTACAAAGTGATGTTGAAATACTCACAAGCCACCCACTAGTAAGCTGACAAATGAAGATCTAGGGGCTTTTGAATACAAAGTGTCCATTAGTTCCAATTAAGTCTACCAAACCCGGGATTTAAATTAGAAAACCAACAATGGTCATCCAAATCCTTTGTCTCGTAAACCTAACTAAACTAGAAATCAACCAAACAAAACATAATAGCAAATATGTTGAATGCATTAGTTAACACATGCATAAAGGTGCAGATCAACAACCGACGTCCCAAATATGTAAAAGATAGGTTAAAGTAGAGAAGATTGACTTTGGAAAACAAAGAAGTATTATTTAAAAATTGACGAAAGTTAGTTTGGTTATGTTCCAATTGAAAATGATAGAATAAGAAGGGAAACCGCAACAATTAATTATATGATGTTAAAAAAGGTACTTAAATGCTTCTCCTAGGCATACAGAAGCAAAGGGTATCGATATCTCTAGGGCCCCAAATACGCTTGACCTAGTTTGCTAGAAACGTTATCTCTACCTGTAACCCTTCAGACCAACTTGCCAGCTAGATTAGTGTGTTGTCAATGTAATGGTAACTCAGAAAATACCTATGTGCTCACACCCAAATGAACACGGATACAACAACCCATATCACATCTAGGTTTCTCTTTACTAAGGATTGTCAATAGATGAGCCAACATGAATTTAGACTACGTTGTGTGCCAATATTATTGTGGCATTCATGTTATTAATAAGAAAATGGATAACAAGCCAACATACCATCATAAATACATAGAAATAGGTAGATCTAAAGAATCTCCCAAAACATGCACAAAATCATGAATAAAAATACAAACCCCAAGTTAAATAACTACTCTATAGGCATTGAACCCAAATATTTTATTGGATTCAATGCCATTGGGAAAAATAAGAAGAAGAGAAATGGAATTTAGAGAGAAGGGTTATTCCCTCTCTCTCTCTCTCTAACTACTCTCCAAGATTAGAATAATGTACCAAACATAAACCCTAGTAGATACTGACTTATATTTCTAGTAGTAGGGAAATGGGCCTTTTTTTTATTTAAATGAAAACACCCTAGGGTGGGGGATAATATATAAGGTTCTCCAGGCCTTTGTAAAGACAAATATATGCAGAGTAATGGTTTGTACACGGAGATCATTGAGGCAATATTGTTGCCTCCAAAATAATACCTAGCATCTAGTAATGAAAATGAGAATTGACGGATCTAGTGAATATGAAGGAGGTTAGGAAAGGAAGTTGCGATTCCAAAAGAAAGAATCTCCACCCCCTGTGTTAATTCTTTCCTTTGGCCAAGCAACTTCATTCTAGCACATCAAAAATTAAGAGCTTAAAACATAACCAAATCTTTGTTCTAGGAGTTGCAGAAGAGTTGTAAATTTGAGCATTCCATTCTCAAATCCAGAGCAGCCTGAGTGGCTGACCAGTAGGGATGGATTTCTGTATGTATAGAGATCAACACCAGAAAAGGATTTGAAGTAGAGTTCAGCTCTAGTACCTGTAGAAAACCAAATGATAGAATATTAGCAGTGTCAATCCTGCCTTAAGCCGTGCCTATGTGTTCTAATATAAGGTGTGTGCTCCTTATCCAGAGAGATGAGACATCTAATGTGTGTAGGTATATTGGAAAGGTTCAGAACCAGTTCACTACTGTGGGCTGGGTGATCCTTAGCAATTGCATCTGCCACAAAATTACATTCCCTGAACACATGTTTAAGGTCGGCATTCTTTAGAAGGAAATGCACCTCAGAGGCTAAAGTGAAAAAAGGCCAGTATGCAGTATAAGGGTTCTTGATCATGTTCACAGCCAGCAATGAATCAGATTCAATGGTAAAGGAACTATCCAGAGCTGGATAGGCTTGGCAGGAAAGTAGGATGGCTATAATTTCTGCTTGAAGTGAAGAAACTACAGATATGGTAGTAGACTTTATAAGGCATGGAATTCCATCACAGTTTCTAGCAATCAGACCAACGGTGAAGTTAGTAGAGGACCAGGAAGTATTAACATTGATCTTTATGCAGTTTTATTTCGGCCTTTCCCAGAAGACAATAGATATTGTAGGTTTAGGTGGTGGTCTAGGGGAGGGGATCAGATGAGAGAAACTAGAGGGGAAAGGTTTGGCAGAGAGGGATAAGTAAATTACATCACTAATTTCCCTGCATATTTGAACTGGAGAGAAGTGTTTGTTATCACTAATTACATCACTAATTAGTAAATTACATCACTAATTTCGCGAATCGAAACGATCTCGTTGTGATTCGCGAGCAACGGGTGGCCAAAATTTAAAAATATCAGCTGATGCATTCTGGGAAGATCATTGCAATTCCAGAATAAAAAGAACCTTTCATTTATTGAATCCAGACTACGAAGATAAAAATCTAGTAAAGCTGCCATCTTATTCCATATTGATTGAGCAAGGGGACAAGAGATAAAAAAGTGTTGGAGAGAATCAGAGTGATCACATGCAGGGCATTTTGAAGTAAAACTAAAACCACATTTCATCAGCACGTCATCAAAAGGCAGGAAAGAGTGCATCAGTTTCCATGTGAAAATAGAAATCTTTTTTTGCATTCTTGGATTCCCTATAAGCTAAGTAGCAGGGAAGGTACCTGAGGAGAAAGTGAGCGTCTTATACGCGGATTAGAAAGTAAAGGCTCCTGCCACCTCTGGTTTAAAAAGAAAACATGATTAAATTCTGGCCCCCGGAGCAAGTCGTGATGGCCTCATTGCGAGACGGTCGCGAGTCGAAACGATCTCGTTGTGATTCGTGAGCAACGGGTGGCCAAAATTTAACCTTATCCATTTTGTACTATAAATAGCACTCTCTTTCCTCTCATTCATATCTTCTTCATCTGCATTTTTGGTACTTTTTAGAACCCTATTTTCTTCCATTTTCATCTTTGAATTCTCTTGTATTATGTTTAGTTGTTTAGCAATAATTAGTGTGAACTCTTGTAGCTAAATCTAGTTCTTTGGAGCAATTGACTAAGGCTTCCAAGCCCATGTCTTAAGAACAATTTGTAGCATATTTGACACTCTTAGTATTATGCATTTATGGAGCATTGAATATATTTGTTAGTTTCATTAATGTTATTGAAAGCTTGAGTATATGAAGTACTTGTATGATATGCTTGTCAGGGTTTGGGGGAAATGGGTTGATTTCCCCTTTTCTTGATAGGAATCCAAGAGTGTGATTTAGAGCTTTCTATTGTGTTGATGGATTGATATTTGCTAGATGAATATGATAATGTTGAAGTCTTTGTCATGTTTGTTGCTTGTAACAAATGAGAGAAGTCTATGAATGTCAATCGTTCTTGGTTAATCTTGTGTAAATGCATGAATTGGTTAAATGTTTAGACACGGTGTAGTGTTTATAAGTGTTACCAAGCTTGTTGATTCTTCATGCTAAATGCCATCAATGCAATACTTTTTTCGTGTTTCGACTATGGGAGTCATAGGTGAGGTTTAACAAGAGATGTCGAATTCACTCTTTCAAACTACTATCTAAGAAGGATAGATGTTTAGTCTTCACAACAAGTAGTGAAAGTAGTAAATAGGTTGCATGTTCAATGATGGATAAGAGGTTTGGAAGTGGAAGTCAATTGCACCCAAGGTTCCGTTAATTGTTTTTTTCATCTTTTCTTTAGTTGTATTGCATGATTAGCATAGTTTTCTTGCTTAGCTAGTTGTTGTACTTTAATTTGATAACTTAGGATCAAACCCAACCAACCCCCCCCCTTGTTTACATGCTTTTATATGTATCTGTGTATCTATATGCTGAGTATGTTTTCTAATATATATATGTTTTAACACTTGAAAAGATCCTTCTTCTTGTGGATGACCCCGACTTGCCATTATCTACTTAATTTTAGATAGGAAGCATTAGGGCTTAAAGGTATTAACTTTGAGAGGAACGGAGACGACCTCCCAAATTTTGGCGCTGCTGCTAGGGAAGAGGCATTTATTTTTAAGTGTCTGGGCATATTATGTGTGATTATATGCTATTTGCAAATATTTGTTAGTTTACTTTTATTTTTATTTCTTAGTTGATTTTCCATTTTCACTTAGCTTGGAGATGTATTGTTTGAGTTCTTGGTCTATGGTTCGTACGCGATCCTCTTCACAAGAACACCTACACTACAACCATGAGTTAGAGTTGAATGTGAGACAGGCTAGGAGGCTTTCTTTGGAAAGTGTGAATAACACCCCTCCTAGTGACCATTTAGTGGATACATCTTCCTCTATGGAACATAAAATTGAGCACGACGATGAGCATCCGGGAGGGGGACCTCACCATCCTCCTCTCCAAGGGCGAGCTCCTCCTCTCCACCAAAGAGAGATTCTTTTGGGGCAAGCTTTGGTAAGAGACATCATGGCCCCCAACCTTGATCAACAACCAATATGAATCGAGTATCCTGTGGTTGGACCGAACTGGCACTTTGAGATAAATACCGCGTTCATCAACTTGCTACCCATCTTCCTTGATAGGCAATGGGAGAGTGCCAACAAACACCTCACCAAGTTTCACTTCTTGTGTGGTGGTACGGTCCCCCATGGAGTGGATGAATATTTCTATAAGTTTAAGGCATTCCCATTCACACTAAGGGATGGTGAGAGGGATTGGCTCCACTACCTACCGCCCAAGAGCATTAAGAGTTGGCCTGATATGAAAACAAAATTTTCTAGCCAAACACTTTCTGGCCCCTAGTTCCGCCGCCTTAAAGAAGGACATAAGCAACATCCACCAATGGCATGAAAAATCTCTCTTTGACTATTGGGAGAGGTTCAAGAAACTTCTTGCAAGTTGCCCCTATCACGGTTATTTGGAGGGGAATTTGGTTTATTACTTCTACAATAGCCTTCTTGATGAAGATCAAAGGTTGGTGAGAAGTTCTTGTGGTGGCACCCTTGGGAACAAAACATCTTTCGAGGCCATGTAATTATATGAAGAGCTAGCAGAAGAATCGAGAAAATTAAGCTCAAGGGCCGATTTGAGAAGGAGAAATCCAATGCCCGTAAGTAACTCTTCAAATAGTGGAAAGCTCGAGGATCAAGTCTCGGCCCTTGCATCTATGGTCAAATAATTGATGATGGAGCCCGGGAATGCGCCACAAGTTAAATCATGTGAAATTTGTTACTTGGCGTATCATACGAACACTTGCCCCACTTGCAAGAGGATTATGTTGAAGACTTAAGTGACATGGGCTATCATCATAATCAAGGCTACCAAAGCAACCAAGGATATCAAGGTGGGCAAGGCTACCAAGGTAACCAAGGCTACCAAGGTTATCAAGGGTACCGAAACTGGCTGTACAATTCGGAAAATCGTGATAAGTCAAACCTCCGGTATGGAAACCCTCAAGGAAGCCAAAAAACTCAACCATATTGGCCTCCTCAACAAAAATATAGGCCTCCTCAACAAAAATATAGGCCACCTCAACAACAATTTCAAAGGCTACAAGACAAACTCCGAGACCAAGGGGAAAGCTCGGGGCTAACAAAGGATGAGGTAATACAAGTCATTCACCAGTTGGGCATGTGCGTGGAAAAAAAGTTAGAAATTTCAAGATGAAGCCAAGGTAAGTATCAAAAACTTGGAAACTCAAATGATCCAAATATTTCAAGTGGTGAACCGGATAGAAGCCCAGGAAAAAAGTAAGCTACCCTCCTAACTGAAGATCAACCCTCGACAAAATGCAAGTGTTATCACTTTAAGAAGTGGTAGAGAGGTTAGCACTTCACTGAATAATGAAATTTTTGAAGAGGAGCCTAAGAGGATTGAGGTTTTTGAAAAAGGAGTCGAGAAGGAAGAAGCCATGAGAAGAAGGCCGAAGATTTAGCCAAAAAGGGCAAGGAAGAAGAAAGCAAGGTGGAGACATTGGTACCAAAACCGAAGTCATCCTCTATTCCGGAACCTTCATCTTCTTCTCACAAATTAGAAAATATAGTGGAGATCCCTCCATATGTACCGGAATCTCCATTTCCAGAAGCCTTGAAAGACAAAAGGAGGAAGGAGGACAACAAGGACATCTACGAAGTCTTTCGTAGATGTGAGATAAATATCCCACTGTAGAATGCCATTGAAAAAATTCCTATATATGCTAAATTTCTCAAGGAATTATTTGTTGTGAATAGAAAACAAAGGGCTAAAAACAAGTTTAAAAATAGAAAAAGTGAGCATATTTCCGCATTGTGTCAAAAAGAGCTACCCTCTAAATGTAGCGATCTCGGCATGTTCACAATCCCATGCATAATAGGAAATACACATTTTGAAAAATCTATGCTTGATTTCGGTGCATGAATAAATGTGTCCTTACTCTTTATATGAAAACCTCAACTTGGGTACGTTGGACAAAACCAGGGTGGTAATCCAATTGGTCGATCGTTCTAGTGCATACCATAAAGGTATTGTCAAGGACGTGTTGGTTAAGGTGGATTCCTTAGTTTTCCCCGTAGATTTTTATGTCCTTTGCATGGAGCATGATATATATGCCGCCCTAATTTTATCGGGGAGGCCATTTTTGAAAACCTCTAGGATAATGATTGATGTGCATAAAGGTACCCTCACCATGGAATTTGATGGAATAAAAGGAGAGTTTAAAATAAATTACTCTATGAAGTATCCTAGTGAAGAACATGCTTGCCATGCCCTAGATGTTGTTGAAGAAGTTGTGCAAGATGTTTTTGAACTAAGTGGTGATGATTCTTTGTTAGTTGCTTTGCAATGTGATATTAATGATGCCCACAATGTATACTCTATGAGCACTAACTTGAAGGAAAGCTTTGAGGATTTGAACCTGCTTGAAGAAATGAAACCGAGTCTCTCAAAACCTCCTCCTCTACTCTTAGAGGAGCCCGAGGAACCGAAATTCCGCCCGTCACTTGTGAAAGCTCTGGTGATTGAACTTAAACCTTTGCCAAGTTACCTCCAGTATGCTTTTCTTGGGGAATGTGTGACGCTTTCGGTTATCATTTCAAGCAAGCTCACCAAATAGTAGGAAGAAAAGTTAATGGCGTTGTTACAAGAAAGTAAGGAGGTAATTGGATAGACTATTGCTGACATCAAAGGCATAAGTCTGTCCATTTCTATACATAGAATCTTGTTGGAAGAAGATGTGTGACCCATCTGACAACCACAACGTTATTTAAACCCACCTATGATAGATGTGGTAAAGGCAGAAATCCTCAAGTTACTCCAAGCGGGCATGATCTATCCAATCTCAGATAGCAAGTGGGAATCCCCAACTCAAGTGGTACCTAAGAAGAGTGGGGTGACGGTGGTCGAAAATGAGAAGGGTGAAATGGTGCCTACCCGAGTTCAAAATGGGTGGTGCGTTTGCATTGACTATCGAAGGCTAAATGCGGAAACCCGGAAGGATCACTTCCCGTTGCCATTCATTGATCAAATGCTTGAGAGGTTAGCAAGCCACCCCTTCTATTGCATTTTTAATGGGTACTCAGGGTACTTTCAAGTGGCTTTAGCCCCAGAACACCAAGAAAAGACCACCTTCACGTGCCCCTTTGGTACGTTTTCTTACCGGTGTATGCCTTTCGGGTTATGTAACACCCCCGCAACTTTCCAAAGGTGTATGGTAAGCATTTTCTCATAATTTTTTGAAACTTTTTTCGAGGTGTTCATGGATGATTTCACCATTCATGGTAATTCTTTTGACAACTATATAGCACATTTGGAAAAATTTTCTTAAACGTTGCATTGATACTAATCTTTTGTTAAATTCTAAGAAGTGTCATTTTATGTTAGAGCAAGGCATTGTCTTAGGTCATGTTATCTCCTCTAAGGGTATTGAGGTTGACAAGGCAAAGAAAGAACAATTCAAACTTTGCCTTATCTTACTAATGTGCGAGAAGTGCATTCTTTTCTTGGCCATGTAGGATTCTATCGCCGGTTCATCAATGACTTCTTGAAGATAGCATCTCCTTTATGCAAGTTGTTTCAAAAAGAGGTGGAATTTGTGATGGATGAGGGTTTTAAAGGGGCCTTCGATACATTGAAAGAAAGGTTAATTTTGGCCCCTATTATACACCCCCCAGATTGGTCGTTGCCTTCTGAGATTATGTGCGATGCGAGTGATTACACCGTTGGAGTGGTGTTTGGTCAAAGAGTGGGGAGAGCGCCTCACGACATCTACTACGCATCCATGTCTCTTAATGAAGCCTAAAGAAACTATTCTACCATTGAAAAGGAGTTGCTAGCAGTGGTATTTTCTTTGGAAACTTTTTTATCTTACTTGTTTGGTACAAAAGTTATTGTGTACACTGACCATGCAGCACTTCATCATTTAATGATGAAGAAAGAGGCCAAGCCAAGATTGATTTAGTGGATCCTGCTTTTGAGCGAATTTAAGTTAGAGGTGAAAGACAAGAAGGGCGTGGAAAACCTTTTGGCCGATCATTTGAGCCGGTTGACACTATGCGAAGACATTGAGGTAAACCCCGCAGTGAAGCATCAACTACGGGAGGAATTCCCTGATGAACAATTGTTCCCCATTAGGGATCTCCAACCTTGGTATGCCAACATTGTAAATTTTCTTGTCACCGGTAAATTCCCTTCTCATTTTTCTAAGGCCCAAAAGGATAAATTAAAGAGTGATGCTAAGTATTATGTGTGAGATGATCCCTTTTTATGAAGACATTGTGTGGATCAAGTTGTTATAAGATGTATCCCTGATAATGAAGTACACTCAATTCTTGAATTTTGTCATTCTCATGCATGTGGCGGTCATTTTGGAGCAAAGAAGACCGCTAGGAAAGTTTTAGAAAGTGGGTTTTATTGGCCTATATTGAATAAGCATGCATACACCTTTTGCAAATCTTGTGATGAATGCCAGAGAGTAGAAAATATCTCCACTAGGAATGAAATGCCCCAAAGGCCTATTTTGTATTGTGAAATCTTTGATGTTTGGATTGACCTTATGGGACCTTTCTCTAGTTCTTATGGCTTTACATATATTCTTCTTTCCGTTGAATTTGTGCAAAGTGGGTTGAAGCAAAACCCACAAGGACTGATGATTCTAAAGTGGTTGCAGAA